>CAKXYN010000248.1:600000-1007554 GCA_935064755.1 Tragelaphus eurycerus
GGCATGCTGCAGTCCATGGGTCACAAAGAGTTGGACACAAGAGTGACTGAACTGAATTTAATTTCTTAATTCTTTTTTCTCAGAAATTTAATTATTAGATCATAATGTATGGAAATTGGTTTTCCTCTTGAAAGACAATGCCAAATTGCTTTTAAAAATGATTTAAATATTTAATACCATCAGCATTCTGCTTGTATTGAACTTTGTCACAATTTCACTTTTTACAAAAATTTAAATGCATTTAATATTTGATGTTTGTATATTTTAATTTGCATTTTCTCTGATTATTAATGTTTGGATAATTTCTCATATATATTTTATCATTGATATTTATTCCTTTGGGAAACTTTTGTCACTTCGTAGTTGGAATTTCTAGTCAGCTTTTCAGACTCACTGTGGCCAATGCTATCAGTATCCTAGCGATATCTTCTGAGTTCTCATCATTCCCATATACTCAGATAAATGACTTGCACAGAAAACAACAGAAGCTCTTTGCTTAAGAGATTTGTTGCTGGTGCTTACTTGATCCAAGAATGGGACGAGCATGAAGTGCTTGACTCAAGTGCCCTTACACAAAGCAGAAGCATCCATCATTCAAAATCTGATAGGAGTTGGCATATAACTACCCCAGCTTCCTCTCCTTCATGTGGAAAACAGTGAGGTCAAGTCTTTACATTCCCGCTCAGAGCACCCCAGTGGGACTGAGTTTCAGTTGTCCATATTGTTAGTTTCTTGATGATTCACATCATGTTGGCTGCCTTCCCTTTCCTGCGTCATTTCTCACTCCTATATTGATGCTTATTGACATCCCCTTCCAAAGAAATTCTGTGCTCAAAACCTTTTCCCAGTCTGTCTCTCTCTAGGGTATGCAACTTAAGACACACATCAGGTGAGATTTACCATGGTATAATAACTTAATACTTACAGAGAATATGAAATCTTCCCTACTTTACATTAGAACTCAAGTTCAAAATGAAGCAGTTCACTTTTCTTTAGAAATAAACAGAAGTACTTGTACAATGTACATTGGCTATTTAAATTTTTTTAAAACACATTCAAGAAAAATAAGTAAAAATAGCTAATGATTTGTTAAGATTTTTAATTTAAAAGGAATATTTATTTGTTATATTGTAGCTTTGGGATTTGTTTTTCCCCTCTGGGGGAATTCTTAGAGTTTTTGATAAGTACAAATTTCTTTCTCCCTAGGCTTTAATCATCATGCTTTAAGGAAATCTTTTGAAAGGAAGGCAACATCTGTTGCAATAACTAGGCCCTTTCATTAAATTTATCCTGTAAGAAAAGCATGCACAGTAACTGATTTTTGACTTCAGTTCAAATAGAACTTTGGTTAGGAAATTCTCAGAGGTAAAATAGCAAGAGTAATGGGAACTTTTCATATTTTAATGTTTTCCAACAACCACAATACACTTTTTTCCAGAATATATTTGGTTTGTGCTATTTGAAGTTCATCTGAAATTTAGATGGTGTTTTACAGATTTTATGAAGAGTCTATTATCCAGGTATATATGACCTACTGTTCTAAGGATTCATAACATAAAAAGAAATTTCAAAAGATAGTTTGTTGCTAAGACAATATCACAGCTATATATGTGTATCCTTTCCAAATACTGCATTTTAGAACTTCTAAATTCTTCAGATATTTCAGTATGAGATCCATAATTCAACTGATCTTAAATTCCCTTTAAAGTACACATTTACGTCAAAGTCATGTCTTTGATTGCTAAGCCACAAATTCTAAATAATATCTTTAAAGAAAATTTTTACAACTTCAATGGGCATTTCAGCACTTGTTGCTTTTAAGGTGAATAGGAGCATGTACCACCTACTAATAATGATTATTGATTAACTTATTTCAAAGCATAATGAAATTGTTTCTGATGTATACTAGTGACGTTACAGGCTTATAGACATCACAATACTCACTCAAAATGTATGAAACCTGTAAGGAAGATTTTGCCATTATAATTTAGAGAGATGTTCCATCCAGATCTTAACATTGTTGTAGAATATTGCACTTAGGAACATCATGTGCTCAGGACTCAGGCTTTCTACAAGGCCAAAATGAGGTGTAAAGATTGGGATGTCTGAATAATTTAAGCTAAAAGCTGTTAGTATAATTGAATGAAAGGGTCAAGAGAGAGCGGGAGACTGAATGAAGTCACCACAGACCTCCACCAGAGCTGCTGTTTTAACAGTCCTTCTCTTTATCTTGGAACTGAAACACTTGATCCCAGGTTTGGCCCATCCTAATCGGAGCTCAAGATTCAGAACACATCAATCAAGAGGCTTCCTGGAAACCTATAGCAGCTTAGCTGGCTGAAAAAAGTCTACTCCCTTCCAATGTTTATGAGGCAAATTCCTAGGTCCATATCACATGATGGCTCCAAATACCAATAATACCCTCAT
Organism: Tragelaphus eurycerus; assembly: GCA_935064755.1. Lineage (NCBI taxonomy): Eukaryota > Metazoa > Chordata > Mammalia > Artiodactyla > Bovidae > Tragelaphus > Tragelaphus eurycerus. Next base: position 602,428 of record CAKXYN010000248.1, read on the forward strand.
TGTGAAAAACTAGATGTGGTCTGATCAAGTTACCTGATGCAGAGCCAGAGTCCCAAGTGCTATAATTCTGCTCTAGCTCTCCCAGCAAATCTAAACTGTCTATTGCAGAGTAATCTGAGGAATCCCCAAGTACAACTGACACTATCAAAACTGGAGTACCAGCATATTCTGACTGGATCACAGAAAGGATCTTCTATAGAGGCGCTATATGTCTGAATGTGTGGTTTTTAAAAATCAGAAGTGAATTACACTCTCAAGATAGCTCAGGCTAGGTACCTGAGGTCCAGAAACTCTAAAACAGGCTCCAGCACCCTTAAGTACTATATAGTCACATATCATAGCTAATTGTGCACTAAATTTATGTTACATCACTGGGAATAGTCCAAGGAAACTCCATAATGCCTGTTTATTAAATTTCATGCTATGATTATCAAGCAAGCACAACAAAGCTAAAATAGATTCTATGGGAACTTCAACTGCTTAAAAGGTGTCCAATGGAAATGTTATATTTATTTGGTGATATTTAAATAATGATCATCATCTCACTCATAGTCACATGATTCTGGAGAAACGTTATGTTTCACATTTCCAAGGATAAAGCACACATTATTCCATTATTTCTCAGCCCTGTTTGTCTTTGAAGGTGCTGGGATATCTGTTGTCCTGTTTATTAGTAAAAAGCAACTTTTAGGTGAAGTATGCCCTTGATTCATAGACTAAAAAAACACTGTAAGTGTGGGTTCACCCATTCACTTGGCATATCTTTTTAAACTTATTTATTGTAATTGGAGGATTATTTACAATATTGTGATGGCTTTTGCCATACATCAACATGAATTGGCCATAGGTATACATGTGTCCTGAACCTCCCTGCTTCCCACCCTGTCCCTGTAGGTCATCCCAGAGCACCAGCTTTGGATGCCCTGCATCATGCAGGGAACTCACATTGGTCATCTATTTTATATATGGTAATATATATATTTCAATGCTATTCTCTCAAATCATCCCACCCTTGCCTTCTCCTGCTGAGTCCAAACGTTCTTTATATGTAATGATGTCTCCATCTATTAATGAGGTACAGGCTTCATCTCAAAGAAATATAGCTCACGAGTAGACAGTGGCTATTGTAAGGTTGTAAAATATACTATGTAAAATTAGAAACAATTTGGAGGTTTAAAACTAATATAAAAATTAAAAAAGAAATTATTTAAAAATATCTATGTCATATTTAAATTATGTGTGTGTGTGTGCTAAGTCACTTCAATTGTATCCAACTCTTTTGCAACCCCATGGACCATAACCTGCCAGGCTCCTCTGTCCATGGGATTTTCCCAGCAAGAATACTAGAATGGGTTGCCGTAACCTTCTCCAGGGGATCTTCCCAACCCAGGGATTGAACGCATGTCTCTGGCATCTCCTGCCTTGCAGGCTGATTGTTTATTTAAGTTATGTAGTTGATAGCAAAAAATGAGGTGAAACTTTGGAACTGTTGAGTTTGTTTTTGTTTTCTTTTAATATATAAGAATTGATTTTCTTTCTCATGAAGCAAACCCAGAGCTGGGATCCAGGCTGATGTGGTGGCTTCATTCAGTAGGCATACAAATCCCTGGTAAATTTCAGCTCTACCATCCTTAGCAATGACGTCTGACTGCAAAGGCGCTTCATGGTACAAAATAGCAGCTGGAGCTTCAACCTTTACCTCTGTCCTATGGGCATCAGGAAAAACAAAGGCAGGGAGGACAAAGGGCATGACCTGGCCTTGGTAGACATACCCTCTTGGAAAAAACTTTGAAGTCCTCCCTTATGCTTTTACCTACATCACGTTGATCATAAATTAGTCACACAACCAAACCCAGTCTTTCAGCTGATTACATTGCCACCATGAATATTACTGAAAAAAAGGAAGGAAAGGATACTGGTTGAGCAAATACACTGTACATTTGTGTATATATGTATGCCCATTCACCCACTCCAGTGTTCTTGCCTTGAGAATCCCAGGGACGGGGGAGCCTTATGACCTGCCATCTCTGGGGTCACACAGAGTCAGACACGACTGAAGTGACTTAGTAGTAGTAGTAGTATGCCCATTCAGACCTACTTTCCAGTCTTCCTCATCCTGCTATGGGCTCCAGGAGAGAGACCTCAATGAAGTATAGCCACCAGCCTTCAATCTTTGGCTTCCCTTTGAGTTTAGACAATGAGACACCCCAATGGGAGACTGAAAGTGGGGGGAGGGAAGAGAAAGAGCCTTTATTCCCTCTGCTCAAGCTAAGTCCAAAGCCTTACAGATGGAAACTCGTTATTCTTCAAATGAGATCTTTTAACTCGATTTGTCTTCTTCCTTTGATAAAGTTATATTTCCCCTCCCCATATTATTTTAAGAAAATCAAGTAGTTGCTTTCTAATTCTTAAGCAAAGTTTCAATTCATTGAGTGAATGCAAGTCTTATTTTCCAATTCACAGAAGGACTGTTACAACTGAAAATCATTTACAAATTATCTGTTTTCCTACCTTGTGGTTTAATATATTATGTACACTCCTTTTTTTTTTTTTTTGGCTGTCAGCCTCAGAGGTCTACATTATAAGCCACCAGGAAGGTGCAGTTTCAGGCAAGTGGGAGAGGTAATGTCATTAATGGTCCACAGATTGGCCAGCAATGTGTCTCTCATAAAGGTGAGAGGATGTTTACTTTAACAATCCAGATCTCCATGATGTACTTTTCCTGATTTAGAATTTATTCTAGTTAGTAAAAATAGAGTGCCACCCAAACTTAGTCACTTGAGATTAGAAATATTTTAGAAATTACTTCATTTCATGGATTTCTAATATTAAGATTAACCCCAATGTTGCCTAATTTAAATCCATGTTACGCTCATTAAAAATGCCACCCATTTCTTTGAAGAGCTATTTCCTGTCCACAGAGGAGTCGGTGTACCATTTGACTAAAAGACTGCATACCATTCTGTCGGGAGAGTTGGCTTCATACAAATTAATGCAGCCAGAGCAAACAAGATTGCTTTGGCATGGTCTTTCTTTAATATTGGGGAGGCTGGTACTTTTGCCTGGAAAATCCCATGGATGGAGGAGCCATATGCAGCAAAAGTGAAAATTATTTCAATGAGTAGGACACTTAGTCTGCTTTTTTGCTTTTATTGAAACAACTGCCTTTCCTTTCCCAAACTCTCAGATACACCCTTGCTTTAGCAGGCCACAGATAAAGCACTGCTTTCTATAAAGCAGAAATTCTCAAACACGACCATACATGTGGATCACTGAATAACTTTTCAGATTCCTAGTCCCTGGATTTCACTCCATCTCAAGTACATCAAGATCCTGGAGTGGGGCTGGACATTAAAAGTTTTAAGGCACCCAAGGTGATTCTAATGTGCAGCCACGGTTGAGCACCACTATAAAAGGACACGGTTCAGAATGTGTGTAGAATGTGGGTTTAATTTATGCGTCCCACTCAGGCAGCCCTTCCTTACTTAGCTATGATGGAGTGTGGTTAAACAGGCTAAGAGCTAACTGACCAAAGATCTCTCCCTCCTCTCCATCTTTATTCACCCAGGGAAAAATCTGCTAAAGGGAAATCAGAAAGCATGCTGAAGACTTTATCTCGTACCAGGGAGAATTTCTTGCTGCGAGAATATCAAATTGACTAGCTCTATAATTTCAAGTGATGCAGTATGTGTGTGTGGGGTGACATATTAGTTCATGTGTGTTGACTGTAGTGAATGTTCTTCATTTTATACAAAAAATTCCATTAACTGGGAGAAATATCAATAACCTCAGATATGCAGATGATATCACCCTTATGGCAGAAAGTGAAGAGGAACTAAAAAGCCTCTTGATGAAGGTGGAAGAGGAGAGTGAAAAAGTTGGCTTAAAACTCAACATTCAGAAAACGAAGATCATGGCATCTGGTCCCATCACTTCATGGGAAATAGATGGGGAAACAGTGTCAGACTTTGTTTTTCTGGGCTCCAAAATCACTGCAGATGGTGCCTGCAGCCATGAAATTAAAAGACGCTTACTCCTTGGAAGGAAAGTTATGACCAACCTAGATAGCATATTCAAAAGCAGAGACATTACTTTGCCAACAAAGGTCCGTCTAGGCTTTGTTGTAGTCAAGGCTATGGTTTTTCTTGTGGACATGCATGGATGTGCGAGTTGGACTGTGAAGAAGGCTGAGCACCAAAGAATTGATGCTTTTGAACTGTGGTGTTGGAGAAGACTCTTGAGAGGCCCTTGGACTGCAAGGAGATGCAACCAGTCCATTCTGAAGGAGATCAGCCCTGGGATTTCTTTGGAAGGAATGATGCTAAAGCTGAAACTCCAGTACTTTGGCCACCTCATGTGAAGAGTTGACTCATTGGAAAAGACTCTGATGCTGGGAGGGATTGGGGGCAGGAGGAGAAGGGGATGACAGAGGATGAGATGGCTGGATGGCATCACTGACTCAATGGATGTGAGTCTGAGTGACCTCCGGGAGTTGGTGATGGACAGGGAGGCCTGGCGTGCTGCGATTCATGGGGTCGCAAAGGGTCGGACATGACTGAGCGACTCAACTGAACTGAACTGAACTGACTTTCTTTAAGGGATTTCTTATCAGTTGCATTGATGATCTTGATGTTGATTTGCTTACAATATAAAGCATGTTTATTCTATCAACTACAGTCTCTAATTGCATTTGTTTTTTTTTTTTTTTTTTTATTTTGCTTAACTTTACAATATTGTATTGCTTTTACAATACATCAATTTGGATCCGCCGCCAGTAGACACGTGTTCCCCATCCTGAACCCTCCTCCCTCTCCCCTCCCCACACCATCCCTCCAGGTCGTCCCAGTGCTCCAGCCCCAGGCATTTGTTATCCGGCATCGTACCTGGACTGACGACTCATTTCAGATATAATATTATACATATTTCAATGCTATTCTCCCCAATCATCCCACCCTCTCCCGGTCCCAGAGTCCAAAAGTCTGTTCTATACATCAGTGTCTCTTTTGCTGTCTTGTAAATAGGGTTATTTTTACCATCTTTCTAAATGCCATATATATGTGTTAGTATACTGTATTTGTGTTTTTGTTTCTGGCTTACTTCACTCTGTATAATAGGCTCCAGTTCCATCCACCTCCATGAAAGTTAATCTTTGTGCAAACTGAGGCACTGAAACAAGTTTATGTACACAAATGATGAAAGGTAATGAGTAGAGGAAAAATGTTAAAAAAAAAATAACACTTTACTTTTATTGACAGAATTAAGCTTTCGCAGTTATTTCAACATGACAGAACAGCAAGTGTTTTTGGACATCTACCTGAAATGTCAAACCTATTAGATTTCTACTTTCCAGTGTTTTGGGGGCTTGGTGCCAACTTGAGCTAACTAATAGACATATTTTCAAACTGCTTATGTCCCTACTGTCTTAGAAGTACAGACTAAGAATGAGGGTCCCAGAATTATACATCATTCCATTGCTCAATACAAATCTTAAATTACATGAGTCATAATTATATTATGTTCTAAGTTAAAGATACCAAATTTTACAATAGAAAATGTAAATCTAGTTCCATTACTTTAGGCTAGAAGATATAGTCACATCCCACAACAAGATGGTAAAGTATACACAGAACACTATCTAACTAAAAGATATATGAATAGGCAAATAATTTCTACCCATAGTGTTCAACACTCTACCTGAAACCATCCTTGACAAATCCCAGGTCATCTCTCCATGGCAATTTCCCCATCACTTGGCCTCTTAGACAGGATTCTGCTCATGTCTTCCATAACTTGATTAATCAGCACATTCATCTCTTGGACAGCTTAACTCTACTGACCATTAAGCTCTTTCTAGTGAAAAACCCTAATTATCCTGCTGATATGAGAGTTATTCTTATCGTCATTCCTAAGTGAACACAGTGAAAAGAAGACCATCCTGTGGCTTACTTAATTACTCAGATTCTTACTTACTCAAATTCTTGCAGAATTTGAAACTGCATCATGTATGATCTGGATAAAACATATGCATATGGCCAAAGATTGGATGGGAAAAAGTGTATGATTAGTTAGCTCTTTTTTTGACCATGGTTGCTTTTATAATTTTAAGCATATTTAAGAGTTGATTTAAAGTCTTTTTCTAATAAGTTCAATATCTGCTCTTCCTTGAGAAGAATTTCAGGTAATTTCTTTCTTTCCTGTGAATGGTCAGATGTTCTCATTTCTTTGCATGCCTCCCTCATAACTCTTTGTTGAAAACTAAACATTTTGAATATTATTATGTGATGACTCTGAAAATCAGATTCTTTCCCCTTCTCACTGTTCGTTGTTGCTGCTCTTGTTATGGGTTGGAATTGTTTCTTTGTTTAGTGAATTTTATAAACCATTTGTATTGTGGTAAAATATACATGTTAAAATTTCCCATTTTAACCATTTTAAAGTACATGGTCCAGTGGCATTAAGTGAACTCATATTGTTGTGCTGTGTTATCATCACTATTATAATCTCCAAAACTTTTTTATTCTCACAAACCAAAACTCTGTCCTGATTAAGCAATAACTCCTCATTCTCCTCAACAGCCCATGGAAACTACCACTTTACTTTTTGCCTTGAGAAATGGAATATTGCCTGCCATATAAGTAAACCAAAATGGCACAGTCATCAGCAATTGCAGCCCTCGCAGATGGTGAGCTGGTGAGCCCTGAGGGAACTCAGGAAGGAAAGAGTACCTGCCATCCAGCCGCCATCAGACTGCAGCCACTCGCTATGGTGAGCCCTGAGGAAACTCAGGATGTGAAAACACAGGACACTGACCCCAGATAGCAGAGGTGCAGATCAAGGGAATGATTTCAGTGAGCCCAGACTCTTGCATCTTCCCATACGTAGGAAAGTGCTAAATTCCTTAATTTGGGATATCTGGTTTTCTTTAATTAACAATAACCTTTTGAAGTTCAGACTACCTGTCATTTGTTGTAAAAGTTCTATAAAATCTGGTTTCTCCCCTTGCCTCCTTGGAGCAGTTCTCTCAGGGTTACTTGAGATGCTGTCTCCTAGGCTTGAAGTTCTAAAAATTCCCACTGAAGAAAATATAATTCCCAGCTTCTGGGTTGTGAATATTTTTTAAGTTCACAGCCTCTATGAATTTGACTATAGTTGCTTCATATAAGTAGAATTTGTGTCTGGCTAATTTCACATAGCATAATGATCCATGTTGTAGCAAGTCAAAATTTCCTTCTTTTTTATGTTGAATAATATTCCATTGTATTTACACACAAAATTTTGTTTATCCATTCATCTATCAGTGGACACTTGGGTTACTTCCACCTTTTGACTATTGTGAATAATGCTGCTGTAAACATGACTGTACAAATACCTGTTATAGTTGCGACTTTCAACACTTTGGGGTATATGTCAGAAGGTGAAATGTTGGATCATATGGTTATTCTATGTTTATCTTTTTCTGAAACAGCTATTTCTGAAACGATTTCTATAGTGACTGCAACATTTTACATTCTCACCAGCAATGTGCAAGGGTTTCCATTTCTCTACAGCCTTACCAACACTTGTTATTTTCTGTTTCTGTTTGACTATACTAGTCATTCTTACAGGTGTAAAGTGCTACCTCACATAAGTGAGGTACCATCACATAAGTGATGTTGAGTATCTTTTTATGTGCTTATGGGTCATTTGTGTATTTTCTTTTGAGAAAGTTCTGTTCAAGTCCTTTGAGACACTTTTTCAATATTTGGAGAGGTAAATACAACTCTATCTCAGCTATGACTTCCTGCTGGCATGGAACCTAAAGATCAGTTGGAGGTGAAAGTTATGGAATATTCTCGAATCTTTTCTGAACATGCATCCTACCCAGGTATCTTCATGGCCTTTTAGATTTCTTGTTACATTGGGGTATTTTTAAAACTATTATTTCTCAGAGTAACTCTCTCTGCAGGGTTTCCTCCCAGGCTTTAGGCATGGATAGTTTTCCCCAACTGAATTTCCAACTGCCTGTGGTGGCGGCAGCTTGTTCATTTGCCTTTCAGTATTTTTGAGGAATGTCCCTTGTATAACTTCTTTTCTGTCCTGAGTGAACCCCAAATTAAGCAAAAATAGGTAGACACCTTTTGTCATTCCTTCAGGAAACTTCCAGACATAGCAAAATAGACAAGGATAACTCCCTGATAATAAAATTCACTTGTTCCTTCTAGAACCAGAAACCCATATTGAGAATATGGGCTGCTATCTTTACCACTGCCACCATGCTGAGGAGGGGTATGGGGCAAGGTTAGGTTAAATATCACAGAGCTCTCATATAGTGTTTAAGTGGTGCTTGCCTTGATTTACCTTTTGCTTGGTTCCTTTAAATCTTTGACCATTTTTCAGATTTGATTATGATAAGTTTTACTAGTTTTATTGATGTTTCTATGGACGAATGGACCCTTGGAGTTCCCAATCTGCTATTTTTGCTGACTTTACCACTAAACCTCACATTCATAACTTCATACTTTTAATAGGGTTATTCAGTTTAGTTCAGTTCAGTATCTCAGTCATGTCCAACTTTGCAACCCCATGGACTGCAGCCCGCCAGTCCTCCCTGTCCATCACCAACTCCCAGAGTTTATTCAGACTCATGTCCATTGAGTCAGTGATGCCATCCAACCGTCTCATTCTCTGTCATCCCCTTCTCTTGCCTTCAATATTTCCCAGCATCTGGGTCTTTTCAAATTTGTCAGTTCTTTGCATCAGGTGGCCAAAGTTTTGGAGTTTCAGCTTTAGCATCAGTTCTTCCAATGAATATTCAGGACTGACTTCCTGTAGGATGGACTGGTTGCCTCTCCAAGGGAGACTGGTTGCAGTCCAAGGGACTCTCAAAAGCCATCTCCAACACCACAGTTCAAAAGCATCAATGCTTTGGCACTCAGCTTTCTTTATAGTCCAACTCTCAAGTCCACACATGACTACTAGAAAAAACCATCACTTTGACTACATGGACCTTTGTTGGCAAAGTAATGTCTCTGCTTTTTAATATTCTGTCTAGGTTGGTCATAGCTTTTCTTCCAAGGAGCAAGTGTCTTTTAATTTCATGGCTACAGTCAACATCTGCAGTGAATTTGGACCCCAAGAAAACAAAGTCTGTCACTGTTTCCAATGTTTCCCCATCTATTTGCCATGAAGTGATGGGACCAGATGCCATGATCTTAGTTTTCTGGATATTGAGTTTTAAGCCAATTTTTTCACTCTCCTCTTTCACTTTCATCAAAAGGCTCTTTAGTTCTTCTTCACTTTCTGCCATAAGGGTGGTGTCATCTGCATATCTGAGGTTATTGATATTTCTCCCAGCAATCTTGATTCCAGCTTGTGCTTCATCCAGCCCAGTATTTCTCATGTTGTACTCTGCATATAAGTTACATAAGCATGGTGTCAATATACAGCCTTGACAGACTCCTTTTCCTATTTGGAACCAGTCTGTTGTTCCATGTCCAGTTCTAACTGTTGCTTCCTGACCTGCATACAGATTTCTCAGAGGCAGGTCAGGTGGTCTGGTATTCCCATCACTTTCAGACGTTTCCACAGTTTACTGTGATCCAGTCAAAGGCTTTGGCACAGTCAATAAAGCAGAAATAGATGTGTTTTTTTTTTTTTTTTGGAACTCTCTTGCTTTTTCAATGATCCAACAGATGTTGGCAATTTGATCTCTGGTTCCTTTGCCTTTTCTAAATCCAGGTTGAATATGTGGAAGTTCATGGTTCACATACTGTTGAAGCCTGGCTTGGGGAATTTTGAGCATTACATTGCTAGCATGTGAGATGAACACAATTGTGTGGTAGTCTGAGCATTCTTTGGCATTGCCTTCCCTTGGGATTAAAGTCTTCCCTGGTGGCTTAGGGGTTAAAGTATCTGCCTGCAATGTGGGAGACCTGGGTTTGATCCCTGGGTCAGGAAGATCCCTTGGAGAAGGAAATGGCAACCCACTCCAGTATTCTTGCCTGGAGAATCCCATGGATGGAAGAGCCTGGTGGGCTACAGTCCACAGGGTCGCAAAGAGTTGGACACGACTGAGCGACTTCACTTCACTTTCTTTGGGATTGAAATGAAAAATGACCTTTTCCAGTCAGTTTTAACCTTTTTAATAGAGTTGAATCGGATTCACACGGCAGGTCAAGCAAAGGATCATGATGTCAAGCCAGTGGTGTGAGCTTTGAAGTAAAAGAGGCAGTTTTGATACAATCTGGACACACATCCCCTCCTTTTTCCCCTTCCTCTCAACTTACATCATATAATTCAGAAGCACTGAGGTAAACACCAACTCACAGTCTAAGACCATCCACCACCTCCTGAGGGTGGCACCTCACTGAATATAAGAACTTAGTTTGAGCTATTTGAGGCAGCTTTTACGATGTAAGTACTTCTAAGACATACTTTCTCCCTCCTACTTGGTCTTAAGACTTCCCTGGCGAGGTCACACACTTGCATTTTCTATACATTTCTGGCTGTATTTTAATTCTTAAGTGTTTCTCTCAAATGTGATAAGTAAAAAGCAAGTGGAAACAATTTGCTTTAATGGTAAGTTTGGATCCAGTGTGTATATTAGGGTAGGTTATAGTGCATGCTGTCATCATAAATGCTACAGGAGCTATTGGTTGTCAGGGCTTCATTACAAGCATCAGAAAATTGCTTAAGTTGGAGGGGAATAGACTATAATTTCCATGTCTGCCCCAAATAATCAGTTACTGACAACTCAGACAATTCTTACCAATAAAGATAAATCCAACTTTCTCTATTCCATCAAAAATTAGCATATTATTTTCAGAAAGAATTTTTTGAGTAATTTCTAGACCCAACTAAAATTACATGAAAGAACAGTGAGTCCATCATATGAATGAATTTTAAATAAAGAGAAATTTAATCAGTGACCATGAGTGTCTGTGGATATGCTGAGCACCCCATCTTTGCATGATCAAAGGTCTATCTGATAATAATCAAAACATCTAGGTTAATGTTATGATTGAAAAATTCTTTGAATTAAAGATCTTTCTGTGATTTATGTCAAAGAGTGTTCTGCCTATGTTTCCCTCTAAAAGTTTTATAGTTTCTGGCCTTATTTTTAGGTCTTTGATCTATTTTGAGCTTTTGTGTGTGTGTGGTATTAGGGAGTAAATTTCATTCTTTTACATGTAGCTATCTAGTTTACCCAGCACCATGTATTGAAGAGACTATTAATGAAAATAAAAATAAAAATGAATGGGACCTAATTAAACATAAAAGCTTTTGCACAACAAAGGAAACCATAAAATGAAAAGAAAACCATAAAATGAAAAGAAAACCCTCTGAATGGGAGAAAATATTTGCAAACAAAGCAGCCAAAAAGGGATTAATTTCCAATACATATAAATAGCTCATGCAGCTCAATATTAAAAAACAAACAAACCAATCAAAACTGGGCAGAAGATCTAAATAGAAATTTATCCAAAGAAGACATACAGTGGCTAAAAAAAAAAACATGAAAAGATACTATTCAGTTCAGTTCAGTTCAGTTCAGTCACTCAATCATGTCCAACTCTTTGTGACCCCGTGAACCACAGCACGCCAGGCCTCCCTGTCCATCACCAACTCCCGGAGTTCACTCAGACTCACATCCATCGAGTCAGTGATGCCATCCAGCCATCTCATCCTCTGTTGTCCCCTTCTCCTCCTGCCCTCAATCCCTCCCAGCATCAGAGTCTTTTCCAATGAGTCAACTCTTCGCATGAGGTGGCCAAAGTACTGGAGTTTCAGCTTTAGCATCATTCCTTCCAAAGAAATCCCAGGGCTGATCTCCTTCAGAATGGACTGGTTGGATCTCCTTGCAGTCCAAGGGACTCTCAAGAGTCTTCTCCAACACCACAGTTCAAAAGCATCAATTCTTCGGTGCTCAGCCTTCTTCACAGTCCAGCTCTCACATCCATACATGACCACAGAAAAACGATAGCCTTGACTAGATGGACTTTTGTTAGCAAAGTAATGTCTCTGCTTTTGAATATGCTATCTAGGTTGCTATTAGAGAAATGCAAATCTAAAGTACATGAGGTATCACCTCACACTGGTCAGAATGACCATCATCAAAAAATATACCAACAATAAATGCTGGAGGGAGTGTAGAGAAAAGGGAACCTTCATACATTGTTGCTTGGAATGTAAACTGGTATAGCCACTATAGAGAACAGTATAGAAGTTACTTAAAAAAACAAAAATAGAGCTACCATATGATCCAGCAATCCAATCCTGGGAACGTATCGGGAGAAAAGTATAATTGGAAAAGTTACACGCACCCCAATGTTCATTGCAGCTGTATTTACAATAGCCAGGACATGGAAACACCCTAAATGTCTACCAACTGAGGTATGGTTAAAGAAGATTTGGTTTTACACATATACTCAGCCGTAAAAAAGAACAATATAATGCCATTTGTAGTAACATGGATGGTCCTAGATATTGTAATACTGAGTGAAGTATGTCAGACAGAAAAAGATAAATATCACATAATATTGCTTATATGTGGAATCTAAGAAAAGAATACAAAGGAACACATCTACAAAACAGAAATAGAGTTACAGATGTAGAAAATAAACTTATGGTTACAGGAGGTAAACAGGAGAGGGAAAACTGGGAAGACTGGGATGGACTTATACACACTACTATATATAAGAGATAACTAGTAAGGGTCTGCTGGCCTTCCCTGGTGGCTCAAGAATCTGCCTGCAATGCAGGAAGTGCAGGAGACTCAGGTTTGATCCTGAGTCTGGAAAAGTCCTCTGCAGGAGGGCATGGCAACCCACTCCAGTATTCTTGCCTGCAGACTCCCACAGACAGAGGAGCCTGGTGGGCTACAGTCCATAGGGTCACAAAGAGTGGGGCACAACTGAAGGAAGTTAGCAGGCACGCATGCAAGGATCTAATTACAGCACAGGGAACCCTACTCAACACTCTGTAATGGCCTATGTGGGAGAAGAGTCTAAAAATGAGTGGATATATGTATATAAATAAGTGAATCATTTTTTCTGTACACTTGAAATTACACATTATAAATCAACTATACTTCAATAAGGTTTATTTTTTTTTAAAGAAAAAAAAAGAAAAATTCTTTTAGTTAACGTGTCTAATCTCTTGGGTATCTGGCAGCTTCCTTCAACCTGACCCTGTGATCACACCCATCTCTCTTCTCCCAGTTTAATCATTTTGCTTTTTTCAAATCATAAACAATTCTGCCTATTCATTAATATCAAGCAATAGGACAACAGGACTAGAGAAAGACACAAGTAAATGGAATTGTGGTATATTCCACATATTGGAAATCTTTCTTATGTATGAAATGTCTTAGTGTATACAACTTACTCGTCTGGCTACTTTGAAGGATATTAAAATATGGGAAAATTTTTCTCAATGCAACTTTAGATATTCAATATGAGGCCCTATTTTAAAAGGGAACAAAATAAAAGCAAACACAGATTTTGCCAAGAAACTGATTAATTTTTTTTTTTTTTTTTTTAACTTGGCCATTGACAGGGTAAGTTTCAATTTTCCGGAGAGTTTCCTTAAATGGAACAGTACTGATCCCAGTAATTTCACATGAATTAGATTATACCATAGGCTGAATTTGAATTACCTCCAAGCTAAAGTAGAAAAAAACCCAAAACAGATAATATCAATATTATCAATCAGGAACTCAGAAGCTAGGCAATATCTTTAGTTAATGTTAGCATTCCTTTATTGAGATGTGATTGATATACAGATAACGTACTGTGTTCATTCAGTCACTCAGTCATGTCCAATGCTTTGCGACCCCATAGACGGCAGCCCACTAGGCTCCCCTGTCCCTGGGATTCTCCAGGCAAGAATACTGTAGTGGGTTGCTATTGCCTTCTCCAATGCATGAAAGTGAAAAATGAAAGTAAAGTTGCTCAGTCGTGCCTGACTCTTAGCGACCCCATGGACTACAGCCTACCAGGCTCCTCCATCCATGGGATTTTCCAGGCAAGTGCACTGGAGTGGGGTGCCAAGGCGTCCCTGTCCATCACCAACTCCCAGAGTTCACTCAAACTCACATCCATCGAGTCGGTGATGTTATCCAGCCATCTCATCCTCTGTCGTCCTCTTCTCCTCCTGCCCCCAATCCCTCCCAGCATCAGTCTTTTCCAATGAGTCAACTCTTCGCATGAGGTGGCCAAAGTACTGGAGTTTCAGCTTTAGCATCATTCCTTCTAAAGAACACCCAGGGCTGATCTCCTTTAGAATGGACTGGGTTGATCTCTTTGCAGTCCAAGGGCCTCTAAAGAGTCTTCTCCAACACCACAGTTCAAAAGCATCAATTCTTCGGCACTCAGCTTTCTTCACAGTCCAATGTACTGTGTATATCACAACAAACTGTGAAAATTTCTTCAAGAGATGGGAATACCAGACCACCTTACTTGCCTCCTGAGAATTCTGTAGGCAGGTCAAGAAGCAACAGCTAGAACTGGACATGGAATAACAGACTGATTCCAAATTGGGAAAGAAGTATTTCAAGGCTGTATATTGTCACCCTGCTTATTTAACTTATATGCAGAGTACATCATGAGAAACATGGGGCTGGATGAAGCACAAGCTGGAATTAAGATTGCCATGAGAAATATCAATAACCTCAGATAGACAGATGACATCACACTTATGGCAGAAAGTGAAGAAGAACTAAAGAGCCTCTTGATGAAAGTGAAGGGGAGTGAAAGAGCTGGCTTAAAACTCAACATTCAAAAATGGAGATCATGGCATCTGGTCCCATCACTTCATGGCAAATAGATGAGAAACAGTGGAAACAGTGGCTGACTTTATTTTCTTGGGCTCCAAAATCACTGCAGAGGGTGATTGCAGCCAAGAACTTAAAAGACACTCCTTGGAAGGAAAGTTATGATCAACCTAGACAGCATATTCAAAAGCAGAGACATTACTTTGTCAACAAAGGTTCATCTAGGCAAGGCTATGGCTTTTCCAGCAGTCATGTATGGATGTGAGAGTTAGACTATAAAGAAAGCTGAGCACCGAAGAATTGATGCTTTTGAACTGTGGTGTTGGAGAAGACTCTTGAGAGTCGCTTGGACTGCAAGGAGGTCCAACCAGTCCATCCTAAAGGAAAGTAGTCCTTAATATTCACTGGAAGGACTGATGTTGAAGTTGAAACTCCAATACTTTGACCACCTGATATGAAGAGCTGACTCATTTGAAAAGACCCTGATGCTGGGAAAGAATGAGGGCAGGAGGAGAAGGGGACAACAGAGGATGAAATGGCTGGATGGCATCACCGACTCAATGGACATGGGTTTGGGGAAACTCTGGGAGTTGGTGATGGATGGGGAGGCCTGGCATGCTGCAGTTCATGGTGTCGCAAAGAGTCAGACAGGACTGAGCGACTGAACTGAATCATGTTAGTATCTTTAAAAATTTAAGCCACTTTAGTGAATATATGGCACCCCACTCCAGTACTCTTGCCTGGAAAATCCCATGGATGGAGGAGCCTGGTAGGCTGCAGTCTATGAGGTCGCTGGGAGTTGGACACGACTGAGCGACTTCACTTTCACTTTTCACTTTCATGCATTGGAGAAGGAAATGGCAACCCACTCCAGTGTTCTTGCCTGGAGAATCCCAGGGACGGGGAAGCCTGATGGGCTGCCATCTATGGGGTCGCACAGAGTCGGACACGACTGAAGCGACTTAGCAGCAGCAGCAGCAGTGAATATATAGTTGTAGAATAGTTTTTTTTTTTTTTAGGGGGTTAATAAATGATTTTATTAAGCCTCCTATTTTTGTCTAGATTCATTTGCTTACTTTTTTTTTTTTTTTGTTTTTTTAAAACATTTCCACATTCCCAAATGCTATCAACAGTTGCACACAAGAATAAGAAAAACATTATGCACACAAGATTAGAAAAACAAACATTTCATTGTTTATGTGTGCAAATATCAGAAACAGGCACATGGCAGCAAGTATACCTGTATATGTATAAGAACCTGGAGTTCTTGTTTTTTTGAGGGGGTTGATCTTTTTTTATTTATTTTTTTTTTCTTTTTTGGCTGCACCTCCAGGCATGCAGGATCCTAGTTCCCAGACCAGGGATTGAACCTGAACTGCTTGCAGTGGGAGAGCAGAGTCACTAGGAACGTCCGGTTGTTTTGTTATTTTAATAAAAAGCATTCAAGACTGAGAACTCTGTGGATCGTAAAACAAGATTTCTAGGCATCAAATTCTTGTTTTATTTCAGGAAGTTATTTCACTTTGAACTTGCAATTGTGTTGCGCTCATTTACCAACATTCGCTAACTGAGATTTTTGGCATTCCACTAAAACTTCAATGGCAAATCTAAACAGTGAGAAACTGTCCACATTCTGCCTTACAGCAAAAACCCAAGGGAACCCTGAAATTGCCTTTTTTGTACTTGTAACGAGTGTGCCTTTTGAGTTGTGATTACTGTGTGTGTCATGAGAAACTATTGAATGCACACAGGTTATAAAATCACCCTGGTCCTGATATCTGACATAACTATGGCCTACACTTGGGAACTGGGAACAAAGCTCAGCTTCTGAAGCTTCAGTCCCACACCACAGAAGGCAGTTATGGGCGCAAATAGGACTGTTTTTTGGGGTCATTGCATCTATGAGTGTGCAGCTCAGGAAGAGCTTTCTTTAGACACATACTCCTTGCTTCAACCCAAGATTATCCTGGATTCTTAGTAATTCCCCAAGGTGATTAACACATAATCACTATGAAATCAGCATGAAAATGCTTTTCCAGGTATAAAACTTACAACCTGGATGGGGAACTGGGAGTGCTGGGCCACATGTGAAATGTCTGCTGCCTGGGGGTGGTGATGCGGGGAGTGGCATCTGGCTATGCACCTGGAATTTAGTCCACCACACTCACCTGGTCAAAGAGCAAGTATTCACTATGGAATTGCACATGTATGTGTGTGGTGGTTGGGGAAGGGGTGGCCTTACATTTCTTTCCTAATGAACTTTTTAAATTTATAAAACAAAGCAGAGGCAGAAATGTAATCCCATCAAAGTCCAATCCATTGTATTCTAGTCTGCATCCTATTTTTTGTAAGAGTAGTTCAACCTGAAATGCTGACACAATGTCCCAGAAGTTAATCAGGTATTGATTGTTTTCCCCATCCTTCATTCTCCTATTTCTCTCCTCTATCCACATCCCTAAAAATCTAGCAAATATGGTGGAACACCAAGAGCCAAGGATGTCTATTCAGAGAAGTAATAAATATTGAGTTAGGGAAATAGAATTTCAAAGTCTTCTCTACACAGTAAGCAAAAGAAGAAATCTACTTTTATTTTTTTAAACCACATTTACATTTTTAATAGTTATTTTATTGACTATTTACTTATTTGGTTGCACCAGGTCTCTGGCATGGCACACAGGATCTTCCCTGTGGCATGTGGGATTTTATTTCTGTATTTATTTTTTAGTCGCAGCATGAGGACTTAGTTGTGACAGGTGGAGATTGAGTTCCTGGGACTCCTGGATTGCCGTCAAGGAGTCTGAGCCACTCACTGTACCACGAGGGAAGTCCTCAGAAGAAATGTACTTTGAATCTGGGTTGGGCAGGTGCCAAATTAATCACAAATAATATTAAAATATTTGGTAACCCACACGGCAGGCACACAGATCACCCAGAACAGTTGGTGTCTGTAACACAAGACGAGGGTCTTGGAATCTCCTGAGTGGACTTTGTTGACCCTCATTTGTGGAATCATGGGTAGGAACTGGTATCAGGGCAGTGGCCAAGTCCTCTAGAAACTGTAGAGAAGCAGCTCTTTACTAAGTGATATAAAAGTACTTCAAATTTTAACAATTAGTTGAACATAATAGTCTGATAAGCCTAACCTTAAGCCTCAAATCTCAATTTAATCTCAGCTTTTCAAAGAATACCAAGCCCTCTCTCTCAGTTTGGATTGTTCTTTCATAAGTAGACCTTCTTACAGAAATCCAAAGTCATTCCCTTTCACAGAAAAATCTAAAGCCCCAGAGAAGGATTCTAACACAAGTAATTTATTCAGAAAATACTGGTGGGCAACGGAAGTGAGAAGGGAAGGGGGCTGTGAGGCAGTGGTGCACAGCAGTGAGCACTTGGATGACAGGTCTTTGTCATTGGGCGCCCTCTGCGGACGCTGTGGCCAGCTGAGGCTGAGGAACCAAGTGTTAACTCCTGGAGAGCACGGGCTGCAGGAGTGCTCACTGCCAGTGTCCAAATGGACTGTCCATCAGAGAAAGCCCTGGGCAAAAACATCCAGTTACGGGGTGGGAGACAGCAGGGAGCGCAGGACAGACAGCAAAGGTCACCACCACCCAGAACACCTCCATCAGGCCTTTAGAAGACATGAGGCCCATGAAAGAGGAAAGCTGAGCACACATTTTAGTTGGAACCAAGAAAAGTGGCCAAGTGTTTAGAAATACAACAAATGTTTCTCATAAATTAGAAAAGACAGAATATTTACTCTTTAAAGCAGATATTTATTTACTGCTCTGATCTACTCATGTAAAAAAATATTACAGTAGATCTCTTCTCATATAAAGGTTTTTGTTTTTTTTTTTGTAGCGTTTGTTGGAGCCAACTTAAAGGTAAAATTTCTACCCTTCAGTAATACAAAACTAAAAAAATCCCAATTTAGCAAGAAAGGAATTTATGAGTAATTTGTGGTGAAATGCAGTCACTAATATTTTACATTCAAGACGATTTTGATATTACACTCAATTCAAATTATTCCTGTTAATCAGCCCAGATCTTATTTAATGCCAAGTCTAAATGTCTGTTCTTCGTCCACCCCACTTCTCTGTTTTAGAATCTAAATTGGTATAGTTCTTAGTCTGGTCCTGGTAAAAATTCCATCATTCAGAGAAATAAAGAGAGGGAGAGAGAATGGATAAGCTAGTAAGCTGGGATTCTCCAACATCTTAACTGCTCAGGGTTATTCTTTTAATTCATTACACATCATGAATTTCATGTAAGGTGTGCAAGAAACCATAGAAAAAAACTTAAAAGCAAAGCACTGGCTTAAAGTTTGACACCAAGAATAACTCAAGGCACTGCGATGGTCCAGAGAACGAAGGGAGGTTTGGGAAGAGTATGAGCTACGGCTTACTTAATAATCAGAGCTAAACGGTATGTATAATGGAATCACTTTGCTTTACACAGATTACACAATTAACACAACATTGTAAATCAATTATACTTCAATAAAATAAATTTAAAAAGTTAAATGTCACTTTGCCATCTGGACTTTCCAGTGTGTCTTGAACTGCTCCAAAACTGTTTTTAAATTACTAATTGGCTTAAAAAAATAAGAATACATAAAAGCAACCACTGACAACTGGGCCTAGATTTTCTTCTTTAATTCCACTTTCTCTCAAATATGAGTAACTGAAGGAAGGGTTTCACTTTTATGTGCTTAATTTATCTCCTCATGTCCCTTTTAATTTCTTTTGATCTTCAAGAAATATGTCTTCCTTTTCCTTTCTGCATCACTGAAGACTATTTGTTGAGAAATGGTGAAATACTTCACTTTCTTGGAATCCTATAATTTTCCAGTGGTTAAGTCTTCTTGATCAACATTCAAAGCACAGCAAAACACTTTAACTTATTCTACAAATATTCATGAGAACCCACCTGGGCCAGATATTGAATTAGATATTGAATGGGGATATAAAGTTAAATAGATACAACCAATGTTCTTATGGAATTTACAGTCTAGTGGTGGAGATTGTGGACACAAATAAACATAATTTTACAAATGGAAATAAAGGCTCTGAAGTACAACGAGTCAGTCCACTGAACATGCGCATATAGGATAAATAGGGGATAGATAAATAGATAGATGCACAGATAAAGATTGATCCTAGAGGCAGAGTCTTGGTGGTTACACAGACTTCTCTGAGGAACTGGCACTTGAGATATAAAGGTGAAGGAAAAGAATGAACCAAGAAAAGAGATGAGAGAGAAAATTCAGTCTTGATGGAGGGGGGTCTCCTTCTCTTGAAGGAGAGGAGAATAGTAACAGATTGTCTGGAGAAGTAAGTGGGTCTAGAATAGGACTTTGGTCCTGGTACTTAGAGCAATGAAAGCTATTGAAGGGGTTTAAATCTGGGGCTCACTTGATACACTTGTTAATCTGAAAATGTCACTTTGAGTATAATGTGGAGAAAATGCTAGACAAGAGCACAAGTGAATGGTGGGTAGACCAGTTAGGAAGTCACTGTGAAACACTAACTGAGAAAGTGGGGACGGTTGGAAAAGAGAACATGAGTGCATCCAGGACATGCTAGAATAGATTTCAGAGGTAATATCCAAGAACACCTAATGGTCTGGAAATGGAAGGACAAAGTATACAAGATGACACTTAAATCCCCAGCCTACAAAACTGGATGGAAGGAGGGGACACCATATACACCAAGGAGGCAGCGCTGTTATAATGCACTTGACACATGTCCCCATGCAGGAATAATTTCCTCTGAATCAACCTTAGGTTTCGTAAGGAATAACTGTCTGGTCTAAATCTGTGATGGATAATTAGACCCTCTTCTGGGTAAAACCCAAAATTCGAAAGTACTGTAATTGTTTATTTTTAAAAGTGATCCTGAAATCAGCTATAGAGCTTCAGTAAACAGAATAGCGAGCGTAGATACGGAATGAGCACAGACACAAACTGCTGGATGCTGACTGAGGAGCCTGAAGAGACAATGAGCTGGCTTTATTACGAGTTTAGGGAAATGAGAAAGTTCTGTGAAGGGACAGCCTGCCACTTCTGATTCTTCAGAGAAGAAATGGGTACATGTGTTTTATCAGTGGGGAATTACAGCACTAACTGTTAATTAATGCCAACTCTTGATTTACATCCAGGAGGTCCAATTATACAGCTTCAGATACATATAGCAAAATATGTTCTGTGGAAACAATGAAGTATACAAAGCCACTGCCAGCAGATAATATTAAGAAAAGCACAGCCAAATTCCAAAGAAGAACTCATTTGCTGCGACATTAAAAAAATAAAAACCTCTTATTTGCAAAACAGAAATGTGATTTTTGTCAGGAAGCTTTATGGTACTAGTTATTTCCTACAAACACACCACTTGAATAAGAAGCAGCCAGCCCACAACAATGGTAATAATGTTTATTAAAATATCATCAACTGCTAATTTCAGCCACAGATCTGAGATTTGTCATCCATGTTCTGAATATACTTATTTTTGTAGTAAAGTCTGTTTAGGGGGTGACTGAGCTTTGATACACAGGTTGCATTATATTCTCTTTCTCCCACATTGTAAGTGTATGATATGAGTTTGTGTGTAGAATTACATACAATTATAAGAATGTTCTTGGCATTATAAGAATGTTCTGAATCACAGTGTTCTCTCAAAACACAGTTAAGGAACTAATTTGTGAATGTATCATATGTTAACAAAACACAACCGAGAAGTTCACTAGAATGATCTTTGATATCCATCCAAAGTGATCACTGGACCAGGAAATCATTTCTATGTTCTAGATTGTGTAAGACTATGCAGATGTATTGAATAGATTTTCTAGTGTTCTGCACTGTGTCAGGAAGGAGAAAACTACATTTTCTCAATAATTTCCAATAAAGCCACCATGTGGATTCCACATACAGCTGTCTGCTAGCTTTTCTGCAATGGTGATATACAAAGAATGCAACATTTAGATTTCTTTTTTTGATAATTTTGCCTCCTTAAGTTGGTTACTTTAACTCTTGAGCTTAAATCCCTCTATCTGTAAAACTGACATGACCTTACTCTTCTCACAAAGCCATCTTGAAGATTAAATAGGATAACAGATGCATATGTATTCAGTATAGAAAAAATACCCAATAATATTAGCTGTCCCACTGGCACAACTAACTTGGTATGTGTTAAAAATAAATATACTATGTTTCATCCAAAGCATTCTTCCAAGGATTTTCATTTTGGCTGGAAATCTGAACATCTTCTTTGATACTTCTTGTTTACCTCCCACACCCAGGAAGTTTTAAAGTCCAGCCCCTTTGATACTTGTATTCGTGCTTATGAGACAGGAAATAGGCAGGGCACAATCACTAAAAAATATTACACAACCACTAAGAAAAACAGAATACCACAAAAACCAGTTACAACCTACTAGGCCCAAGATGGCAGAAGATTTGATTTCCAGGAGACCTTGGCCTCATTATATACTCACTGTAATACATTAGAATCTAAATGATGCACCCACAGGGGCCATGATTATTCTGAGGCTAATCATAAAGGCCAAAAAAGTGGATGGTGGTCTAACTCCTGGAAATCCCCGCCCTTTCCCCATAGCCATTGGAATATTCCTCCCACTCTTTAGCCTATGAAGCAACCCAGCCCATACAATCCAATCACTCTTCACCCTGGGACCATTTTCTCCTGCTGAGATGGCCCCCACTCTGCCTGTGGAGTACATATCTTTCTGAATAGACTTGCTTTTGTTATGACTCACTCTTGAATTCTTTCCTGCACTAGACCAAGGCCCCTCATGTGGTGGCCCATCCCAGGGACTCACCTGCCACCTGGGACTTGACCCTCTGGCACCTCAGTTTCCTGCAGCACTTACCTTCCTCTCCCTACCTACTGTACTAGTTCAAAGCTTCCCTTTCTCTCCCCTTGATCATTGCATCAGCTTCCTAGTTGGCCTCCATATTACTGATCTCTCCCAACACGAGTGCACACACAGCAAAGTTGCCAAATTCATTTTCCACGGGCACACTTCAAGTCATACTTCTGCTCAGAAATCTCCAGTGGTTTCTCATTTCCAGCCAAGAAAGGCTGGCGCATAAAGCCTTTCAGGGTCCTGTCTTCAATTCCCCTTCTTCAGCCTGGTCTCCCACACTAGTGCCCTGAACACTATCCTAAAATGCCCTGTATTTTTTGGACTCCATGACCTAGCTCAATCTACTCTTCCACCAGAACGTCCTTTCCTGTTCTCAGGGGATCCCTACTCACTCCTGAACGCTCATTTCAAACACTACTTCTCTCATGAAGTCTTCCAAGAAACAAGTGTTTATCCCTTTTCCAACTCCATTGTATTACGTTTTTTCTTATGATATTTTCCACATATGGTTTTGCATTCAAATTACTTTTAGACATATATGATCCATCCTTCCAGATGACACTGAATCTGTGTTTTATTTTTCTTTTCCTTGACTGTGTTTTATTCATCTTTGTATATAATTCCAGGCCTTGCTCATGCTAGACTCTCAAAAAATGTCATTGAATACATGAATGTAAATATCTTTCCAAATCTACTTTGTGACTTTCAAATTTGTTACATGTGTCCTTTCTTTACTAAACACATTTTTGCCTTTTACCATTTTTTCTTTTATTGAGATGAGTCTACCTAAAATATGTATTGGAAGTGGGTTAACACATGTACATGAACATCAATAAAAGCTGACCACATCCTGAAATTGTCCATGTCACTGCTGCTGCTAAGTCGCTTCAGTGGTGTCCAATTCTCTGTGACCCCATAGACAGCAGCCCACCAGGCTCCACCATCTCTGGGACTCTCCAGGCAAGAACACTGGAGTGGGTTGCCATTTCCTTCTCCAATGCATGAAAGTGAAAAGTGAAAGTGAAGTCACTCAGTCATGTCCGACTCTTAGTGACCCCATGGACTGCAGCCTACCAGGCTCCTCCGTCCATGGGATTTTCCAGGCAAGAGTACTGGAGTGGGGTCATTTCCAGCTTCTTGGTCTCATTGACATGAATGTAAACAGGGATGGAAATGTTAGTAACCACTCACATGGATATGGTCACTTTGAACTTTCAAAGCACTTTCCCAGCTCTTATGGTGCACTTGACCCTTAAGCAGTAAAGTGGGAACAGGGGTTCTGATCACTACTTGAGAGAGAAGAAAGCATCTTCCCAAGGAGAGGTGACTGACCCAAGGTCACAAAGCTGGGAAATAGTAGAAGTGGAAACAGAAATAGAAACTGACTTCTAGATGCTGGTTAGGTGTTTCTTCATTTCAGTATCTCATTGGATTCTCTCTTCTTTTATTCTGCCAACTCCTAAGCTTTTGGGGATCCAGGAATGACTTTTTGCAGCATACAATCTTATACATGCCACACATGCTGTTTCTCCCCAAGTTTCGAGGGAAGTGTGGCTTCAACTGTAACACTTTATAAAAGGTTGTATCTCACTGCTTTATTTCACATTATTTAAATTTATCCTTGGTAGGATGTGCCTGACATTTTTTTTATTTTTAACTTTTGGGGATAATTTTCATAGAATGCATTCATTCTATGGATGCATAGATGGGTTTTGACAAACAGCTATATGTGTTTCTACCACAGTCAAGATATAAACTATTTCCATCACCCTTTGTAGCCTGTGCCCCATTTCCATGCCACCACTGATCCGCTCTCTGCCTAACATTTGAAGCTGTGCTTTGCATTTGCAACTGTAGGGCAGGTCAATTAGCTTTGGGTCTCAATGTCCTGATCTGTACAAAAGACACTGAACATCACCTCTAAGGACCTTTTTGGTTCGAAGTATGTTATTATATTAAGTATATGAGAACAATAACTCCCTAGGATTTGAAAAATAATTTTCCAATCAAATCAGAAAGAAAGGCAATTTTGCTCATGTCACTGAAGTCTTTCTATTCTATTGTTCTTTCCCCTGCAGTCCACCATTTCTGGTCAAAAGCTTCCATCGTGTGATTTCATAACAGGTGTCTTTTGAAGATTATAAAAAGAAAAAGGTCCTAGACCATATTCACAGCCACAAGGATCCTTAGGCAAATCTACATAATACCCACTGATACATTTGACAAGAGTGATCCATTAATGTGGAGAATGTGGGAAGAACACATCTATTGTGTTCAAAACGATCAAAAGTGGCTGCCACTTTCACTAGCTTATTGTCAGTATTCCCACTGACGCTTGCTTTTGTGTTTTACTTGCTGGGGTTTAAGAAATATACCCTTTCCATTTAGGAAAAGATTAGGTGAATACCTGAGTCACAAATGGATTGTCACATGGTCAAATTCTTGTCTATGAAAGAAAATGTCATGCAAACATAGAAGCCTGGAGACCATTCACTTCTGAAATGTTGACCTGGCCATTCATATACATGTTCAGCATGGCAAAAGAAGAGGAAGGGGGGCCATCTGAGACTACTATATGCGTTAAATAAACGAGTGCCTGCATTGACAGGGCATCTTGTGTGCAGTGTTCCTGCTACAGAACGTGCCTTCAATCTATTTAAAATTCTGCCTCTGATTGGGAGGAAAATTACTCACAGCTGGGTAACAAAGTCACATTTGTGTTCAGTAGCTAGCTGAAACCACCTCATTCCTATTTATCTGATCTGAACTGTACTGCTATTTCAAAATCTTATGCAAATATAAAGGGAGGGAAATTTGAAGGGAAAATTACATCTCAGAAGTCTTTGTGGCTTCTGGATTTGAGACACTGCTTAAAGGTCAGTGTTGATTCAGTACTGGGTTATTAAACCATTACATGAGGCATGGAGCAAATTATGTTTTTACTCAGCTACTTCTCAAAAAAGGAATATAAATCATCCAAAAGAACAGTAGATTATAGACCTTGTCCTGAATGCTCATCAGTACACACCCCCACTTCATCATCTTTCTTTCTTCACTTGGATTTGTTGATTAATTACTCAATCATCACAATCATTTACAGCACTTTTTATTTGTTTGTTTATAAAATGAGGAGAACAACAGTGCCAGAAAAAGCGCACACTTGTGTGTCCAGCAGAGTGGGGCTTAGTGACCCCTGGCATTGACATCCCCCCTTTGCAAGTCATTGCAAGTCTTCCCTCTTAGCATGTTACTCTTCTGTCCCATGACCCCCAAAGGATCAGCTCTCAAGAAAGTCTAAACATCCTGGAATGACCTTCAAAACCTCCCTCAAGTTTTGAAGAGAGTTAGCAGTTTGCCAGAAGTCATATTACTACTAAATGATGGCGCCCAGATACCATCCCTCATGGGGTTGGTTCTAAAGCCTTAAACAACTAATTTCTAATCATACAGCTTATCATACAATCTATGTTTAATCTAGAAGTGCTTAACTGAGATAAGGGATCCATTAAAGTGGCTCAGATGGTAAAGAATCTGCGTGTAATGTGGGAGACGTGGGTTTGATCGCTGGGTCAGGAAGATCCCCTGGAGAAGGGAATGGCAACCCACTCCTACATTCTTGCCTGAAGAATTCCACAGACAGAGATAGACAGCCTGGTGGGCTACAGTCCATGGGGTCAGAAGAGGTCAAACACGACTGAGCGACTACACAACTGAGGCTAGAACCTCATTACTTAAAATAGAAGAGACGGAGCAAAAACAGTGTTGGTGTGCTTGCCTTTTCAATTTGAACGCAGGGTCTGTAATGCCTTTTCTTGTCACGTGTTTGCGCATATGACACATGTGCACTGTCCAAGGCCAGGCAGTCCAAGTGGTAATAGCATGCCTCACTGCATGAGCAGCAGGATTATTAAAAAAAAAAAAAAAAAAAAAACAAATAAATATAAGGAATCAGGGTTCTAAATCACTGGCTTGTAACAGCCCTGGAAAAAAGCGGTATTTTCATGAGCCAAAATCAAGTATTAACTTCAATAGCTCAATTGAAGGTGTAACAATGCTGCCTTTATTCACTGTCTGTCAACAATGTGGAGAAGGTGGGAATAATTCCAGTCATTAGAGTATCTGACACAACCTCCATTCCACTTTTCATCAATGGGGGTTTATGACCAGGTGCGCTCCAGTGGTTTGGAAACATTTTAAAGGAAAACAGGCTTGTGGGGTCATTAAGGCTTGAGGGGTAACTTGAGAGATGAGAGGGAGGGAGTGGTCTGGAGGTTCCAAATGAATCAGGAGGAAGGTTTGTGTGAAAGGAGCCATTTAGCCTGACAGGTACAAGGCACAGGCTTTCTGAGACACAATGTGCTTCTAATTGCTGGCTGAAAAGTTATTTCCTTTTCTGTCTTCTAAAATATGTAAGACTTTTTCCATGTTGTGATTTACAACTGGCTTAGGTTTCAACCATCTGTGGGCCTCTGCAAACTGTGGCGTGTGTTCCCAGTGAGATAACATGTTTTGACAGAAGCTTCACCACATCAAGAAAGCTAGAGAGATGAAAAATCCCACCCTGCTCTCTGGATGAGATGGTTATTGACAAAGAAAGAGAATATCAAGGAATCACTCATTCATTGGACCCCAAAGTTAAATAGGGACTTCAATATACATGAATTTTTCAGATGAATGAAAAAAATCTATAAACCTTTTTCTTTTCTGCCTTGAGTATAAAGAGCACTTAACATTTTAAAAAATAAACTAATACCATTCTATGAGCATCCATGAGTATGCTGTCCTAGATGGAAAATATATTGAAGCATTCCTCTTACTATCAATTATTAATTGATTACTTAGTAGGGAATAAGACTGACATGACCTGGACTCCATCAGGGCTGCTAAGATACAGAAGACCATTTGGTCAACTCTCAGTCTGATAAGCTTGTTAAATTCTTATCTCTGTGTATTTCCATTGGTGTTTGTGTTTTAAAAATGTCACTCAATTAAACAACAAAAAGAAAAAAGGACAAACAGAAGCAAAGAGAGAAAGATGGAAAGGAAGACAGAGAGGAAGAAAAGACCATTGTGAGCATCTGCTCTGTGTCAAGTATAATCTCAGGCATTGGCAATATAACAGCAAACAAGACAGGTGAGTCTTTTCCTGTTCTCCAAGGGAGAGATTATAATTTATTTTTAGTTCTGTTTATCCTCAGCATCAGCATTGCACCTAAGATAGTTACTAAATATGTGTTCACTGGGTCGCTGAATAAATGAACACAAACTGGTATGGTACAGGCTGGGAAAACATATTTCACAAACATGCATCTGTCCCATCACTACATGGGAAAGGGGGGCGGGGGGGGGGGCGCGGGGGGGGCGAGGAGCGGGGGGGAGGGCGGGGAGGGGGAGGAGAGGGAGGGAGAGGGGGAGGAGGGGGAGAAGAGGAGAGAGGCGGAGGACGAGGAAGGGGAGGCCCGAGAGCGGGAGGACAGGGAGGCCGGCGGCGCAGGGGCGCAGAGCGGACACGACGAGCGACTGATCTGATCTGATTTGAAATGCATCAAAAATCAGAGAAATATGATTTCAAATAATCTTTCCAGAAGCATTTCTTTAGAGTCTTCATGACATAAGAACTAGCACTTTACTAAATGGTTTCTTTGGCCATAAAATTGACTAAAGAAATGGTTGTCTGTTCTTTGTAAACGGCACTTCTGCTTTATCTGTGAGAATTAAGAGTATGGTGAAAATATTTGACGACTTTTTTTAGGGTGAGGCAGTTAAGAAGTTAGCCATGAAATGAAATGGGGGACTGGTAAGGGTAAGATATTTTAAATTTATTCTCTTACAGTCCCAGAGTTGAGGCACTATCCTTTGATATCAAGAAATAGGATTGTTAGAGAGCTTTGACAAAATGTCTGATGTAGCGTGAAATATGGTACAAAGAAACGAAAATACAGCTAAGTGCTGGTTAATTTGTGGTGTACTAGCATGCTTCTAATAAGTGGATTGAGTTTGTCCTTCTGTGTTGATACCGGCAAATTGTCTGTTTCACCATATGTACATATTTTAATTGACTATTTGCTCATTAATTACAAGTAAGACTAACTGAATCCATGGAATATCAATCCCTAATGCAAACAAAATACCATTTCCTCATACATTTAGACACATAATGCGAATCTCCAGTGATCCCGC
The DNA here is from genome assembly GCA_935064755.1 of Tragelaphus eurycerus. Lineage (NCBI taxonomy): Eukaryota > Metazoa > Chordata > Mammalia > Artiodactyla > Bovidae > Tragelaphus > Tragelaphus eurycerus. The sequence continues at coordinate 631,238 of CAKXYN010000248.1, forward strand.
AAAGAGGAACACTAGTAACTAGTCTTGATTGAGTCAGTGCTGATGCAGGTGGCCTTTAGTGAGCTCTGCTTCCTCACTTACTTTCCCAGGCACTCCACAATCATGGAAAGACAGTGTTTTTAAGGTTGAGAAACTTATCTTCAGTAGAAAATAATTTGTATCTTCTCTATCAAAAATTTTCAATCCAAATATTAGTTTGCTATCCATTTAACTATATGTATGTTATTATAAGCAAATATTTAAAGATTTCAGCTAAATGCTATTACTCTATTGTGATTAATTTCCATAATATAAAATTATACTGAAGGATTTCAGGAAGGTCCTTTTATTGGAGCATTCTACCTGACAAAATGCTGCTTACAAGTTTTCACTTTCTATAGTTGATGGTCAGATACTCTGCGTGTTTGAAGTATGCTTTAAGTCATCCTGCTTATTTAACTTATATGCAGAGTATATCCTGTGAAATGATGGACTGGATGAAGCACAAGCTGGAATCAAGATTGCTGGCAGAAATATCAATAACCTCAGATATGCAGATGAAACTATCCTTATGACAGAAAGAGAAGAGAAACTAAAGAGCCTCTTGATGAAAGTGAGAGGGGAGTGAAAATGTTGGCTTAAAGCTCAACATTCAGAAAACAAAGATCATGTCATCCGGTCCCATCACTTCATGGCAAATAGATGGGGAAACAATGGAAACAGTGAGAGGCTTTATTTTCTTGTGCTCCAAACTCACTGCAGATGGTAACTGCAGTCATGAAATTAAAAGATGCTTACTCCTTGGAAGAAAAGCTATGATCAACCTAGACAGAATATTAAAAAGCAGAGACATTACTTTGCTGACAATGGTCTGTCTTGTCAAAGTGATGGTTTTTCCAGTAGTCATGTATGGATGTGAGAGTTGGACTATAAAGAAAGCTGAGCACTGAAGAATTGATGCTTTTGAACTGTGGTGTGGGAGAAGACTCTTGAGAGTCCCTTGGATTGCAAGGAAATCCAACCAGCCCATCCTAAAGGAGATCAGTCCTGAATATGCACTGGAGGACTGATGTTGAAGCTGAAACTCCAGAACTTTGCCCTCCTGATGAGATTCATTGGAAAAGACCCTGATGCTGGGAAAGATCGAAGGTGGGAGGAGAAAGGGATGACAGACGATGAGATGGTTGGACAGCATCACCAACTCAATGGACATGAGTTTTAGGAAACTCTGGGAGTTGGTGATGGACAGGGAAGCCTGGTGTGCTGTGGTCCATGGGGTCGCAAAGAGTCAGACATGACTGAGCAACTGCACTGAAGTATGGATATGTCTTTTTTAAAACTTTTTATTTTGTATTGGAGTATACCCAATTAATAACGTTGTGATAGTTTCAGGTGAACAACGAAGGGATTCAGCCATGCCAGGAGGCGCTGTGTGTGTGTGTGCTCAGTCACTCAGTCCTGTCTGATTCTTTGGGAGCCCATGGACTTCAGCCCACCAGACTACTCTGTGCATGGGATTTTCCAGGCAAGAATACTGGAGTCAGTTGTCATGTCCTTCTTCAGGGGATCTTCCCGACCCAGGGATCAAAACTGAGTCTCCTGAATTGCAGGCAGACACTTTACCATCTGAAAGAACAGGAGGAGACATAAGAGATGTGGGTTTGATCCCTGGGTTGAAAAGATCCCCTGGAAGAGCACATGGCAACCCACTCTAGTATTCTTGCCTGGAGAATCTCAACAGAGGAGCCCGGTAGGCTACCTAGCAGGCTACAGTCCATAGGGTTGCAAGGAGTTGGACACAACTGAAGCAAATTAGCATGCATGCACATACATGTGTCCATTCTCCAGACTCCCCTCCCATGCATATCTTGATTCTATTTTTTTCTTTTGAGAATGCAATTCAGTTCTACATATAATTCATTATTTACTCTGAATGCCCAGGAGGGGATGGGCAATATCCATCAATCAAAATTCCTCACACTGTTACACACAAACACTTGAGGAAGATGGGAACTGTGAACTTCAGTGTAAGACTCATTTTTTCTTCTAATAAATCCATTGACTTTTAAAGATATTCTCATATTTGATGACAGTATAACACAGCTTAAGAACAGAAGCTTTAGGACTGGCATGAAAAGTGAAAGTCACTCAGTCGTGTCTGACTCTTTGTGATCCCACAGACTATACAGTCCATGGACTTCTCGAAGCCAGAATATACTGGAGTGGGTTGCCTTTCCCTTCTCCAGGGGATCTTCCCAACTCAGGGATCGAACCCAGGTGTCCCACATTGCAGGCAGACTCTTTACCAGCTGAGCCACAAGGGACAGGCATGAGTACAAGGGAAAGTAGTACCCAGCTGTCAGAGTCATTTCCTGATATGGATGCCTGACTCTGAGAAAGAAGTGGATATGCTTAGGATTGCTATGGCTCCCTGGTGGCTCAGACAGTAAAGACTCTCTTGCTCAAACAAGAGCGGTATTTCAAGTAAATGAAATTTTAAATAAATAAACCCAAATTTATTGATAAATAAGGGAATCTGACATCTGTTGAGGTTATTCCCAATCCTAAATATTTTTCTTAAGCAAAGTTTCTGGATGTAGGAAGAAAAAGTTTTGAACTTCATGGGCATGAGGATATCACCGTACGGTAATAAGCATTTTTATCCCATCTTTATTGTAAGGAAGATGCTTGCAGACCCCTGTCTAATTTGTGGCAAGTCCAGAAAGTGGGAGCTGATGTTCAAAGATGGATTACCAGTCCCTTCTCCAGGGGGGTCTTCCAGACCCAGGGATTGAACCTGGTCTCGTGCTTTGCAGGTAGATTCATTACTGTCTGAGTCACCAAGGAAGGTCTAAGTAGTCAAACCTGATAGACTGTGGGGTGCTTTGCCATATAGCAATAGGTACCTTGGACCACATGCCTTTTTAGGGAAATAGTTGAGCACTAGTATGACTGATGGAGACCAAGGTAAACTATAAGCCAGAAGGCGCAGCATGAGAAGCTCATGATTTAAACCTTAAAAAATTTATTAGGGGCTTAAAATGGTGATTTTCCTCCACATTTTTTATGTATCTATACATTTTCTTTCTTTTAAAAATAATTTCTTCCATTATAAACTAATACAACAGTTTAGCAAAACACTTGGAAACTGGAGAAGAAAAAAGTATTCTCCTAACCCCACCAGGCTTACCTCATTGCAGTTAGCTATTTTGAGAAATTACCACCAGTATTTTTTTTTCCCTTGATCATGTGCATTTTGTGATATTAGCATTATAACCAAGGGTGGATCAAGGTTAGTGGTACCTGAAACATATAATGTAATCGGGGTTGGGGGAAGGAAAAATCTTAGTTCGAGAAGAAATTTAAATACTGTTACTTGAAAATTTTCTTTCCAAAAATATAACCATATGAAACACATTGCTACAAAGTCTCTAGGAGCTTTCAGAGGGGCTTGTGTAAATGAGAGGCCCTATAGCTTAGGCTACACTCATGCCACATGCTCAGCAGCTAAGTCATGTCTGACTCTTTGCAACTTAATGAACGGTAGCCCACCAGGCTCCTCTGTCTATGGAATTACCCAGCAGGAATACTGCAATGGGTGGCCCTTTCCTTCTCCAGAGGATCTTCCTGACCCAGGGATAGAACCTGCCTCTACTATGGCTCCTGCACTGACAAGTGGATTCTTACCAACACACTCCATTATTCTTGTGTGGAGAAGCCTACGGGCAGAGAAGCCTGGGTCCACAGCGCTGCAAAGAGTAGGACAGGACTGAAGCGACTTAGCATGCATGCACATAATGAATGCATACATATATTTATATTTTATTTTCTCTCATAGTATATATCAAAATAATTTTCCATGTCAAAGCCTAGCATTTATGATATGAGCTTTAAAGACTGCATATTTTCCTTTTGAGTTAGTGTCCTCTACTTGCCCTGAGGCAGAGTTTTTGAACCTTGTAACTATTGATATTTACATTTGGCAGTGGGTAATTCTTTGTTGAGGTGGACAGTTCTGTGCATTACCAAATGTCTCCTCAGGGGCAAAACTGCCCCTTCCTTTGAGAGCCATTGGCCTAATAAAACTCCTACTCTGGTTACTTATATTATTGTGGTTTTTTCCATTATAATTGAAGCATTTTCATGAATATAATTTTGTTCGTTTTAACATTTTAAGTTAAACTCTTCAGATCAGATCAGATCAGATCAGTCGCTCAGTTGTGTCCGACTCTTTGCGACCCCATAAACTGCAGCACGCCAGGCCTCCCTGTCCATCACCAACTCCCGGAGGTCACTCAGACTCACATCCATCGAGTCAGTGATGCCATCCAGCCATCTCATCCTCTGTCGTCCCCTTCTCCTCCTGCCCCCAATCCCTTCCAGCATCAGAGTCTTCTCCAATGAGTCAACTCTTCGCATGAGGTGTCCAAAATACTGGAGTTTCAGCTTTAGCATCATTCCTTCTAAAGAAATCCCAGGGCTGATCTCCTTCAGAATGGACTGGTTGGATCTCCCAACTCTCAAGAGTCTTCTCCAACACCACAGTTCAAAGGCATCAATTCTTCGGCACTCAGCCTTCTTCACAGTCCAGCTCTCACATCCATACATGACCACAGGAAAGACCATAGCCTTGACTAGGCGAACCTTTGTTGGCAAAGTGACGTCTCTTCTTTTGAATATGCTATCTAGGTTGGTCATAACTTTCCTTCCAAGGAGTAAGCGTCTTTTAATTTCATGGCTGCAGTCACCATCTGCAGTGATTTTGGAGCCCAGAAAAATAAAGTCTGACACTGTTTCCACTGTTTCTCCATCTATTTCCCATGTAGTGATGGGACCAGATGCTCTCAGAAGTGGAATTATTATGTTAAAGAGAATGGCATTAATATGGCTTTTGATGTATAGTGTCAAATTCCCTTCCCATTATCTTAATTATAGGGCAACACAAGTTAGTATATATGTAGGTTCATCATATAATTATATATTATAATGAATAATAAAATACTACATTTAAGCTATATAGTGTAGTTATATGGTTATATTTAAGTCATTATCTTGCTAATAAATTCTAACTATTGTCTCATAGTCTACCATCCTGTAGAATGCTCAGCAAAGAAATTCTGAATTGACTCTTGCCCCTTTTCTTACTTTAAAAGTAAAAAAATTATATTTTGGAACAGAATCGTTCTATTTCTGTCAACCAGGAGAAGGGACTTGAAAACACCATTCCAGTTTGTGTTTCCCTCACTATCTGCCCAGGTTAGCCCTTCACAAGGAAAGCCCGTATGTGAATTCAGAAAGCAAGTAGGAAAGCTGTTTCAGTGCGACGGGCCTGCTGGATTGGGGACACTGTTGGCTTCTGGTTGGGCTCGCTCCCTGCACAGGGAAGATAAAGCAGGCTCGCCAGCCTGGGTCGCCACCTCATCGTGGAAATGAACTGCAGCTCTGGGGGCCCCCTGCACCCCCAACCCACAGATCAACAAAGATTTCACTCTTCATGTGTCAGGAAGAGAATCTAAAACATGGCTTTTTTGCTCTTTCTGATGCCTGTTGTGAAGATCTGTCTCTGACAGAAATCTCTCAAGCCTGACTCTCTTGCCCACATGTTGGAAACATTACCTTCTGTTGCTTTACTCCAGGTTCCTAGTGTTTTAAGGAGCGGGGCACGCCTTTCTGAGCTGCCTGCCCCAACGGAGTTTGTCTCTGAGGAGGCCACAAGCCCCTCCCACAGGCCTGCCTCGCCTCCACTCCTTTCAGCTATGATGGCCAAAGCCCTCAGCCACTGGGTAGGTGGGGTTGTCAGGTGAAAAGCTAAGCGGAAATGATGTCGTCATTGATCTAAAATATTCCTATAGGTGAATATTAGGTAAGAGTTCAAGGAATCAGTCTCTGTATTAAAGTAAGGCTGTGCACGTGTGCTAAGTCACCAGCTGTGTCTGATTGTGTGTGACCCTATGGACTGCAACCTGCACACAGAGGATCTGTTTAAATTTTAAAAGAGTGTGCCATTTACTTTTTCAGATGAAAAGATGACTGTTCATCAAATTTCTGACAAATACTCATAGAAGTAATAGATAGAAGTCATAAATATTAGTTAACATTGTTGAAATAAAGACATATTCACAGATATCCAAGAAAAGTATAGGTAATCCTTCCCTAAGAGATCACAAAATTAACATACACTTTCAGATTTACTTAATGAATAGCCTCTGTTATGTAAAACACAAAATTCACAATTCTCAGATTATTGTATCAGAAGAACAAGAATGATTCTGAACTCCTGTGATCTGAATTTTGATTAAGGATCATACAGTGGATTGTGAAAGACTTTATTTAGACTATATGGAACATTAATGTATGTTTATTAATAAAACTGAATGGCTTTTAATGTGTTTTGAAGACAGGAATTGGCATAGTACAGGTAGACAAGCAGCATAAAAGTCTGCACGTGAGAACGTTCCACGTCAGTCCACGCTCACGTACAGGACTGATCTGGGTGGTTTGTCCTTCCATCTCCCATGCCTTCCTCCCGCATTTCCTTTCTTTTTCCCCCAAATCCCTCTTTTTTTTTTCTTCTCTCCTCTTCACTGTCCCATTTTTCCCTTTTATTCTGAAGACTTTTTGCCAAATTTTATGAAAATAAAAGTGAAACATAGATTGTCTTTAAATCTTAATATATTCTCATTCATACTCTAAAATTCCACAAATGGCTTTATGGCTTTATTCTATTTCTGTTCACTGTGAGTCTTCATAATCAGTTAATATAAATTTACTGTGTAAATTCACCCAGGAATGTCCTTGACAAAAGTTGATACACAAATGGTGTGTCTGTGCCAGGGAAACGACAAGCAAAGGAAGGGAAATCAGGCCCTCGCTAGTGACTCTCTGACCAGTTTGGGGAGCCTGGGGTGAAGGGCAGGCCTGTGGGCCACAGGTCTGGGAAGACCTGCTTCTCCTCCTGACACCTGGCAACCAAAACGTGTACCTCACTTGCCTTTTATGGGCGAGATTATACAGTGTCTGTGTGTTTAGTGACTGATAAAACAGCTTTCTTGCTGAAGAATCTAATATTCCCAATAGCTCAGAAGAACTCACTAAGTTTCCAGTTTAGATGCTCATTTTGTTTTATTTAAACAGAAATAAATGCAGGCAATGTAAAGTTGGTTCACAAAACATATTAGATTGGCAAATAAGGCACTTTCTAGAGTAAGAAAGGAAACAAAATAATGTCTCAGAGAACGTAATGGGTCTCTCCATACCCCAACTTACAGGTTAAGCAGAGCCCAGTAGATCAGACTATTAAATCCACTATTATTTGAGCATTGCTATATATATATATCAGATCAGATCAGTCGCTCAGTTGTGTCCGACTCTTTGCAACCCCATGAACTGCAGCACACCAGGCCTCCTTGTCCATCACCAACTCCCGGAGGTCACTCAGATTCACATCCGAGTCAGTGATGCCATCCAGCCATCTCATCCTCTGTCGTCCCCTTCTCCTCCTGCCCCCAATTCCTCCCAGCATCAGAGTCTTCTCCAATGAGTCAACTCTTCGCATGAGGTGGCCAAAATACTGGAGTTTCAGCTTTAGCATCATTCCTTCCAAAGAAATCCCAGGGTTGATCTCCTTCAGAATGGACTGGTTGGATCTCCTTGCAGTCCAAGGGACTCTCAAGAGTCTTCTCCAACACCACAGTTCAAAAGCATCAATTCTTCGGCGCTCAGCCTTCTTCACAGTCCAGCTCTCACATCCATACATGACCACAGGAAAAAGCATAGCCTTGACTAGACAGACCTTTGTTGGCAAAGTAATGTCTCTGCTTTTGAATATGCTATCTAGGTTGGTCATAACTTTCCTTCCAAGGAGTAAGCATCTTTTAATTTCATGGCTGTAGTCACTATCTGTAGTGGTTTTGGAGCCCAGAAAAATGAAGTCTGACACTGTTTCCACTGTTTCTCCATCTATTTCCCACGAAGTGATGGGACCGGATGCCATGATTTTCGTTTTCTGAATGTTGAGCTTTAAGCCAACTTTTTCACTCTCCACTTTCACTTTCATCAAGAGGCTTTTTAGTCTAGAACATGTTATAAACTCTTGGTGAACCACTTTTTCTACATCTTCCCTTCTGTCCACTGTCTGCTCGGGTGCTGTGCCCTTTTCAGGTGAACAAGGCAGGGACTCAGCCATACCCAGGGGTGCTGCATGTGTGTGCTCAGTCGCTCAGTCCTGTTCGACTCTCTGCGGCCCCAGGGACTGGAGCCCAGCAGGCTCCTCTGTCCATGGGATTCTCCAGGCAGGAATACTGGAGTGGGATGCCAAGAGCTCCTCCAGGGACTCTTCCCAGTCCAGGGATTGAACCCAGATCTCCCGCATTGCAGGTGGATTCTTTACTGACGGAGCCACCAGGGAAGCCCCTACTGGGTGGTCAGGATGAATTCTTTAATGCATGAGGGGAGAAACAGAGGTTTAAGAAGCATTGATGAAATTACATAAGTGAGCATTAATTTTACATGAGCTCCACATATCCTAGAGAGTAGATTATAAATACAAATGTGGAATGTTGGCCTCACTTACTAGGAAGGTGTGTTCTAGGAATGAGGAATACATGTACTAACTTCAACATAACATTCTAATTGTCTCAGCTGCTGCTACTGCTGCTAAGTCGCTTCAGTCGTGTCCGACTCTGTGCGACTCCATAGACGGAAGCTCACCAGGCTCCCCCGTCCTTGGGATTCTCCAGGCAAGAATACTGGAGTAGGTTGCCATTTCCTTCTCCAATGCATGAAAGTGAAAAGTGAAAGTGAAGTCGCTCAGTCGTGTCTGACTCTTAGCGACCCCATGGGCTGGAGCCCACCAGGATCCTCTGTCCATGGGATTCTCCAGGCAAAAGTACTTGGGTGGGGTGTCATTGCCTTCCCCGCTAATTGCAGCTACTATGTCTTTAATCTAATTGGTTTAGACTAGAGTCAAAACAACATAGAACATGCATTAACCATATTCACCGTTTCTCTGGAGACACAAATATGTGCTGCAAGTGTAATTTAGTATGATGTTTATCTCCCTCACATCATGCCTTTTAAAGAGGAAAGCATTGCAGAGTCCTTTTTACACAGTTTAAATAAATTGCTAACACTGTGTACTTTCCTCTGATGAAACTTGCATTTTCATCTGTTCTAGGTTCACTTCTCTTTAGGCAAAAAGATTATGATTCTACCTATCTTTCTAAAGTCTCTACTTCACTTTTCCATCCTTAGTCCTTCCCTGTATTATTCCATCAAAGCTCAGTTTTAATTTTTACTGCTGACTGTCATCTAATCAAAAAGATTCATAGTTATATTAACAGATCAGTAGGAAAGAATAGAAATCCACAAGCAAACCAAAACCACAATTATTTGATCCATAATAAAGTTGACATAACAAGTAGGTAGTGGAAATGATGAATTATGCTACTATTGTATAAATATATTTTATAAAATATTATTTATTATATTAGATACATATATTATTTATACATAAATATATTAAACAACTATATATTTGTATACATTTATATTTTCTATTATATAAATACATATATTATAAAAGTTACTATCATTATTCAGATCAGATCAGATCAGATCAGTCGCTCAGTCGTGTCTGACTCTTTGCAACCCCATGAACTGCAGCACGCCAGGCCTCCCTGTCCATCACCAGCTCTCAGAGGTCACTCAGACTCACATCCATCAAGTCAATGATGCCATCCAGCCATCTCATCCTCTGTCGTCCCCCTTCTCCTCCTGCCCCCAATCCCTCCCAGCATCAGAGTCTTCTCCAATGAGTCAACTCTTCGCATCAGGTGGCCAAAATACTGGAGTTTCAGCTTTAGCATCATTCCTTCCAAAGAAATCCCAGGGCTGATCTCCTTCACAATGGATTGGTTGGATCTCCTTGCAGTCCAAGGGACTCTCAAGAGTCTTCTCCAACACCACAGTTCAAAAGCATCAATTCTTCGGTGCTTAGCCTTCTTCACAGTCCAGCTCTCACATCCATACATGACCACAGGAAAGACTATAGCCTTGACTAGGCGAACCTTTGTTGGTAAAGTAATGTCTCTGCTTTTGAATATGCTATCTAGGTTGGTCATAACTTTCCTTTCAAGGAGTAAGCGTCTTTGAATTTCATGGCTGCAGTCACCATCTGCAGTGATTTTGGAGCCCAGAAAAAGAAAGTCTGACACTGTTTCCCCATCTATTTCCCATGTAGTGATGGGACCAGATACCATGATCTTCGTTTTCTTAATGTTGAGCTTTAAGCCAACCTTTTCACTCTCCACTTTCACTTTCATCAAGAGGCTTTTTAGTTCCTCTTCACTTTCTGCCATAAGGGTGGTGTCATCTGCATATCTGAGGTTATTGTTATTTCTCCCGGCAAACTTGATTCCAGCTTGTGTTTCTTCCAGTCCAGCATTTCTCATGATGTACTCTGCATAGAAGTTAAACATGGTGACAATATACAGCCTTGACGTACTCCTTTCCTATTTGGAACCAGTCTGTTGTTCCATGACCAGTTCTAACTGTTGCTTCCTGACCTGCATACAGATTTCTCAAGAGGCAGATCAGGTGGTCTGGGATTCCCATCTCTTTCAGAATTTTCCACAGTTTATTGTGATCTACACAGTCAAAGGCTTTGGCATAGTCAATAAAGCAGAAATAGATGTTTTTCTGGAACTCTCTTGCTTTTTCGATGATCCAGCAGATGTTGGCAATTTGATCTCTGGTTCCTCTGCCTTTTCTAAAACCAGCTTGCACATCAGGAAGTTCACGGTTCACATATTGCTGAAGCCTGGCTTGGAGAATTTTGAGCATTACTTTACTAGCGTGTGAGATGAGTGCAATTGTGCAGTAGTTTGAGCATTCTTTGGCATTGCCTTTCTTTGGGATTTGGATGAAAACTGACCTTTTCTAATCTTGTGGCCACTGCTGAGTTTTCCAAATTTGCTGGCATACTGAGTGCAGCACTTTCACAGCATCATCTTTCAGGATTTGGAATAGCTCCACTGGAATTCCATCACCTCCACTAGCTTTGTTCATAGTGATGCTTTCTAAGGCCCACTTGACTTCACATTCCAGGATGTCTGGCTCTAGGTCAGTGATCACACCATCATGATTATCTGGGTCGTGAAGCTCTTTTTTGTACAGTTCTTCTGTGTATTCTTGCCACCTCTTCTTAATATCTTCTGCTTCCATTAGGTCCATACCATTTCTGTCCTTTATTGAGCCCATTTTTGCATGAAATGTTCCTTTGGTATCTCTGATTTTCTTGAATAGATCCTTAGTCTTTCCCATTCTGTTGTTTTCCTCTATTTCTTTGCATTGATCGCTGAAGAAGGCTTTCTTATCTCAGGATCTCGGAAAAAAGTTGGATCTCATATTCACACTTTATATCACAATAAACCCAGAACAAGCAAATATGTTTGTATATAAAACCTGAAAGCACTAGTTATGCTAATAAAAGACAGATAAGACTTTCTAATAATTGACTGGTCTAATAGTAAAGATGTAGAATTGTTTAAGGGTACAATCTTGAATTTTGATTTAGAGGAAAAGATACATTGTGTTTAAAAAAGTGAAAGTGTGAGTCACTCAGTCATATCTAACTCTTTGTGACCCTATTGACTGTAGCCTACCAGGTTCCTCTGTGCATGGGATTCTTCAGGCAAGAATACTGGAGTGGGCTGTCATTTCCTTCTCCAGGAGATCTTCCCAACCCAGGGATCAAACCCGAGTCTCCTGCACTGCAGGCAGATTCTTTACCATCTGAGCCACTAGGGAAGCCCTTTTCATACATTGTGTTCAAGAATATGTAGCCATTTTTGAAAAATGATCACATATTAGCAATAAAGCTAATGTTATTAAATTTCAAAGTATTAGTATCATATTGAACATATTCTCTGACCACATGCAATTTAATTTAAATAAATTACAAGAAATGCCCCACTTTTTTATAGGTACAAAACACACTTCTAAACAGTTTCGAGTTAAAGTAAAATATTATGGCAACTAGACTATATGTATTAAGAGATGAATTACAGACGTACTATGCATTAAAGTTTGTAAGACTTAGACAAAATAAAAGTTCAAGAAAAATTAACTAGTCATATATTTAAATTAGAGAATAAAATAGGCTTGAAATTAAGAAGTGCTACATCCAATTTAGAGATTTACAAAATATAACTGACAAATGATATGATTTCACTCAATTGAAAAGCTTAACCTTTAAGTACTAGCAAGGATATGGTTTCACAGCAACTCTCACCCACTCATAATGGTAAGATAAATTAGACCACCTGTTTGGAAAAGTTAATAATAACATAATTGGGTTGAAAATGCTCACAGTCCATAATGCAGAAATTTCACTCTTAGTTATACTCCAAGAGTTACAAAATTTTTGAAAACATGTACAATTGAAGATGTTGACAAGAAGATTCATGCAATACAGAAATTGTAAAAATGTTGATTGGGGAACATGTGTATACCTGTGGTGGATTCATGTTGATATATGGAAAAACCAATACAATATTGCAAAGTTAAAAAATAAAATAAAATATTAAAAAAAATAAAAAAATGTTGATTGGTACAAAAACGTCTACTGCTAGAATGGATACAAAAACTGCAGTGTGTTCTTACAATGGAATATTGTATAAGCAAAGACCAAAGAGCTACTTTCACAAGGATCAATATGAATGATCTCAGAAATATAATGTTCTGAGGAAGAAGCAAATTTCAGAATTTATACTGAATGGTTCCATTTATGTACCTATATTTTAAAATAATACATTATTTAGGAACCTATATATATATGAATATATCTATCTATCTATATACCCACTCCAGTGTTCTTGCCTGGAGAATCCCAGGACGGGGGAGCCTGGTGGGCTGCCGTCTATGGGGTCACACAGAGCCGGACACGACTGAAGTGACATAGCATAGCATAGCATCTATCTATAGATATATGTATACCTAAGCTAAGCTAAACTAAGCTAAGCCAAGCTAAGCTAAGCTAAGCTAAGTCACTTCAGTTGTGTCCGACTCTGTGTGACCCCACAGACGGCAGCCCACCAGCCTCTGCCGTCCCTGGGATTTTCCAGGCAAGAGTACTGGAGTGGCTTGCCATTGCCTTCTCCGATATGTATACCTACTCTACTTATTCTGGAGAAGGGAATGACAAACCACTCCAGTATTCCTGCCTGGAGAATTCCATGGACAGAAAAGTGGGCTACAGTCCATGGGGTACCAAAGAGTCAGACACGACTGAGTGACGAACACAACACGATGCTACTTATAAACACACACATGTATAGGAGTGGTTCTTCTATATACACTGAACTTCCCTGGTGGCTCAGATGGTAAAGCGTCTGCCTGAAATGTGGGAGACCCGGGTTGGATCCCTGGGCTGGAAAGATCTCCTGGAGAAGGCAATGGTACCCTACTCCAGTACTCTTGCCTGGAGAATCAGGGACAGAGGAGCCTGGTGGGCTACAGTCCATGGGGTCGCAAAGAGTCAGACACGACTGAGCAACTTCACTTCACTTCACAGAAGTGGTAAAAATATAAAGAGAACACAGGGGATCATAAATAAACATTCAGGAAGAGTACCTCTGTCTCCTGAGGTGGGAGGAGCATCGGGACGGGTTTGGAGGGGCCCGCGGGGAGTGTCCAGGCGCCAGGGACTTTCTCTGATAGCACAGAATCGCCCTACAGCGCGCATGGTGCCTGTGTGCGCTCATTTGGTCCTGTCCGACCGTTTGTGACCCACGGACTGGAGCCCACCAGTTTCTTCTGGCCATGGGATTTCTTGGGCAAGAATACTGAAGTGGGTTGCCATTTCCTCCTCCAGGAGGTCTTCCCCGACCCACAGAGTAAGCTAATGTCTACTAAAATCCTCAAAGCACATCAGATCAGATCAGTCGCTCAGTCGTGTCCGACTCTTTGCGACCCCATGAACCGCAGCACGCCAGGCCTCCCTGTCCATCACCAGCTCCCGGAGGTCACCCAGACTCATACCCATCGAGTCAGTGATGCCATCCAGCCATCTCATCCTCTGTCGTCCCCTTCTCCTCCTGCCCTCAATCCCTCCCAGCATCAGAGTCTTCTCCAATGAGTCAACTCTTCGCATGAGGTGGCCAAAATACTGGAGTTTCAGCTTTAGCATCATTCCTTCTAAAGAAATTCCAGGATTGATCTCCTTCAGAATGGACTGGTTGGATTTTCTTGCAGTCCAAGGGACTCTCAAGAGTCTTTTCCAACACCACAGTTCAAAAGCATCAATTCTTCGGGGCTCAGCCTTCTTCACAGTCCAGCTCTCACATCCATACATGACCACAGGAAAGACCATAGCCTTGACTAGGCGAACCTTTGTTGGTAAAGTAATGTCTCTGCTTTTGAATATGCTATCTAGGTTGGTCATAACTTTTCTTCCAAGGAGTAAGCGTCTTTTAATTTCATGACTGCACATACTCTTACAAAACTAAGTACCAAAAATAACCCCGCGCATACATAGTAATGTGCATCTAAGGTAGTTCACTGCAACACTGTTTGTAACAGTAAAATATTGGAAACATTCTAAGTCGTATCCTGGAGGGCTGGTTGACTCAGCTAAGGTTCATCCATGCAATGAAATACAACCAAGCCAAAGAAAAGATCGTTCAAGCACCTAATGACTTAGTGCATGAAGACTTCAAAGACACTGTTGACATAAGATTTACAGCATTGTATATAATATGTCAACAACAAACGCATAAAATAGGATGAAAAATATATACACTTGTAAATTTAAAATTATTTTAAAGTATGTGAAAAATCAAGATCATTGTTTGAAGGGAAAGTAACAGGGTGGATGGGAAACAACTAAGAGTGGGCTTTTTATTCTTCTTTACATTAAATGTAAAATCATTTTATACATTTTTCCTTTTGTAAAAAACATTTCCCTTTATATTGGAATATAGCCTATTAAGAGTGTTCTGATAGCTTCAGGTAGACAACAAAGGGATGTTGAACTGTTTGAAGATGTTATTTCCGGAGAAGAGGACAGAATGGACTGGAGAAGGGTGTGAGAGAGACTCATGCTTTTTATCATCCATCATTTATTTGTTCCTTTTGAATTTGGTGACTGCAATACAACACTAATATGAACTACTGATAAAATAAAAGACCATGAAAAAATAAAAATAAAACCATCCAGTTCTCATTCACTAGTAAGAGACTGAACCAAAAAAATCTGTCAATGATTAGCCAAATACCATAGAATTGGCACTTCCTTAAAAGATGGAACTTTTCCTGATCTATATAAACATATCACAAGAAGCCACAGGGTTACTGAAAACTATACAAATGTTCCTTGGGCATGTGTCAGAAGTTGTGCAGGAAGTATTGTTCATAGTGTCTTGGAGAAGGAGTAAATGTATTTAAAATAACTCAGAAAATTGAAATTATCTTTTTCTCAAAGATATAAGAAACTGTTAATATTGCCATAAAGAACACAGAGTATATAAAGAACATTTGTGTATATTTTAGTCTTTTGGAAAATGATCAATGGAGATATAATTAAATACAATCATGAAATTACTGCAGATTTTCATAAATTTCTTGATGAGAACACAATTTAAAATTTATCAACACTTCTTAAAATAGAACAAGAACAAACAGGCAAAATAAATCAGTGAAAAGTAAAAGCATCAAGTATGTGAGTTTGTTCATGGGATTCTCAAGGCAAGAATATTGAAGTGATTTGCCATTCCCTTCTCCAGTGGACCACATTTTGTCAGAAATCTCCACCATGACCCGTCCATCTTGGGTGGCCCCACATGGCATGGCTCATAGTTTCATTGAGTTAGACAAGGCTGTGGTCTATGTGATCAGATTGGTTAGTTTTCTGTGATTGTGGTTTCCATTCTGTCTGCCCTCTGATGGAGAAGGGTAAGAGGCTTATGCGAGCTTCCTCAGGGGAGAGACAGACCTGAACATTCATTCATTAGAAGGACTGATACTGAAGCTGAAGCTCCAGTACTTTGGCCACCTGATGCAAAGAACTGACTCATCTGAAAAGACCCTGATGCTGGGAAAGATTGAAGGTGGGAGGAGAAGGGGATGACAGAGGATGAGATGGTTGGATGGTATCACCGACTCAATGGACATGAGTTTGAGTAAGTTCCGGGAGTGGTGATGGACAGGGAGGCCTGGCATGCTGTGGTTCATGGGGTCACAAAGAGTCGGACACAACTGAGTGACTAAACTGAACTGATGTGTGCTTGAGATATGATAAAAATCTATTATTGAAGAGACTTAACATGCAAATATCCACATGTGGACCTACCTGTGCCTCCACAATGAGAAATCATTAAGAGATTGGTGTGTGGAGCTCTATTTTCACTATCAAACAGTCACAACTTTAGCAGAATCTCCTCAAACTTTTTTATCTTGTCTGTTGTGATCTTTTAGAGTTATATAGGAAATACCCTTTCAGTTTCTATAGGAATTGTCACAGTTTTTAATCTCCTTTTTTTCTCATTAGGGAGATTGAGAATTGAATACTGTATGATATAATTTTGGACGTATGTGTCCACAAGGAAGACACATAACCTCTCTGGGTTTTAGTGTCATTTTCTGTAAATGATAATGTCCCTTCTATGCCTATCATTCTATAATGCCAGAGTGACCACTAGGGGCTTCTAGAATTCCTGCAATTCTCATTAATAACTCCTTTTAACACTGACACAAATCAAAGCAGCATTTCCTTGAGTCTTCTCTTATAGGATGTTATTAGCTACAATGATTAAACAAATAGGACTTTATCTTCCTTTACATGAGAAGTATGAAAGTATATGGATTCTGTCATTGGTTTACCAGCTTAACAATTTCTGGACTGGCATCTTTACAGTTCTACTGGGCAGACCCTCAAGGTCACAATATGGCTGCTGCAGATCCTGCCAAACGATAAAGACTATCTGCATCATCAGCAATTCTGTGCTTTCCAATTACAGGCAATCACTGTTTTAGTATCTATTACTATAGATGAACTTTGCCTCTTCTGGATCTCATATAAATGGAATCACACGGTATCTAATCTTTTATATTTGGCTTCTTTAACTTTTTTTGGAGATTCATTCACATTACAGTAATTGTTGCACATTACAGTAATTATTGCACATTACAGTAATTGTTGAATAGTATCACATGGTATGAATATACTATAATTTCTTTATCCATTCTCCTATGGATAGGTATTGGAGAAGGCAATGGCACCCCACTCCAGTGCTCTTACCTGGAAAATCCCATCGACGGAGGAGCCTGGTGGGCTGCAGACCATGGGGTCGCTAGGAGTTGGACATGACTGAGTGACTTCACTTTCACTTTCCACTTTCATGCTCTGAAGAAGGAAATGGCAACCCACTCCAGTGTTCTTGCCTGGAGAATCCCAGGGACAGGGGAGCCTAGTGGGCTGCCATCTATGGGGTCACACAGAGTCGGACACAACTGAAGTGACTTAGCATTGCATAGAATAGCATATGGATAGGTATTTGGATTGTGTCCAGCTTTGTGCTACTGTTTGAATAAGATTGCTATGAACATTCATGCACAAGGCTTTGTGTGCACTCATACATCTACTGGGTAAAAATCCAGAGGTGGAATTGTTGGGTCATAGGTCCAATGTATGTTTCAGATCAGATCAGATCAGATCAGTCACTCAGTCGTGTCCGACTTTTGCGACCCCATGAACCGCAGCACGCCAGGCCTTCCTGTCCATCACCAGCTCCCGGAGGTCACCCAGACTCATACCCATCGAGTCAGTGATGCCATCCAGCTATCTCATCCTCTGTCGTCCCCTTCTCCTCCTGCCCTCAATCCCTCCCAGCATCAGAGTCTTCTCCAATGAGTCAACTCTTCGCATGAGGTGGCCAAAATACTGGAGTTTCAGCTTTAGCATCATTCCTTCTAAAGAAATTCCAGGATTGATTAGCATCATTCCTTCTAAAGAAATTCCAGGATTGATCTCCTTCAGAATGGACTGGTTGGATCTTCTTGCAGTCCAAGGGACTCTCAAGAGTCTTCTCCAACACCACAGCTCAAAAGCATCAATTCTTCGGCACTCAGCTTTCTTCACAGTCCAGCTCTCACATCCATACATGACCACAGGAAAGACCATAGCCTTGACTAGGCAAACCTTTGTTGGTAAAGTAATGTCTCTGCTTTTGAATATGCTATCTAGGTTGGTCATAACTTTCCTTCCAAGGAGTAAGCATCTTTTAATTTCATGACTGCAGTCACCATCTGCAGTGATTTTGGAGCCCAGAAAAACAAAGTCTGACACTGTTTCCACTGTTTCCCCATCTATTTCCCATGAAGTGATGGGACCAGATGCCATGATCTTCGTTTTCTGAATGTTGAGCTTTAAGCCAACCTTTTCACTCTCCACTTTCACTTTCATCAAGAGGCTTTTTAGCCCCTCTTCACTTTCTGCCATAAGAGTCGTGTCATCTGCATATCGGAGGTTATTGATATTTCTCCCAGCAATCTTGATTCCAACTTGTGTTTCTTCCAGTCCAGCATTTCTCATGATGTACTCTGCATAGAAGTTAAATAAACATGGTGACAATATGCCACCTTTACCTACTCCTTTTTTCTTTTTGGAACCTGTCTTTTTTTCCAAGACCTTTTTTTATTTTTTTTTTGTTGACTTTAAAAAATTTTTTTTAAGAGGATAAAAAAGGTTCTCTTTTTCCCCTCTTTTTTAAATTTTTCCTATTTTTTTTTGTTTTCCACAGCAAAAAATTTGGGAATAGTAAATAAAAAAAAAAAAAATTTTTTTTGAGAACCATATGTTTAGGTTTACAAAATACTGCTTCCTCTAAAATGGCTACAGCACTGTTTTGCAGTTATTTTTGATGACTGCATAATTCTGGAATTGATGCATCATCAAATATGTAATTTTTCTATACTGTTGGACAATTAATTTATATTGTTTTCAATACTATTTTCTTAAAACAAATAGAAAATATTGCAATTAATACCTTCATGCAATTACTTTTGATCTGTTGCTGAAATATTTCTGCTGTTGGCATATTTATTTGAGACAACAGGGGAAGAGTTAGTGTATTATCATCACTTTTTACTTTAGAAAAATCTGCAGTAATTTACACTGCCTCAAAATTTTGAGAAATCTATTGTTTTTAAGTCACTTCTTTCTATTTTAATGAGTTTTAAAAAGGATAGAATTTAAGTATATAGTTCAATGAATTTTTTACAAATATAAAATTCACTAGCTATGGCCTAGATCAAGAAAGAATATTTTTAGAACCTTAGAAACTACATCTCTCCTAGACTATATCAGGGCTCACAGAAGCAACTGCTACTCTGACACTGATCCCGTAAAATGACTGTGCTTCTGTTTAAACTTCATATAAGTTAAACTGTTTATACATATTTATTCTCATATGCAAGGTTTAAGAGACAAAGTAGAGCTTAATTTTTAATTTGATTGGAATGAGCTACCACCTAGTATTTCATAAAAATAATGGTTACCATTTGTGGAGCTCAGAGTGCTATCTAAGAAATTTACATCCATAATCTGATTTGATCTTTTCAATAACCCAATAAGAAAGGGACAGTTATGTCCATTTCTGATAATAAATCTGAGGCTGAGTGGAAACTAGATTGATTGCACATCTCACAAGGCTGGTATGTGACCCAGCAAGAATGCATACCCAGGTGTATTTAACATCATCTAGCTGTTTCTGGACATGACTGAGCGACTTCACTTTCACTTTTCACTTTCATGCCTTGGAGAAGGAAATGGCAACCCACTCCAGTGTTCTTGCCTGGAGAATCCCAGGGACAGCGGAGGCTGGTGGGCTGTCGTCTATGGGGTTGCACAGAGTAGGACACGACTGAAGTGACTTAGCAGCAGCAGCAACAGCTGTTTCTGATATCCCTGTGCATGGCTTAACAATTACCTGAGATCAGTCCTTTAGAACCGCAAATGCTTGAGCACCAGGTAAAAATCTAAACAATTATCAGAGGATGCTAGCACTAGCCCTGCTTTTCTCCACTCTTCAATAAAAGCTAAAGCCAAGGTGCCAGAGATGAAGGAACAAAAGCCAATTTATTGACAGATGTAATTACCAGGCATGATTTTCAGAATAAACTGTTTTATTCAGTCACTACAAGTTTTACTAGAAAACTGAAACAGTGGGTGAATGTTAACACAACTTATCATATTACTGCTAATTGGGGCCATTTTTCATTAAAACGTAATTATTGCCGCCAAGACATCAGTATACAAAATTATTCAGAATGTAATGAATTGAGTATCCTGGAAGAGCAGCATAATTCAAAAGTACACTTTGAGTAAAGACAACTCTCACACAATTTTACCATATTGGAGGACAATAAAGATGTTCATTACCCAGGAATGGATGATACAAAGAAAAATCAGAGCTAAGGCTTAGAGGTGAAGGTACCTGGAAGCTTGGGGTACCATATAAACCAAGAGACTTTCTAATCCCAATTGGTAAGATGATATTAATTTGTATAATATATTGGAAACTGCAAATAGGTTTTGCATTACAGAAACAAGGCCCCAGTTTTAAAAAAAAAAAACAAAAACTGAGAAAATGTTAGAATACATTTGATAAAAATGCATGCACCTAGAAAACATGACATCATCAATTAAAATGAAGCAGTCAATACTTAAGTAAAATTTCAGGTCTGTGTAAAACTTCATTTATATGAATGAATACAGGAACCCAACTGGTTTTTCTAAAATTCCTTTAATTGACAGATGAATGGATAAAGAAAATGTGGTACACACACACACACACACACACACAAACACACACACACACACACACAATGGAATACTACTAAGAAATAAAAAGGAATGAAATAATGACATTTGCAGCCATATGAATGAACCTAGACATTATCATACTAAAGAAAAGACAAATATTGTGTGCTATCACTTATGTGTGGAATCTAAAAAAAATTATACAAGTTAACTTATTTGCAAAACAGACTCACAGGCATAGAAAACAAACATGGTTACCAAAGGGGAAAGGAGGGAGGGATAAGTCAGTAGTCTGAGATTAACCATGATGTGTGATCACTAACCCAGAGCCAGACATCCTGGAGTATGAAGTCAGTAGGCCATAGGAAGCATCACTACAAGCAAAACTAGCAGAGGTGATGCAATTCTAGCTGAGCTATTTCAAACCCTAAACAATGATGTTGTGAAAGTGCTTCACTCAGTATGCCAGCAAATTTGGAAAACTCAGCTGTGGCCACAGGACTGGAAAAGGTCACTTTTCCTTCCAATCCCAAAGAAAGGCAATGGCAAAGAATATTCAAACTAACACACAATTGCACTCATCTCACACGCTAGCAAAGTAATGTTCAAAATTCTCCAAGCCATGCTTCAGTAGTATGTGAACTGAGAACTTCAAGATGTTCAAGCTGTATTTAGACAAGGCAGAGGAACCAGAGATCATATTGCCAACATCGGTTGGATCATAGACAAAGCAAGAGAATTCCAGAAAAACATCTATTCCTGCTTCATTGACTACGCTAAAGCCTTTGACTGTGTGGATCACAACAAAATTGTGGAGAATTCTTAAAGAGATGGGAATACCAGACCACCTGACCTGCCTCTTGAGAAAGCTGTCTGAAGGACAAGAAGCAACAGTTAGAACTGGACATAGAACAACAGACTGGTTCCAAAGTGGGAATGAAGTAGTTCAAAGCTGTATACTGTCATCCTGCTTATATAACTTATATGCAGGGTACATCATGTCAAATCCCGTGCTGGATGAAGGACAAGATGGAATCAAGATTGCTGGGAGAAATATCAATAACCTCAGATATGCAGATGACAGCACCCTTCTGGCAGAAAGCAAAGAGGAACAGAAGAGCCTCTTGATGAAAGTGAAAGAGGAGAGTGAAAAAGTTGCCTTAAAACACAATATTCAAAAAACGAAGATCATGGCATCCAGTCCCATCGCTTTATGGCAAAATAGAGAAACAATAGAAACAGTGAGAGACTTTATTTTTGGGGCTCCAAAATCACTGCAGATGATGACTGCAGCCATGAAATTAAAAGACGCTTGCTTCTTGGAAGAAAAGCTATGACTAACCTAGACAGCATATTAAAAAGCAGAGACGTGAATTTTCCAACAAAGGTCCATCTAATCAAAGCTATTGCTTTTCCAGTAGTCATGTGTGGATGTGAGAGTTGTCCATAAAGAAAGCTGAACTAAGAATTGATGCTTTTGAACTGGGGTGTTGGAGAAGACTCTTGAGAGTCCCTCGGACTGCAAGGAGATCCAACCAGTCCATTCTAAAGGATATCAGTCCTGGGTGTTCATTGGAAGGACTGATGCTGAAGCTGAAGCTCCAATACTTCAACCTCCTGATGCAAAGAGCTGACTCTCTAAGAAACCCTGATGCAGGGAAAGACTGAGGGCAGGAGGAGAAGGGGGCGACAGAGGATGAGATGTTTGGATGGCATCTCTGACTCAATGGGCATGAGTTTGAGCAAACTCTGGGAGACAGTGAAGGGCAGGGAAGCCTGGCACACTGCAGTCCATGGGATCACAAAAAGACACAACTCAGTGACTGAACAACAACCATAAGTACTTGGCAGGCTTGAAATGCAGCCTAATGTGTGCCTAGGAAGAGGAGGGAAGGATGTGAGTGCTTCTGGAGCTGCTGAAACTATTTCTGCAACACAGGAGTCACTGGATCCTCTAACTTCACTGCTCTCCATCCTGAACTGGACCAACACCACTCATAAAAGGGTGAACCTCACTGGTTGTCAGACCCCATGGGTCTGACCGGTGACCCTGTGGTCTCATCAGCCTGGCACTGGTTTCAGTTCCAAACACAGACAATGCCTCTGAGAGGATCTACTTCTGTTTCAAGTCTTCCCATGTTCTGGCAATCCTAGGCTCCAGGCTTCTGACACAGGTCCCTTCAGGGTCTGACACCCTAGGGACAAGATGCCAAGGAGAAGGTATCGCAGGGGTCCACAGCCCCCAGTACAGGTCCATGGCCTCTTAGGAACCTGCTGCACAGCAGGCAGTGAGCTGTGGGCCAGGGAGAGACGCTTTATCTGCATTTACAGCCACTTTATGACTCACATCACTGCCTGAGCTCAGCGGTTTCACAAGATTCTCTTAGAAGCCTGAACCCTATGGTGAATCGAGCATGTGACGGATCTAGGCTGCATTCTCCTCACGAGAATCATCTGGAAACAATCTTTCCACCCCACCCTAGTCCGTGGAAAAATTGTCTTCCATGAAACTTGCCCCTGGTGCCAAAAAGGCTTGGGACTGTTAGTCCTAACAAAATACTCCTGACCCACTCCTTGCAGTTTCCTGAATGGAGTGTGATGCTATCTCTCTATGCAAATTGTCTAACTCCTCTGAGCTCCTGATGGATTTTTTTCTTCCTTTTCAATATTTGGATCCAGTCCCCACCCTTCAGTGGTTAAACTCAGTCTCTGTGAGAAGTGGCATACACATAGTATACAGGACCTGTCACCTTTTACTGAATGTGTTCTTCACTCATCTGTAACTGTAAGAATTGTGGAGCCTGGAACTGTGTTGAATTCTTCTCTGTGGCCATAGTAAAGGGGATGTGGAAAAGCTTTGAGGAATGGTTTCCTGGTTGAATGAATGACCTGCCACCTTGACTATGACTTGACTATTACATCCATCTTGCCTGAGATTTTAGCTACCACAGTTTTGAAATTTAAAACCCTTATTTGTAATTAGTAATATGGAAAATTAAAAAATGATGCATAAATGGATGTTGGGGCCTTAATTTCTTTCTGCCTATACAAACCTGAGATTCTTAAAGAAACAATTCAATCCTAGTGTTTCAAGTTGGCTAAATACAGCTATGGCTATTTGGCATATTATAAAATTAACTGACTCACAGACCTTAGACATGACTTGTACTTACACATGTAAAAAACTGCCCCTGGTGGGTTAGATTGTTGTCCTGAAAGGATCACTCATTATCCTTCAAACTCAAGAAAGGATGACATCTCTCTGCTCCATATAATCTGGGCATGGTCACGTGACTTGGTTTAACCTCATCAGGAGCAGAGGGATTAAATTGGGCTGAACTGCGAGCCTGGCTTTGACCAATACAATAATACGAGCAGATGTGGAGCAGGCTTGCAATGTGCCTGCAGGGTTGGAAGTGCTCTTCTATGCACCAGCCATCGCTAGGGCAAGGCTCAGAGGAGGAGCACGAGGAGCAGGTAGCCCCCTGCAGTCTCCCCACTGAGCTGCCCAGCTGACCTGATGGAAGTGAGAATAAATGTTGTTTATACCTCTGCACTTAGGGGTGTTTGTTACACATTAACACTTAATATGTGCATTTTCTATAAAGACGTTTCTTTATATGGTGCCTCCCCTCAAAGCCAAAGTTAGGCCCCTTCCCATGCCCAGCTAGACAGTAAATTATTTCTGATTGAGGCCCTAAGCACTGACCTGATCCACACTGGGGGAAATAGAAATTGGGAAGGAAGTTCTAATTAACTACTCTTTAAAGGGGTGATATAAGTTTCTGGACAGAGCATGCATCAATTTGCATAACTCTATGGGACACAGGAAAACAGCTACATTTGAAAGCTGGCCAACACTGACACAAATTCAGAGTGTATTACAGGAAGAAAGTTGTGGGAGAGGTAAATGATTAGGATAATATTTCTAATAAGTATATATGACCTGAGTATATTTACTGTCATATTTACAAACACAATTACAGTAATGGTGTCTTCATGCTAACAGTTACTAGTTTAATAAAATCGGATCAGATCAGATCAGTCGCTCAGTCGTGTCCGACTCTTTGCGACCCCATGAACTGCAGCACACCAGGCCTCCCTGTCCATCACCAACTCCCGGAGGTCACCCAGACTCACATCCATAGAGTCAGTGATGCTATCCAGCCATCTCATCCTCTGTCGTCCCCTTCTCCTCCTGCCCCCAATCCCTCCCAGCATCAGAGTCTTCTCCAATGAGTAAACTCTTCGCATCAGGTGGCCAAAATACTGGAGTTTCAGCTTTAGCATCATTCCTTCCAAAGAAATCCCAGGGCTGATCTCCTTCAGAATGGACTGGTTGGATCTCCTTGCAGTCCAAGGCACTCTGAAGAGTCTTCTCCAACACCACACTTCAAAAGCATCAATTCTTCTGCGCTCAGCCTTCTTCACAGTCCAGCTCTCACATCCATACATGACCACAGGAAAGACCATAGACTTGACTAGGCGAACCTTTGTTGGCAAAGTGATGTCTCTGCTTTTGAATATGCTATTTAGGTTGGTCATAACTTTCCTTCCAAGGAGTAAGCGTCTTTTAATTTCATGGCTGCAGTCACCATCTGCAGTGATTTTGGAGCCCAGAAAAATAAAGTCTGATACAGTTTCCACTGTTTCTCCATCTATTTCCCATGTAGTGATGGGACCAGATGCCATGATCTTCGTTTTCTGAATGTTGAGCTTTAAGCCAACCTTATCACTCTCCACTTTCACTTTCATCAAGAGGCTATTTAGTTCCTCTTCACTTTCTGCCATAAGGGTGGTGTCATCCGCACATCTGAGGTTATTGATATTTCTCCCAGCAATCTTGATTCCAACTTGTGTTTCTTCCAGTCCAGCATTTCTCATGATGTACTCTGCATAGAAGTTAAATAAACATGGTGACAATATACAGCCTTGACGTACTCCTTTTCCTATTTGGAACCAGTCTGTTGTTCCATGACCAGTTCTAACTGTTGCTTCCTGACCTGAACACAGATTTCTCAAGAGGCAGATCAGGTGGTCTGGTATTCCCATCTCTTTCAGAATTGTCCACAGTTTATTGTGATCTACGCAGTCAAAGGCTTTGGCATAGTCAATAAAGCAGAAATAGATGTTTTTCTGGAACTCTCTTGCTTTTTCAATGATCCAGCAGATGTTGGCAATTTGATCTCTGGTTCCTCTGCCTTTTCTAAAACCAGCTTGAACTGCTCTAATAAAGCAGATGCTAGTACTGAAACAGTTTTTTAATTGAAGGGCTATTATTACAATCACCTTAAAACAGGAAGATTAAAGAAGTGGTAGTACTGTTAGAGTGCAGAACTGCTTCTCCAGGGCAGAATATATTTAAACAGCTACTATTTTTTACATAGCTACAGTTAACTCTGATCTGATCTGATCTGACAGTTAACTCCCGACCAGCGTGGGGGTTGGTAGCACCCATTTGTGTTTCTGCATTCACAGATTCAAGAACCAAGGATGTCGAGCTGTAGTGGCTATTCATTCATTGAAAAGAAGTCTGCACATAAGTGACCCCAAGCAGTTCAAACTCATGTTATTCAAAGGTCAACTGCATTATCTGTCTTGACTAACATTTGCCTTTGGTTCTCCTTCACCACCATCCCTGACTTTTATAAGTTAATTGATGGCAGTAAGTAGAAATATCTTTTAACCTAAGACCTAGCTATGTGATCTCTAAGTCTAACCCAGAATGGCAGAACCAGAGTCTGACTACAGCAAGATTCATATGCACATTAAAATATGCAAAACTGCTGTAAAAATAGCTCCTTATCACAAAAATGTATTAAAATCTCATGTCCAAAATTACAAGGTAAAATTCAGGGTTTATTTCTATATAATTGAATCAAAGTCAATAGTAACAATGTGGTCTATGCAGCAGTTTTAGCATCACCTGGGAATTGTTAGGAACCCAGCACTTCAGCCCATCCTTGCAGGACTGTAGAATAATCTCAGTTTTAACAGGATATTCAGGTGATTTGTATGAATATTACAGTTTGAGAAGCTGAGCTCTGTGTTTCCTTTCTAAAGAATTTCTTTACATCTGAAGCAAAATATAATCAGATCAGATCAGATCACTCGCTCAGTCGTGTTTGACTGTTTGCGACCCCATGAATCGCAGCACGCCAGGCCTCCCTGTCCATCACCAACTCCCGGAGGTCACTCAGACTCACATCCATTGAGTCAGTGATGCCATCCAGCCATCTCATCCTCTGTTGTCCCCTTCTCCTCCTGCCCCCAATCCCTCCCAGCATCAGGGTCTTCTCCAATGAGTTAACCTTCGCATGAGGTGGCCAAAATACTGGAGTTTCAGCTTTAGCATCATTCCTTCGAAAGAAATCCCAGGGCTGATCTCCTTCAGAATGGACTGGTTGGATCTCCTTGCAGTCCAAGGGACTCTCAAGAGTCTTCTCCAACACCACAGTTCAAAAGCATCAATTCTTCAGCGCTCAGCCTTTTTCACAGTCCAGCTCTCACATCCATACATGACCACAGGAAAGACCATAGCCTTGACTAGGCGAACCTTTGTTGGCAAAGTGATGTCTCTGCTTTTGAATATGCTATCTAGGTTGGTCATAACTTTCCTTCCAAGGAGTAAGCGTCTTTTAATTTCATGGCTGCAGTCACCATCTGCAGTGATTTTGGAGCCCAGAAAAAGAAAGTCTGACACGGTTTCCACTGTTTCCCCATCTATTTCCCATGTAGTGATGGGACCAGATGCCATGATCTTCGTTTTCTGAATGTTGAGCTTTAAGCCAACCTTTTCACTCTCCACTTTCACTCTCATCAAGAGGCTATTTAGTTCCTCTTCACTTTCTGCCATAAGGGTGGTGTCATCTGCATATCTGAGGTGATTGATATTTCTCTCGGCAATCTTGATTCCAGCTTGTGTTTCTTCCAGTCCAGTGTTTCTCATGATGTACTCTGCATAGAAGTTAAATAAACAGGGTGACAATATACAGCCTTGACGTACTCCTTTTCCTATTTGGAACCAGTCTGTTGTTCCATGACCAGTTCTAACTGTTGCTTCCTGACCTGCATACAGATTTCTCAAGAGGCAGATAAGGTGGTCTGGGATTCCCATCTCTTTCAGAATTTTCCACAGTTTATTGTGATCTACACAGTCAAAGGCTTTGGCATAGTCAATAAAGCAGAAATAGATGTTTTTCTGGAACTCTCTTGCTTTTTCCATGATCCAGCGGATGTTGGCAATTTGATCTCTGGTTCCTCTGCCTTTTCTAAAACCAGCTTGCACATCAGGAAGTTCACGGTTCACATATTGCTGAAGCCTGGCTTGGAGAATTTTGAGGATTACTTTACTAGCGTGTGAGATGAGTGCAATTGTGCGGTAGTTTGAGCATTCTTTGGCATTGCCTTTTTTTGGGATTGGGATGAAAACTGACCTTTTCTAATCTTGTGGCCACTGCTGAGTTTTCCAAATTTGCTGGCATACTGAGTGCAGCACTTTAACAGCATCATCTTTCAGGATTTGGAATAGCTCAACTGGAATTCCATCACCTCCACTAGCTTTGTTCGTAGTGATGCTTTCTAAGGCCCACTTGACTTCACATTTCAGGATGTCTGGCTCTAGGTCAGTGATCACACCATCATGATTATCTGGGTCATGAAGCTCTTTTTTGTACAGTTCTTCTGTGTATTCTTGCCATCTCTTCTTAATATCTTCTGCTTCTGTTAGGTCCATATCATTTCTGTCCTTTATCGAGCCCATCTTTGCATGAAATGTTTCTTTGGTATCTCTGATTTTCTTGAAGAGATCCCTAGTCTTTCCCATTCTGTTGTTTTCCTCTATTTCTTTGCATTGATCGCTGAAGAAGGCTTTCTTATCTCTTCTTGCTATTCTTTGGAACTCTGCATTCAGATGTTTATATCTTTCCTTTTCTCCTTTGCTTTTCGCTTCTCTTGTTTTCACAGCTATTTGGTAGGCCTCACCAGACAGCCATTTTGCTATTTGCATTTTTTTTTTTCCATGGGGATGGTCTTGGTCCCTGTCTCCTGTACAATGTCACGACCACTCATTCCATAGTTCATCAAGCAATCTGTCTATCAGATCCAGGGTCTTAAATCTATTTCTCACTTCCACTGTATAATCATAAGGGATTTGATTTAGGTCATACCTGAATGGTCTAGTGGTTTTCCCTACTTTTTTCAATTTAAGTGTGAATTTGGCAATAAGGAGTTCATGGTCTGAGCCACAGTTAGCTCCTGGTCTTGTTTTTGCTGATTGTATTGAGCTTCTCCATCTTTGGCTGCAAAGAATATAATCGATCTGATTTCGGTGTTGACCATCTGGTGATGTCTATGTACAGAGTCTTCTCTTGTGTTGTTGGAAGGGGGTATTTGCTATGACCAGTGCATTTTCTTGGCAAAACTCTGTTAGTCTTTGCCCTGCTTCATTCCGTATTCCAAGGACAAATTTGCCTGTTACTCCAGGTGTTTCTTGACTTCCTACTTTTGCATTCCAGTCCCCTATAATGAAAACAACATCCTATTTGGGTGTTAGTTCTAAAAGGTCTTATAGGTCTTCATAGAACCGTTCAACTTCAGCTTCTTCAGCGTTACTGGTTGGGGCATAGACTTGGATTACTGTGACAGTGAATGGTTTGCCTTGGAAACAAACAGAGATCATTCTGTTGTTTTTGAGACCGCATCCAAGTACTGCATTTCGGACTCTTTTGTTGACCACGATGGCCACTCCATTTCTTCTGAGGGATTCCTGCCCACAGTAGTAGATATAATGGCCCTCTGAGTTAAATTCACCCATTCCAGTCCATTTTAGTTCTCTAATTCCTAGAATGTCGACATTCACTCTTGCCATCTCTTGTTTGACCACTTCCAATTTGCCTTGATTCATGGACCTGACATTCCAGGTTCCTAGGCAATATTGCTCTTTACTGCATCGGACTTTGCTTAGGAATATTCATTTATCCATACTATATGGGCTATATCTTGAATAAACTAAAATTTACTGTTTTAATGTTTAACCATAGTTTTCTTTGATAGGGCAGAAACATTATGGGGAAACAGGCACAATATTGCTTAGGGATAGGATTTCTTATTTTTATCTTTCTTCTTAATAATGAAATTATCTTTCTTCTTAATAATGAAATTTAAAATGATTTTGCTTCTTCACCTCTTGTATCATCTGAAACTATTCATCTGAAACTAAACTATCTGAAACATTCATCTGAAACTATTAATTTGGCCCTATCCTCACCCAGTAAATTTTAGGAAACACTATGCTATTTAATTGGAGAAGGCAATGGCACCCCACTCCAGTACTCTTGCCTGGAAAATTCCATGGACAGAGGAGCCCGGTAGGCTGCAGTCCATGGGATTGCTAAGAGTCAGACACGACTGAGCGACTTCACCTTCACTTTTCACTTTCATGCATTGGAAAAGGAAATGGCAACCCATTCCAGCGTTCTTGCCTGGAGAATCCCAGAGACAGAGGAGCCTGGTAGGAGGCCGTCTATGGGGTTGCACAGAGTCGGACATGACTGAAGCAACTTAGCAGCAGCAGCAGGCTATTTAATGACAGCAACTAGCAGTAGAGGGAATAGATTTTTTACAAGACTTTAATGGGGATGCAACTCTTGTTTTCAGCACTTGCTGTAAATATAGTTCAATTCAAACACTTTGAATTATTTAGGATATTCTAACACACGGTGCATTAAAACAAAGATAAGTGTTTATATTTATAAAATGTAATTTGTCTTGCTGAAACTTAACATGCAATGCATTCTGTACCCTACTGTCATTTAATAGATTACTTTTCCTGCAGTAAATGAGTGAGTATCCATGTATGTCCTTCATTACTGCCAGAGACTCTAATATTGAGTTCATGGCTTAAGAAATTTGTCCCCATCTATAGCTCATGTGACTTTCTCTTAGATGAAAAAATGTCTCTGGTCTCTTCTCTTTGACTAATTTTGCCTTTCTTGTCCATCACATACATAGAATAATACAGTTGAGTTCATTTCAGTCACTCAGCTGTGTTTGGCTCTGTGACCTCATGCACTGCAGCATGCCAGGCTTCTATGTCCTTCACCATCTTTGGACCTTGCTCAAACTCATGTCCCTTGAGTTAGTGATGCCATCTGACCACGTCATCCTCTGTCATCCCCTTCTCTTCCTGACTTCAACCTTTCCCAGCATCAGGGTGTTTTCCAATGATTTGGCTCTTCTCATCAGGTGGCCAAAGTATTGGAGCTTCAGCTTGAGCATAAGTTTTTCCAATGACTATTCGGGGTCAAGTTCCTTTAGGATTGACTGGTTTGACCTCCTTGCAGTCCAAGGGACTCTCAAGAGTCTTCTCCAACACCACAGTTCGAAAGCATCAATTCTTCAGTGCTCAGCCTTCTTTATGGCCTAACTTTCACATCTATACATGACTAATGGAAAAACCATAGCTGTGACATATGGACTTGTTTATGTCAGATTTATATATTGAACTCTTTTGTTTCAACATTTAAAGAAAGAAGCCACAAAATAAAAAGGGAGAAAAGTTGATATAAATTGTTCAAAAATCTAAAACAATTCATTTAAAGAATATTTTGGAAAAGTTGTAGTGGGTTTATATTTACACAGCTTCAATACTTTCCCCAATCACAACCACAGCCAAAAAAAAGAAATTATTTAATAATAATGCTAATGCTATGCTATGCTAAGTCACTTCAGTCGTGTCGGACTCCCTGAGTGGTGATCCCCATGAAAGTGAAAAAGACTCAGTCATGTCCGACTCTTAGCGACCCGGCCGCCCCAGGCTCCTCCGTCCGTGGGATTTTCCAGGCAAGATTACTGGAGTGGGGTGCCATTGCCTTCTCCAATTTAGTAATAATAACTTCTATGAAATAATTAAAAGAACTTAAAAGACCCTGATGCTGGGACATTGAAGGCAGAGAAGAAGGCGACAGAGGATGAGATCGTTGGATGGCATCACCGATGTAATGGAAATGAACTTGGGCATATTCCGAGAGATGGTGAGGGACAGTGAAGCCTGGCTGCAGTCCATGGAGTCGCAAAGAGTTGGACATGACTCGGCAACTGAATAAACAACAAACTGAAACTATATCACCCATGTCTAAATTTTGATTTTTGTTATTAAGCAGTAACTTATTTATAGTTTATTTACATATTTTTCCGTAAATGTTCACACTATCTCAATGAATAAGAAATATTTTAAAAGTGGTGATTGCACTTTACAGTTTTGTGATTAGAACTTCATTCTTTTAATTCCAAAATAATCGATCACTTAACCACAAATCCAATAAAATTTAAGTCATATGGACTGACATTTTAGAATACAAAACACTTTTTCTGCTTCTACTTAAAATAATAGTTGTTCTATCTAAAAAAAAATTAGGTGCAAACATGGTAAAAATCCTGTACTTTAGAAGTAGTCCATCTGAGGTTTAATTAACTTCTGCAGAACAGTAATTAAAAATTAATTCTCTTCTTCTGTGAGAAGAGTAAATTTAAAAACTACAGATTAAAAAAGATCAGTATTATCCGCCAAAATACAATTCAGTCAATTAATTTTGTTATGAATATAGAGGATTCATTTTGGCTACTGAAAATTTCTCACTTGGAAGCAACCTGTCCCAGTTCTGAAGTCATTTGGTTACTAGAACAAACAAGATCCTCATTATCAGATCAGATCAGATCAGATCAGTCGCTCAGTCATGTCCGACTCTTTGCGACCCCATGAATCGCAGCATGCCAGGCCTCCCTGTCCATCACCAACTCCCGAAGGTCACCCAGACTCACGTCCATCGAGTCACTGATGCCATCCAGCATCTCATCCTCTGGTGTCCCCTTCTCCTCCTGCCTCCAATCCCTCCCAGCATCAGAGTCTTCTCCAATGAGTCAACTCTTCGCATGAGGTGACCAAAATACTGGAGTTTCAGCTTTAGCATCATTCCTTCCAAAGAAATCCCAGGGCTGATTTCCTTCAGAATGGACTGGTTGGATCTCCTTGCAGTCCAAGGGACTCTCAAGAGTCTTCTCCAACACCACAGTTCAAAAGCATCAATTCTTTGGTGCTCAGCCTTCTTCACAGTCCAGCTCTCACATCCATACATGACCATAGGAAAGACCATAGCCTTGACTAGGCAAACCTTTGTTGGCAAAGTAATGTCTCTGCTTTTGAATATGCTATCTAGGTTGGTCATAACTTTCCTTCCAAGGAGTAAGCGTCTTTTAATTTCATGGCTGCAGTCACCATCTGCAGTGATTTTGGAGCCCCCAAAAATAAAGTCTGACACTGTTTCCACTGTTTCTCCAGATCCTCATTATACTCGACACTAAACTCCCTCTGATATCACCGAATCTTTAGGGCTCAGACATAGTAGACAAAATGATGACTTCTACATACTGAGAAAATCTTCTCAGACTCTTTGTCCCTTGTTATCCATAAAATCTGTATTAATCAATTAGTCAACTATTATTCAGTCCTGCACTGTGGATGATAATATTATAGTCACTGCCAGAAATGATGGTGAGTAAGTGTTCCCTAATGTAGTTCCTCAAAAGAAAGCAAAAATATAAACAAAGAGCAACAAAGCAGAGGGCAATGCTTTTTCATGCCTCCACCAGCCCTTAAGTGGCTTAATGGAGCAATGGTGTACCAAGCATTACCCTGAAAATGTACATTTACTCCTGGGTCTTCAGAAGCAAAGCTAGACGTAGTCACCTCAACAGTCTAAATACTGACAAAACAACGTTTTTTTTAACTGACATCTAATATTTTTAATGGTTTTTCTCATGCCAGTGTCTTTAGTAGAGGGTGCCACTATCTAAAAACTAAACCAACTTCATGTTAATTAACTCTATAGCTACTGTCATTTTTTCTTCATTATATTTTATAAGCAGAAAGAATAATATAGTTCAATGAATAGCATTAACTAGCTTTCTGTTCGAATATAAGCAAAATGGTAACCATCAACTGCCTTTGATTAGACCTCACTGAAGGATTTTTCATTTGAATTTGTGTTTATTTACAAAGCACGTGGAAAACACATTCAATAACCTTCCTGATTTCAGCTCAAAATGATGACTTCATTTCCAGTTATCCTCAAAGGATTAGTGCTCGTTCTTGTGATACGTGTTTGGAGGCACTCTGACAACTACATTGTCGGTGTCTACTCAGACCCAGGCAGAGGACTCGTATGATGTTTCTGCTACAATACATCATGAAGACCCCAAATGTTAGTAATAACCAGTGAAGTTTAAACACTGAATTGCTACTACTGAAAAAGTGCAAAACTTTGGTAGTCAATTAATTGTAATTTTTAATAGACATTAAAACAAAATACTAAAATATAAATATTTAGGCAGTCATGTAGACAAGGGTGAATTGGAGGAAGTTGTCTGCCCCAGAAGCAGATAACTGAGGAATGGATTATCTGAAAGAACTTCTAAACATCTATAACTACAAGTTTTTTTATTATTACTGTCATCCTTTCCTGGCAATTCTTAACAAAGTCAGTGATAAAATACTTCCCTCTCACCTCCTCCCTTCTCCAGCAAAAGAAAACTCTGTTGGCTCAAACAATTGCTGAGCTTCCTACTGAATTTTCATAAGACACATATTAAATACAATTTTCTCTCTATAACTGTATATATTTATTTGGTCCAACCGTGACAAAATGATGACTTTACATTCCAGATAATCTTCTCAGACTCTTGCCCCTTGTTAGCCTTGAGATCACATAGTCAACAAAAAAGCAAGCAGCCACATGGGTGGAAAAATCATAGCCACAATGATGGTGAAGATCAAATGTGGTCAAAAAACAAATCTCATTCACCTTGACTAAAAGCACATGGATTGCAGCATGGGAAAACAACTCCCTAACATTCACATCCCAAAGGGGCAACGAACACATGAGACAACACTCTCAGATCAGCCATGATGACCTCAGAATGAGGCAACAAATTCCACCTAGTATGACCATGATCAAATGCAACACAAATGATGCACAACACGAGCGGACCGCCACCAGAACACGTGTCCCCATCCGAACCCTCCTCCCTCCCCCCCCACACCATCCCTCCAGGTTGTCCCAGTGCTCCAGCCCCAGGCACGCCAGATGATTATACTTTCATGCATCTCCCCATCATCCCACCCTCTCCCGGTCCCGAGTCAAAAGTCTCAACATCAGTTCTCTTGCTGCCGTAGGCCTCCATTCCAAAATGCGAGAACTGGTCGCCCTGACATGACATGGAAACATGACACTTGTGAGACAAGGATGACTAAGGAGCAGGATTATATATTAATAGCCATATATACCCTAGATCAGATCAGATCAGTCGCTCAGTCGTGTCCGACTCTTCGCAACCCCATGAACCGCAGCACGCCAGGCCTCCCTGTCCATCTCCAGCTCCCGGAGGTCACCCAGACTCGCACCCATCGAGTCAGTGATGCCATCCAGCCATCTCATCCTCTGTCGTCCCCTTCTCCTCCTGCCCTCAATCCCTCCCAGCATCAGAGTCTTCTCCAATTAGTCAACTCTTCGCATGAGGTGGCCAAAATACTGGAGTTTCAGCTTTAGCATCATTCCTTCTAAAGAAATTCCAGGGTTGATCTCCTTCAGAATGGACTGGTTGGATCTCCTTGCAGTCAAAGGGACTCTCAAGAGTCTTCTCCAACACCACAGTTCAAAAGCATCAATTCTTCGGTGCTCAGCCTTCTTCACAGTCCAGCTCTCACATCCATACATGACCACAGGAAAGACCATAGCCTTGACTAGGCGAAACTTTGTTGGTAAAGTAATGTCTCTGCTTTTGAATATGCTATCTAGGTTGGTCATAACTTTCCTTCCAAGGAGTGAGCGTCTTTTAATTTCATGACTGCAGTCACCATCTGCAGTGATTTTGGAGCCCAGAAAAACAAAGTCTGACACTGTTTCCACTGTTTCCCCATCTATTTCCCATGTAGTGATGGGACCAGTTGCCATGATGTTCGTTTTCTGAATGTTGAGCTTTAAGCCAACCTTTTCACTCTCCACTTTCACTTTCATCAAGAGGCTTTTTAACCCCTCTTCACTTTCTGCCATAAGAGTCGTGTCATCTGCATATCTGAGGTTATTGATATTTCTCCCATTTCTCTCTATAACTGTATATATTTATTTGGGTCTCAACATGGTGACAGAATGATGACTTTTTACATTCCTAGATAATCTTCTCAGACTCTTTGCCCCTTGTTAGCCTTGAGATCTACATTAGTCAATCAAATAAAGCATTATGCAGTTCTCAACTATGGGTTGGAATTTATAATCATAGCCACAAATGATGGTGAATAGTATTCCTTAATGTAGTCATAATATTTATTTAACTATATATTCTCATTCTACCTTGACTTTAATAATTGTTTACTATGGATTGCAGCATGTGGGAAAACATACTCCCTAACATTTTCACTATCCCAAAGGGTTTGCCATGTATTACTTACTATGATTTTGACAACTGTTACTTTCTCAGATCAGCCATGATGTAACCTCAGATTTACTGAGGTCAACAAATTCCTACCTAGTATGACCATAATCTTAGTAATTTATTGTTGAAACCATGACACTTGTGAGACTAAAAGGATTTTGACTAAGGAGCAGGATTTATTATATTAATAGCCATATATAACCTAGATAGCATATTCAAAAGCAGAGACATTACTTTGCCAACAAAGGTTCATCTAGTCAAGGCTATGGTTTTTCCTGTGGTCATGTATGGATGTGAGAGTTGGACTGTGAAGAAGGCTGAGCGCCAAAGAATTGATGCTTTTGAACTGTGGTGTTGGAGAAGACTCTTGAGAGTCCCTTGGACTGCAAGGAGATCCAACCAGTCCATTCTGAAGGAGATCAGCCCTGGGATTTCTTTGGAAGGAATGATGCTAAAGCTGAAACTCCAGTATTTTGGCCACCTCATGCGAAGAGTTGACTCATTGGAGAAGACTCTGATGCTGGGAGGGATTGGGGGCAGGAGGAGAAGGGGACGACAGAGGATGAGATGTCTGGATGGCATCACTGACTCGATGGACGTGAGTCTGGGTGAACTCTGGGAGTTGGTGATGGACAGGGAGGCCTGGCGTGCTGTGATTCATGGGGTCGCAAAGAGTCGGACATGACTGAGTGACTGATCTGATCTGATCTGATAACAGCTGTATTGAAGATATTTTAAAGATAATATTTCAATCATAACATCCTATTTAAAATGATGCTGTTAAAGTGCTACACTCACATGTCAGCAAATTTGGAAAACTCAGCAGTGACCACAGAATTGGAAAAGGTCAGTTTTTATTCCAGTACCAAAGAAGGGCAATGACAAAGAATGTTCAAACTATCTTACTAGCTCATTTCACAGGCTAGTAAGGTTACGCTGAAAATCCTTCAAACTAGGCTTCAGCAGTACACGGACTGGGAACTTCCAGATGTATGAGCTGGATTCAGAAAAGGCAGAGGAACCAGAGATCAAATTGCCAATATTTGTTGGCTCATAGAAAAAGCAAGGGGATTCCAGTAAAACATCTGCTTCATTAACTATGTGAAAGCCTTTGACTATGTGAAAGCATCAACTATGTGAAAGCTTCACAATAAACTGTGGAAAATTCTTAGAGATGGGAATACCAGACCACCGTACCTGTCTCCTGGGAAGCCATACGTAGGTCAAAAAGCAATAGTTAAAGACCTTCATGGAACAACCAACTGGTTCAAAATTGGGAAAGGATTACGACGAAGTTGTATGTTGTTGTCCTGTTATTTTAACTTACATGTAGAGTACATCATGCGAAAGGCCAGGCTGGATGAAATACTAGCTGGAATCAAAACTGCCAGGAGAAATATCAACAACATCAGATATGCAGATGATATCCATCCACACACCAGTTAAAACATATCCAGAAAAGCAAGTTAAATTCTCCTGCTGTGTTGAGTTATTCCCTCAAGAAAAAATGAAAAACAGTGCTTTCCCAGTTGTCTGTTTTAACAGATTTCTCCAGTAATAATAGCAAGTAATTTGCATGTAATCTAACCCATCTTTAATTAAGTTGTTATCCCATTCACTCCCTTAAAGGCCAACTTGTATCTCCAAACAGATGTGACATAATTACCAGCTCCAAGATTGCTTCTCAATTGAGCCCACTGTATTTCCCTCTCTTTTTTAGATGCTAAAATTTCCATGGTTTCTTGGAGAAGAGTTAATCTCACTGAGCAATTTGACAGTTTCAGAAAATTGACTCCATCAAGTCTAGCAAAACAAGATATATTTTACAGAGCATTTCACTTGATATCCCAGCAATGAGAAATTTGGCATTGTAAAGACTTTACAGGCTTTTAAATTTATATCTGAAACACACCAAACAGACACCAAGGTTCTACTTCTTTATTCTTTCTACTTCTTTCTTCCACTAATTGGAAAAGGACATAAACATTTAATTTCTATTTTATTCACCAACTGCATTAATTCAAAATGTCTCTGGTGGGATAACTAAAATCAATATCTATTCCATACATCCCAGGCCATGTTTCCCTCATAGTCACAGAGGGTTGACACAGAGCAAGTTATTGAGCCTCAAGAGTGTCTTCTCCTCACTTAGAGAAGAAGTAACAGACACAAGAAAAAGAAATGACCCTGGAAGAAAGCATAGGGCAAAAATAACCACCACCGGTCCTCCTTGAGTAAGGGCTTGTGGTTTCATCTTCGTAGTAAGAACTACCCTGTATGCTCCTTCTGGAGAGAAAAGCTACTAAAGAGCAGAATTGCTCAGGTCTCAGTGCTGTTCTGACTGCTGCTGCTGCTAAGTCACTTCAGTCGTGTCTGACTCTGTGAGACCCCATAGATGGCAGCCCACCAGGCTTCCCTGTCCCTGGGATTCTCCAGGCAAGAACACTGGAGTGGGTTGCCATTTCCTTCTCCAATGCATGAAAGTGAAAAGTCAAAGTGAAGTCGCTCAGTTGTGTCCGACTCTGGCGATCCCATGGACTGCAGCCCACCGTGGACTCCTCCGCCCATGGGATTTTCCAGGCAAGCATACTGGCAATACTGGACAATTCAGACTTTAGGGGGCCTCCAGATAGTATCATTTTATGTTGTTTTTTGTTTTCTTGGTGACTTATGGGAAAAACTGTTTTTAGGGTGAGGTCAAAGTAAAAGATAAGAAAAACTCAAAAGAAGGAGAACAAGAAGAGAGGCAGAGGAAAAAGCCTGGAGCAGGGGCTGAGGCACAGGCATATTATTTTTTAGTTATGTGAATTTTATATGAAACCCCCAAAATATTGGGGCTCAGGAAACAACTAAATTAAAACTTAAAAGGACTTCTGCTTTTGAATGATATTCCTCAGAAAATATTTATCAGTGTGTTTGCCATCAGTTTGATATTTCTGGACACATGGAATAACTGCAAGCCTCCACCCAGGGTACGTCAACTGGAGTGGCCAGGGTCACTTCTGAGTGGACACTTTCAAGATCTACGACATGATTTGTCACTGGTCCTTTCCTTCTGCTACAGTAACTGGCAGAGTGATTTGATGCAACAGATGGGGACTGCTCTGTCACAGGGTCCTCAGTGAACATGACGCAGAGCACAGCGCCTGCCTGTCCACAGGCAGAACCTGATTGCAGTGCAGCTCGACTGAGAAATATGCTTTGTTTTAAACTCTTCTGCCAAACACACAATTAAAACTATGCCTTTGAAGTAAAACCTCATGTCCCTTCTTTCTCTCCTTGTCCCAGCTCCAGCCCTTTAGAGATGTCAGGATGACATTATGTCATCCTGCATAATGTAGGAAAAATAGACAAGGGTGGAAACAGGGACAAAACCAGCTACATTGTTTTCTCTCTTGCAAATTTATGAGTTTACAGGCTTTTTGAATGAATGAGTTTCATATTAGACTCCCCTGGACTTTTAGAATTTTATGTTAAATGTTTGTTATTTAATATTTAAATGAGAAATATACTCCCATGATTCAAAATTTTAAAAATGTAAACAATGAAGTCTTTCTCCAAGCCTTGATTCTATCAGCCCAATCCTAACCCTCAATTCCTTTTTATTTCTTTTTAAAATCTTTACTGAATTTGTTACAATATCACTTCTGTTTTGTATTTTGGTTTTTTGGTGAGGAGGCATGTGGAATCTTAGTTTCCCAATTAGGGATCAAATCTATATCTCCTGCCTTGGAAAGTGAAGTCTTAACCACCAGGGAAGTCTTTGTTCATTTGTTTGTTTTAAATATACACATGTTTCCTTCCAGAGACTTTTACTTTTTATGTCTGTGGTAGTATCAAGTCTTCCCTGAGAGCGCAGAAGGTAAAGAATCAGCCTGCAATGCAGGAGACCCCACACACTGTCATATTAAATATCTTTTTAAAGAGAGACTATTTGTAAATAAGCAATCTAAATCATTGTAATTTATGAGGAAAAAGGAAAATAAACCAATAGAGTTTGATTAAAAGTTTATGGATAAGAAATTAAGTAACTTTCTTTTCTCTCCATATCCATCCAAAAAGTTGTCCATTAGGTAAGAAAAGAGAAGGGACAAAAACTGATATTCTTAAGATTTGGTCTGTGTAGTATTTTTCATGTATATTGATGTAGCAGATAGAGTGTCTACTGACCCTTCAGGTAAGAGAGAAATTAATGGAGTTGGACGGAGGAAGTGATGTCAAGGGGGGGATGGGACTGAACTACATGTAGGAGTTGGACAGAAGCATCTTGCTAGGAATCCCAGAAAAAGGAAGAAGCTATAGTTTTTAGTAAAACTAAAGCTTTACTTCAAAGGGATAGTTTAATTGCATGTTTCCCAGGGAAAGGTAGCATCTCTTAGAAATAAAAGAAATAGCTGATCTGAGCAGTTACCACCATGGTTAGAGAGTTGGATGTTGTTCTAGGATTCTGGACACATTGTATTATTGGAGGTGTGTTGGAGGAAACATTTCATCAATTGGAGACTGTAAAGATTACTTCTTAGTATTCCTTTACTATTGGTGGCTTTCATGGTTAAGTGTCCAATTAATTAACTCTTCTCTATTAACTAGTTAAGTTCATATTATTTAAGTCATATTAAGCTCTAAGGTGGATCTCATTTTCTCATTGTTCAGATAACAGTCAACTCAGGTACCAAGATTTCCCAGCACATAGTTTGCCAGCAGAGGGTCCCACACTCCTTCCTGTTTAGCCCTGCCCAGGACTGTGGCAGTGTAGCAACTGACTGAAATTGAGTTGTAGAGGACACTGAATATGCCCAAGGTTTATGGATTTTCTATAACTTGGAGAAAGGAAATAGGAAAACATGAGACATGGTAATAAAATAAAATTACATAGTTTTGTGAACGCATTCTAAGAATTATCAACGAAATGGAAAAATATTGTATTGGATTGGGATCTATACACATTCACCAAGAAATAGTCCAAGAATTTTGCAAAATGCACACAGAACAAAATATTTTGTCCAAGGTCTGGAGAGTAGCACTTTAAAAACCACTCACAAACAACAGAGTTAGTATTAACCAAAACTTTGCAAATTTTATAATCTATGAGAATGCAATTATTCAAAGAATAACAAGAACTTGAAAATGTTCAGTGGATAAATGCACTTAGATATGGAAAAACTAAATTAAATGCAAATCAGTGGGCCAAAAAATAAATAAACATTTTATTTCCCCTAAATAAGGATACATATGCATGTAAAATATGATATATAACTGTAAATTAAAGATTTTCAAAGTGTAAACATATATATCTGCCTTATCAATGTTAAAAAATTAGAAAATGTTAGAAATATGTTAGGAAATTAATTTTCAGAAAAATGTATGGTTATTAATACTACCTTTGTCATTCTCTGTGACAGAGCTGACAGGAGTCAGAAAAGATTTAAATGTCAGAACAGTTCATGTCAGGTATTTTTCCTTTTTGGAATACTTTAAATATACACATATATTCATAGTTATGCTATCCTTAGCATAAGCATTGTTAATTTTAGTTTATACAGCAGTATTTTTATGCAATAGTCATTATATATACTAAAAATAGAGAGCAGTCAGTAATAAAGAAGATAAATGTTAAATTCATTCAACAAAGGCAGGGAAGTCATTGACTATAAATTTTATATCCTTTTATATTTGATTATTTATTTATTTTTGAATTGTATTCTTCATGCCTTAGAAGGAAGTACCAACCTTAGAAGAGGTAAAACGCAGACATTATAGAAGTAAGAGAAACCCAAAGTTTATGTGTATATATATATATAAAAGTTATATTATATATATATATATATAAAACTTGTCCCACAAATAGTAGCATATGATAAACACTGCTGTACTTTTTAATGTCTTTTAAAGGAGACTGTCTGGAAATACTTGTTAAGACCGTAAGCACGTCCACTACCAAACAAAAAGCACTTGTGTAGAGGAAGCTCAACTCCACAGAAGACTCATGGAGCAGCCTAGGACCGCAGCAGGGACATGACCACAGACAGCTCACGCCACTTGCCTCAGCCTGAAAATCTCGTGGGGCTGGGGTTGATGCCCCGTAGTGTAGGAGGCGCTGTGCAGCAGGCAGGCAGGGCCTTCTTTGCAGAGCAAGCCCCGAAGGCGGGCAGCGTCCAGAAGCCCTCGCAGGGGCACAGTGGAGGTGGCCTGGATGAGCACACTGTATCCGACTGCAGAGTGCACTTCATCTTGGTTTCTTAGCCAGCACACTGAGGGCCTGCTGTGTACAAGGCACATTCACTGTCTCTCCCAGGCTGTCTGACTGCTGAGAAGGGAGTTCCTGAGCAAATTGGTGAAGAAGTGAATTTTGAGTTGGAAATTGCGCCAAGTGATTTGGTTTGGCAGAGGTTGGTCTTTGTCTATACCAGGCCCCGAAGGGGAATATGCCCTTTATCTGGTTGGTCCACGTTACATTTCTCTCAGAGCAGCTGGCAGTGCGAGAGAGAGAGGAGGAGGGCCTGGGATCAGCTCTAGGTATCAATGTGTTGTCTGGACCTGACAGTTAGGATATCTTGGAATTTTTTAAACTGAGGTATAGTTAATTTACAATGTTGTGTTAGTTTTAGCTTGTGATGCTCCTGACCCTGTTGTAAACTATTTCAGGCATGATCTCCTTTAAGCCTCAAAATCACTGTACCAGCAAGTTAGAGTCAATCCTATGAATTCCATCTTATAGAGGAGGAAGCTAAGTCTTAGGGAGGTTAAGCCACTTGCCCACGGTGGTAATAATAGTAAAAGTGACTCCAAGACTTGGATTCAGGTTAAAAAAATATATATATGATCTGCATATGAGGTTGTAATCACTAATAAGAGATATATAATAAAGGAATAAGGGATTTGGTGAAAGTTTACTTTCCTAAATTGACAGAAAAACCCGTACTTAAAGACTATGAACTCTTTGTGCACATAGTGAATTCTAACCATGATTTCCATGATCCCTATCATTTTGTCATCTCTACCATCACTCCTCGGGCTTCCCCGGTGGGGCTAGTGGTAAAGAACCTGCCTGCCAATGCAAGAGACATAAGACGTGGGTTCAATCCTTGGGTCCAAAAGATCCCTCTGGAGGCGGGCATGGCAACCCACTCCAGTATTCTTGCCTGGAAAATCCCATAGACAGAGGAGCCTGGTCGCAAAGAGTCAGACACGACTGAGTGACTTGGCATGCAGCTACCATTACTACTCTAGGGACAAGGACTGTGCAAAGCTCTAGATGTCAGCAAAGACTGGTATTTCATATATCTTAAATGTCTTTAAATCCTAAAGCCTACAAGAGTATATAAAACCCATACCCAAACATTGGCTGTACTGGTGGTTAAGATATCTGAATTTTTGAACTCTCGAGAGAACAATCTGTATGATAAGAAAGAAAATTGAACAATCTCTAACATGTTCTGTGTAAATGCTTAGACTCTGCTTCTTTTCCTTAGCTTCTTTTTAGCTCATGGCCTGATTTTAATAGATGTTTCACATCAAAGTGACCTTTTCCTAAATGAATAAACTACTTTTAAAAAAGCACTGGAATACTTGATCCAACTCAACTGTCATGCAATTCCCTGGTAAATTTCTTATATGATGATTTTTGTTAAAAAAAATATCAGTACCTTCTTTTTAAAAAGTAGAAAATCTAAGTCATCCACTTAATATCCAACTATCAGTAAGCTGTGAATGGATTGGTGATAGAGGCAAAGTTCGATGCTGTAAAGAGCAATATTGCATAGGAACCTGGAATGTTAGGTCCATGAATCAAGGCAAATTCAAAGTGGTCAAACAGGAGATGACAAGACTGAACATTTACGTTCTAGGAATCAGTGAACTAAGATGGCTGGAATAAGTGAATTTAACTCAGATGACTATTATACCTACCACTATGGGCAGTAATTGCTTAGATGAAATGGAGTAGCCATCAGAGTCAACAAAAGAGTCCGAAGTGCACTATTTGGATGCAATCTCAAAAACAATAGATTGATCACTGTTCATTTACAAGGCAAACCATTCAATATGACGGTAATCCAAATCTATGCCCCATCCAGTAGTGCTGAAGAAGCTGAAGTTGAACAGTACTATGAAGACCTACAAGACATTTTAGAACTAACACCCAAAAAAGATGTCCTTTTCATTATAGGGGACTGGAATGCAAAAGTAGGAAGTCAAGGAACACCTGGAGTAACTGGCGAATTTGGCCTTGGAATATGAAATGAAGCAGGGCAAAGACTAATAGAGTTTTGCCAAGAGAACACACTGGTCATAGCAAACACCCTCTTCCAAAAACACAAGAGAAGACTCTACATATGGACATCACCAGATGGTCAACTCTGACATCAGATTGACTATATACTTTGCAGCCAATGATGGGGAAGGTCTATACAGTCAGAAAAACAAGATCAGGAGCTCACTGTGGCTCGTATCATGAACTCCTTATTGCCAAATTCAGACTGAAATTGAAGACAGCAGAGAAAACCACTAGACAATTCAGGTATGACCTAAAGCAAATCCCTTATGATTATACAGTGGAAGTGAGAAATAGATATAAGGGACTAGATCTGATAGATAGAGTGCCTGATGAACTATG
This sequence comes from Tragelaphus eurycerus, assembly GCA_935064755.1. Classification (NCBI taxonomy): domain Eukaryota; kingdom Metazoa; phylum Chordata; class Mammalia; order Artiodactyla; family Bovidae; genus Tragelaphus; species Tragelaphus eurycerus. Next base: position 676,135 of record CAKXYN010000248.1, read on the forward strand.
GACAGAGGTTCGTGACATTGTACAGGAGACAGAGATCAAGACCATTCCCTTGGAAAAGAAATGCAAAACAGCAAAATGGCTATCTTAGGAGGCTTTACAAATAGCTGTGAAAAGAAGAGAAGTGAAAAGCAAAGGCGAAAAGGAAAGATATAAGAATCTGAATGCAGAGTTCCAAAGAATAGCAAGAAGAGATAAGAAAGCCTTCCTCAGTGATCAATGCAAAGAAATAGAGGAAAACAACAGAATGGGAAAGACTAGAGATCTCTTACAGAAAATTAGAGTTACCAAGGGCACATTTCAGGCAAACAGAGGCTCAATAAAGGGCAGAAATGGTAAAGGACCTAACAAAAGCAGAAGATATTAAGAAGAGGTGGCAAGAATACACAGAAGAATTGTACAAAAAGATCTTCATGACCAAGATAATCAAGATGGTATGATCACTCACCTAGAGCCAGACACCCTGGAATGTGAAGTCAAGTGGGCCTTAGAAAGCATCACTATGAACAAAGTTAGTGTAGGTGATGGAATTCCAGTTGAGCTATTTCAAATCCTGAAAGATGATGCTGTGAAAGTGCTGCCCTCAATATGCCAGCAAATTTGGAAAACTCAGCAGTGGCCACAGGACTGGAAAAGATCAGTTTTCATTCCAATCCCAAAGAAAGGCAATGCCAAAGAATGCTCAAACTACCGCACAATTGCACTCATCTCACACGCTAGTGAAGTAATACTCAAAATTCTCCAAGCCAGGCTTCAGCAATACATGAACCGTGAACTGCTGTTCAAGCTGGTTTTAGAAAAGGCAGAGGAACCAGAGATCAAACTGCCAACATCCACTGGATCATGAAAAAAGCAAGCGAGTTCCAGAAAAACATCTATTTCTGCTTTATTGACTATGTCAAAGCCTTTGACTGTGTGGATCACAATGAACTGTGGAAAATTCTGAAAGAGATGGGAATCCCAGACCACCTGATCTGCCTCTTGAGAAACCTATATGCAGGTCAGGAAGCAACAGTTAGAACTGGACATGGAACAACAGACTGGTTCCAGATAGGAAAAGGAGTATGTCAAGGCTGTATGGAGAAGGCAATGGTACCCCACTCCAGCACTCTTGCTTGGCAAATCCCACAGACAGAGGAGCCTGGTAGGCTGCAGTCCATTTGGTCGCAAAGTGTTGGACATGACTGAGCAACTTCCCTTCACTTTTCACTTTCATGCATTGGAGAAGGAAATGGCAACCCACTCCAATGTTCTTGCCTGGAGAATCCCAGGGACGCAGAGCCTGGTGGGCTGCTGTCTATGGGGTCTCAGAGAGTCAGACACAACTGAAGTGACTTAGGAGCAGCAGCAGCAGCAAGGCTGTATACTGTCACCCTGCTTATTTAACTTATATGCAGAGTACATCATGAGAAACGCTGGGCTGGAAGAAGCACAAACTGCAGTCAAGATTGCCAGGAGAAATATCAGTAACCTTAGATATGCAGATGACACCAACCCTATGGCAGAAAGTGAAGAGGAACTAAGAAGCCTCTTGATGAAAGTGAAAGTGGAGAGTGAAGAAGTTGGCTTAAAGCTCAACATTCAGAAAATGAAGATCATGGCATCTGGTCCCATCACTTCATGGGAAACAGCTGGGGGAACAGTGGAAACAGTGTCAGACTTTATTTTTCTGGGCTCCAAAATCACTACAGATGGTGACTGCAGCCATGAAATTAAAAGATGCTTACTCCATGGAAGGAAAGTTATGACCAACCTAGATAGCATATTCAAAAGCAGAGACATTACTTTGCCAACAAAGGTCCATCTAATCAAAGCTATGGTTTTACCAGTGGTCATGTATGGATGTGAGAGTTGAACTGTGAAGAAAGCTGAGTGCCGAAGAATTGATGCTTTTGAACTGCGGTGTTGGAGAAGGCTCTTGAGAGTCCCTTGGACTGCAAGGAGATCCACTAGTCCATCCTAAAGGAGATCAGTACTGAATATTCATTGGACGGACTGATGTTGAAGGTGAAACCTCTTGGAAACTCCAGTACTTTGGCCACCTCATGTGAAGAGCTGACTCATTAGAAAAGACTCTGATGCTGGGAGGGATTGGCGGCAGGAGGAGAAGGGGATGACAGAGGATGGCACTCAATGGACATGAGTCTGAGTGAATTCCGGGAGTTGGTGAAGGACAGAGAGGCCTAGCGTGGTGCAATTCATGGGGTCGCAAAGAGTCGGACACAACTGAGCGACTGAACTGAACTGAACTGAACTAAACCATGAACTTCCAGATGTTCAAGCTGGTTTTAGAAAAGGCAGAGGAACCAGAGATCAAATTGCCACCATCTGCTGGATCATCAAAAAAGCAAGAGAGTTCCAGAAAAACATCTATTTCTGCTTTATTGACTATGCCAAAGCCTTTGTGTGGATCACAATAAACTGTTGAAAATTCTGAAAGTGATGGGAATACCAGACCACCTGACCTGCCTCTTGAGAAACCTGTATGCAGGTCAGGAAGCAACGGTTAGAACTAGACACAGAACAACAGACTGGTACCAAATAGGAAAAGGAATATGTCAAGGCTATATATTGTCACCCTGCTCATTTAACTTCTATGCAGAGTACATCATGAGAAACGCTGGGCTGGAAGAAGCACAAACTGGAATCAAGATTGCTGGGAGAAGTATCAATAACCTCAGATATGCAGATGACACCACCCTTATGGCAGAAAGTGAAGAGGAACTAAAGAGCCTCTTGATGAAAGTGAAAGAGGAGAGTGAAAAAGTTGGCTTAAAGCTCAGCATTCAGAAAACAAAGATCATGGCATCCAGTCCCATTACTTCACGGCAAATAGAAGGGAAAAAAGTGGAAGTAGTGACAAATTTTCTTTTCTTGAGTGCCAAAATCACTGTGGTGGTGACTGTAGCCACAAAATTGAAAGACACTGACCTTATAAGAAAAGCTATGACAAACCTAGACAGCAAATTAAAAAGCAGAGACATTTTACTGACAAAGGTTCATATAGTCAAAGCCATGGTTTTTCCAGTAGTCATGTACAAATGTGAGTGTTAAACCATAAAGAAGTCTGAGTGCCAAAGAACTAATGCTTTTGAACTGTGGAGCTGGAGAAGACTCTTGAGAGTTCCTTGGACAGCAAGGAGGTCAAACCAGTCAATCCTAAAGGAAATCAACCCTGAATATTCATTGCAGGAGTGATGCTGAAGCTGAAGCTCCAATACTTTGACCACCTTATGTGAAGAGCCAGCTCACTGGAAAAGACTCTGATTCTGGGAAAGATGGAGGGCAAGAGGAGAAGGGAGCAACAGTATGAGACGGCTGGATGGTAGTGACTCAGTGACTCAATGGACATGAGTTTGAGCAAGCTTCTGGAGACTGTGAAGGACAGGGAAGCCTGGGTGCTGCAGTTCATGGGGTCTCAAAAAGCCAAACATTACTTAGCAACTGAACAACAAATAAAATTTTTAAAAAGAGCATTGGACTTCATCATAATTAAGAAGTGCTCATCAAGAAAATATTCCACAAACATAAATGTGATAATGAACCCTTACCTAGAATACAGAAAGAAGTCCTTAAACTCCATCACAAGAAACAGGAACATTCTAATAAAAACAGGGAAAAGATCTGAGCAGACATTTCACAATGGAAGATATCTGGCCAGGTGGACAGATGAAAAAATATCTCTGTGAAAAGAGTAAAAGAAAAATTTATGGGAAAAATATAATAAAAAATATTTTTTTTTTTATTTTTTTTTTTCTTTTTTTATTATTTTATTTATTTTTTTTTGTAATATAATAATAATATTTTTATTTTAAATAAAAAAAAAAAATTTCAAATAAATAAATAAAAATAATAAAAACATCCCCCCCTGTTTGAATAGGAAGATTTGTGGATAATCTGATCACTTTTATTCAGCATACACTCAGAAGAATGAAACTGAGGCAAAAATGTTATTTTTCCCAAGGATCTCTGCTGCAGCTGAAACCCCTTTAACCACCATTATGTGAAAAATCTAACAGGAGAGACCATCAGAAGCAGACATGAACCATTTCAGTTAAAGATACTCTTGGCCAGTCTCCAGCTGATCTGGAAGCTGAGAGCACTTTCAGAAGTTGCTCCAACTGAGATCAGCTTAGCTCAGCCTCGATCACCAGAGCCAGACAGCTAAGCCTAGCCACACTGCAACCAGCTGAAAATGAGCCTCAATGAAGAGTTGTCCTAAGTCGCTAAATTTTGAGACAGCTTGTGATGCAGTAAAGCATAACTGCATTGGTCACTATTACATGGTCCCATGTCCTAACTATCCTTCTTCTGGATGTTTCTTCCCTTCAGAACGTAATTTCTATAAGGGCAGGGGCCTTTGGCAACCTTATTTTACCATGTGCCCCAAAGTCTCAGAAGAGTTCATAATTATTAGTAGCTCAATAAACATTTGTGGAGTGAAAAAAATGAATCCGTTTCATACAATTATTTTGAAGGTTAAATGAAATAACCTATAAAATGAACATTTCAATTCTTGTCATTTTGCTTACTATAAGAATAGATTTTTGTTATAGACTTCATGATCTTCCTAAAAGATAATAACTAGTGACCAAGGGGGAAAACACACATACACACACACATACACACACACACACACACACACACACACACACATACGACAGTCACTATCACATAAAAAGACAAATGTAGACAGAACTTACATGCTTGTGAAAAATATAATGCCCTAGATGAACAAGTGAATGTAGTGATTAAAGAGAAACACTCCCTAAGAAATAAGACTAAATGTCTGTAGTTAATGATCTTCTCGCCTGTTTACTATTTATTAACTAATTTTAAAAATTCATAAGGAGCTTAGATATTTTCCATGCCTTATTTATTTAACTTTATTTATTCAAACAGAGTGTGTTTACCAGGAAAAATATCTTATTAATCTTACTGGGTTGTTTTGATCATTCATACAGATAATTGGGCTTCCCAGGTGGCTCAGTGGTAGAGAATTTGCCTGCCAATGCAGGAGACACAGGTTTGATCCTTCTGTCAGGAAGATCCCCTGGAGAAGGAAACAGCAGCCCACTCAAGTATTCTTGCCTGAAAAATCCCACGGACAGAGGAGCCTTTTGGGTCACAAAGAGTTGGACACAACTTAGTGACTGAGTATGCACGCACAGATAATCATTGTAATCATCAAGAAGTCAAAGTGATGCTTGGATCTTCATAAAATCATCTAAAAGTAAAATCCACCAGTCACAACCAATCCATTTTATGGTCAAGTGCATGGTTGAACCATTTATAATTAATTAGCTTGTTACTGTTGTGAGCAGCCTTCCAAAATGGAAAAAAATAAAAATAAAAATTACCTTGCTTTTCAGAAAAGGCCAAGGATAAGATGGGTAATTTTGATAGTAATTTTCTCCTCAAAACATATTTAGTAACTGTTGCCAGAACTGTATTCAAAATATTATCTTCTAAATTACTTTCCAAAATTACTTTTGGACAGACAGTATTTACATTAATCCTTACATATCATTTTTAAGTTCAGTAACATATGGGTATTTCAAATATCTGATAATGCATTTAATAAATTAAAATATTTTGCTATTAACATGTGAGCAGAAGGTATATACAAAGTAATATGCAGATTTTCTATTTGCTTCCAAAATTAAATGTTTTTTCTACATAAAATGCATGAGCTTAAATAAACATTTTGTAGACCTTTCCTTTTTCCAAGCAATTACATTCATTAGCACATCTAATGTATAATTAGGTATCAGATTCCTCACAGACATATATATTACATATATATAATATCTCTGCAACGAGAATGGTCCTTTACAACCTTATGTCAAGCAAGCTTCTAATACGTTCAAAATAGTTCAGACCAAGTACACAGAGATCTCGTACAGGCTAGCATTTTTTTTTTTTTTTTTAAGAGCTAACATTTATGTACCTTTTGCTTTGTGCCAGGCACTGTTCTTTTTCCACTTGGGGTACAGTTGCTTTAACATATCGTATTCGTTTCTGCTGTACAACACAGTCAGTCAGCTATATGTATCCATATACCTGCTCCCTCGTGAACCTCCCTCCCCAAACCCCCGATCCCAACCATCCAGGTCATCACAGCGCACTGAGCTGAGCTTCTTGTCCTCTACAGCAGGTTCCCACCAGCTGTATATTGTTTCACAGCTGGTCAAGAACATGCATCAATCTGTCTCTCAGTTCACCCACCCTCTCATCCTGCCGTATCCACACTTCTGTTCTCTACATTGTGTCTCTAAATTGTTGCTTTGTCTCTAAGTTGTGCCTGGCTCTGTGCAGCCTCATGGACTGCTGCACACCAGGCTCCTCTGTTCTCCACTATCTCCAGGAGTGTTTTCAAATTCGTGTCCATTGAGTCGATGGTTCTATCTAACTGTCTCATCCTCTGCTGCCCCATTCCCCTTTTGCCTTCAATCTCCTCAATCTCTAGCCTAACCTTCAGTATTATTCTCAAAAATGAAGGATGATTTTTGAGGCATCCATTTGAGTATGAAGGTTTGGTATGAACAAAAGACTATATGTTGCAGGGTTCATTCTTTTACTTGGGGTCCACCCTACCATAGGTTGTCATTGACCAGTTTCCAAGTTACATCAATGTAGCCAGCATTTAAAAATGTCATTAGCCAACCCTGGGCCAAAAATTAACCCTGGAAGAAAATCTACTTCTATAAGTGGCCTTACGGTGTCTGTTGACACTGTTCATCAGCTTCTCTTTAAAAGGCCCAGAAGAAATACAGAACTGAGGACATCTCTAGTTATTAATTATGACAAAGTTGTGATACATATAAATGACCCCATATTTTTAAAAGTAAATTTTCCTTAAATGCTTTAAGTCTAGGACAAATCATCACTGCTGTGTAAAATACAAGCCTCTCAGTTTTTCATTCACAGTAGACATTTATTTGGAGAAGGAAATGGCAACCCACTCTAGTGTTCTTGCCTGGAGAATCCCAGGGACAGAGGAGCCTGGTGGGCTGCCGTCTATGGGGTCGCACAGGGTTGAACACAACTGACACGACTTAGCAGCAGCAGAAGCAGACATTTATTATATGCCAGGGATAATACTTGGCACTGAAAAGAAAACAGGAAGCAAAAAAAGCAATGTCCAAACTCTATAACACCCTCTTTCAGATGGCAGACAGAAGACAAGGAAGAAAATCTAGTGAATACAGATGATAATCTTACTTCGATAAATTCTGAATAAAGCAAACCATGGAAACATAAGAGTGGTTGGTGGAAAGAGACTCTATTACTTTGAAGAGAGTGATCACAGAAGGTTTCTTTGGGAAAATAATATTTTGCTGAGCTGCAAAGATCTGGAAATTTTGTGGTGAGAATCAAATACATACAAAAGCTCTGAGGTAGCAAAGAAGTTGGATTTTGAGGCCAGTGCAAGTCAGTGGCATGACTGCTCAGAAAGGCAGATAAGGCCTGACCGAGGAGAGCGTGAGCACATTATAGAGACATCAATGCTACAAGCCCAGCTGAACCGAGACTGTAGGGTCTGAAACCAAAATGTCACATTCGACTCCACTAATTACTGGCTTGTCCTCTCTAAAGTCTTGTTTCCTTCAGTATAAAACAGACAATGATAAAACAAATTTATGCAAGGGAAGGGCTTAAAATGGTGAGTCAGTGTTCAATTCTCAGTGGAGGGTGCTATTCTTTTCCTTCTGTTCACGGTTTCATACCTCTTCTTCTCCATAACATTTTTTTTAAAGATTTTGAACTAAATCTGAGATGAGGGGAAAAAAATTTCAGAGTAGAGTTTAAAACAAAAAAAAAAGGAAAAGGAAAAAAATAATATTTATTGAGTGAAGTGAAATGAAGTGAAATGAAGTCACTCAGTCGTGTCCAACTCCTTGCAACCCCATGGACAATAGCCTACCAGGCTCCGCTGTCCACGGGATTTTCCAGGCAAGTATACTAGAGTGGGCTGCCATTTCCTTCTCCAGGGGATCTTCCCAACCCAGGGATTGAACCTGGGTCTCCTGCATTGCAGAAGCCCTATTGAATACTAGGTACTAAATATCATGTTGGGCTTTCTCACTTACTGTGGCTCAATCATTATCATAAGAAATTTCTGACATAGAAAAGTATCACCTGCATTTTACAGATCAGGAGGCTGAAAGTGAAAAGTTAAGTTACTGTTCAAGCTCCAAAAGAATCTAGCAGTAGAGCTGGTCTGTAAACCACAGGAGGTAGGGAAGGAAGGAAGGAAGGCATGAAGGAAGGAAAGAGAAAGAATGATAGAAATGTGGGAGGGAAGGGAGGAAAGAGAGAGAGACGAGGGAGACAGGGAGACAGGAGGAAAGGAGGGCCAGAAAGCCTAAGGGGTGGAAGCCAATTGTCCTGGGGGAAAAACATTATTGAACGCGGCCTAATAAAGAAAGAAGTAGAAACTTATGTAAAAAGTCAGTTAGGGGAGCACTGTGACACATTGAAACAACTCCCGGAATCATAGCCTGAGAACAGTCTGTCTATTTTACCTCCTCTCTTAGTTCCTAAAGTACTTCCTTCACTCTGGCAGCTGGCCTTTGTTTTCTGATTTAAGAGCACGCTAGCTTCTGAGATGAAAGAAAATATTCAAGTACTTAAAATACACGACTAATTTTAAAATGTTATGATGGATCCTGGCATTTCCCCCACTATAATATAAGGCCTATCTTGTCTTGAATGTATTCTTATATAATTTGAGTTAATTTCCTGATAATTATCATCTTAGAATTCCTTAAACATACAATAATTCAAACCAAAATACTTCTGAACCTATACTGAAAAATCTAGAGAAAACAAAATAGAAACATTTAAAAAGTAGAAGGAAAACAGTTATCCAAAACGCTATTAATTTTCCAGTGTATCAAATGCTCAAGACACTGTTAGTTCATTTTCAGAATCTTCTAAAGTGGAAAGGCAGATCAAGGTAAGGACTACCTGATGTTCACCTTTTAATCATGCCAAAACACGCAGTACTCTGGAAATGAACTATCAAAAGCTTCCTATTTGCTAGGTCCTGAAAATCATTCAGAGATTTAAGAACTTATCCAGACACCCAGAATAAACCAGAGTCCTTCATCTATCCTAAACTGTGCCACAATTGGAAACTGCCATAAAATCAAAACATTAATTAAACTCTAATGGTGCATAATCTTTGGATTAGATAAAAATTAAATCCATTGTACAACTTAAATCAATGATATATTTACTTTCATTCTAAATTCAAAACTTGCTTTTGTAATAATCCAAGTTTGTGTTCCTTTTTTGCCACTTTCTCTTCCAAGCAATAGAACATCTAGGGCCCTTGATGATCAGAAACAGCAAGAAATCAGTGAAAGATGAATGACATGTAGAACTAACTGACTGATAGGATAATGCAGGAATAGACTTTTACAAAAGAAGAGAGCTGCCTATGAGAATTCACAGCTCAAAGTTGGCAGGTACGGATAAAGAATGGGATTTGGGGGCTACCACTGGGAGTCATTCACAGCAAACTCATTTCAGTGATGTCTTCCTGGGAAAGGAAGATATTGGAGATAAGAAAATACAACTACCAATACAATATTGTAAAGTAATTAGCCTCCAATTAAAATAAATAAATTTAAATTAAAAAAAGAAAATACAAGGATATTGGAGATAAGAAAATACATTCTGGTTTATTTGAATTTTTTGACTTTTTTACAATGAGAACGCTATTATTAGTCATGTACATATGTAGTCAAAAATGTAATTCAAGAAATAAACAGAAAAATGAGCACATATAAAATAACCTTTGTATTATGGAAATTAAAGCATGAAAACAAAGTCCCAACTTAAGACTAAGTCAGTACATGAAAAAAGTCTACCTCTGGGAATATCTGTGCTTAAATTTAATCCTATTATGTATTCCAAAACGATATTCTTAGATCCTGACTTATGTCTACGTTATAATTTGAGCCCAGAGGAAATGCATCATTTTCCTCCTTTTTATCACACTGAAACTATATGCTGCTAAAATTATTCCTTAACACTGGTACAGGAGGAAATCTGACTAAAAAAAAAATTTCCTGCTTAAATTATTTACCGTTATGCCATGCTATTTTTTAAAAGGCAAGAAAAGACAGTTATGCCAAACATGTCCATAAAACTTTCTTTGATGCAAACTTTAAAAAGATTTATTTGAACAGTTTATCAACATCACCAGAATTCCATTTGGAATGACCATTTGGAAGATGCAGTTGACTATCCAAACTACACAAAAGTGAGTAACTCACACACGCAGTCAAATATGTTCTTTACATGACAGAAAGGCTATTTTCAGAATTCTAAATAATGGAGCTCTATGTAAGTCAACAGGAAGTGGGCAACAAGTTTTTAAAAGAAAAAAAAATCGAGAAGTGCTGGTTGGATAAAAATGGTTGGCAAAGCAATTATTCATTAGAAATGAGAAGGTTTGCTAGTAAATGGTGTGGCTAAGACAAATAATACAATTTGGACCTATCTTTCGTCCACCATACATGTATATGTATGGCTGAGTCCCTTAGCTGTTCATCTGAAACTATCACAACATTGTTAATTGGCTACGCACCAATACAAAATATTTTTGGTGTTAAAAAATAAAATAAAAGACTATGTACTGATTTCTAAATCAATGTAGTTATTTCTACTTCTAAGCAGAATGGAGTAACAGAGATCAGAATAACCCTCCTACTTGAAACAACAACAGTCAAAATGCATGAAGCCAGAAAATCAAATAAAGAACAGTGGTATCTGGGTGATGGTAAACAAATGAGGCGAGTCTTATTATAACCCAGCTATTGTCTAGAGAGAGCTGGCAGTCTGTGGTGCAAGGAGAAGGGACCTACGCAGATTCCAGGGATTCTCTGAATTGAGGACATAGAGCTGAGTAAATAGGCAGACTAAATCAAGAGGACTGGAGAAAGGAGAGCTGCAGACAGAAACAAAGAAAAAGGTTTTTGTCTTGATAATAAGAAATATCTAACAATAGGTGGGATGAATACTCTTGTGGTCTAAAAAATCTTAAATGCAAGACCCGTCAGGACTAAATAGTTTCTTAGTAACTTAATTGTGTCTAGAACAAAGCCATGGCCATTTGAATAGAAAAATTTCCAGCACCTAACAATATAAAATTCACAATGTCTGAAATCCAATTAAACCTTGCCAGATTTTCAAATAGGTAGATATATAAAATACAAAAAAAAAAAAAATCAAGCAATTGAAACTGACCCAGACTACATACAAATGTTAGAATTAGCATACAAGGGCATATTAAACAGTGTTCATGACTGCATTACACATGTGCAAAATAGAGACATATTGTTGAGTCGCTAAGTTGTGTCCAACTTTTTTGCGACCCCATGAACTGTATCCTGCCAGGTTCCTGTGTCCATGGGATTTCCCAGGCTAAAATAATACTGGAGTGGGTTGCCATTTCCTTCTCCAGGGAATCTTTCTGACCCAGCAATCGAACCTGTGTCTCCTGCTTTGCAGGTAAATTCCTTACCACTGAGCCACTCAAGTAGAGACATGGAAGATATTAAAAAAGACCCATACACAACATCATACACAAAGATAAACTCAAAATGGATTAAAGACATAAATGTAAGACCAGAAACTATAAAACTCTTAGAGGAAAACAGGCAGAATACTCGATGACATAAATCAAAGCAGTATCTTCTATGACCCACCTCCTAGAGTAATGGAAATAAAAGCAAAAGTCAACAAGTGGGACCTGATTAAACTTAAAAAGCTTTTGCACAGCAAAGGAAACTATAAGCAAGGTGAAAAAAAGACAACCCTCAGAATGGGAGAAAATAATAGCAAATGAAACAACTGATGAAGGATTAATTTCTAAAATATACAAACAGCTCATACAACTCAATAGCAAGAAAACAACCCAATCAAAGAGTGGGAGAAAGACTTAAATGGACATTTCTTCAAAGAAGACATACAGATGGCTAACAAACACATGAAAAGGTGCTCAACATTGCTTATTATTAGAGAAATGCAAATCAAAACTACGATGAAATACCACCTCACACAGGTCAGAATGGCCATCATCAAAAAGTCTACAAACAATAAATGCTGGAGAGGGTGTGGAGAAAAGGGAATACTCTTGCACTCTTGGTGGGAATATAAATTGATATAGCCACTATGGAAGATGGTATGGAGATTCCTTAAAAAACTAGGAATAAAACCACTATATGACCCAGCACAATCCCACTCCTAGGCATAGGAAACCAAAACTGGAAAACACGTATGTATCCCATTGTTCATTGTGGCACTATTTACAATAGCTAGAACATGGTAACAGCCTAGATATCCATCTACAGATGAATGGATAAAGAAGTTGTGGTACATATACACAATGCAATATTACTCAGCCATAAAAAATAATGCATTTGAGTCAGTCATAATGAGGTGCATGAACCTAGAGCCTATTATACAGACTGAAATAAGCCAGAAAGAGAAAGATAAATATTGTATACTAATGCATATATATGGATTTAGAAAGGTAGTACTGAAGAATTTATTAACAGGGCAGCAATGGATAAACAGACATAGAGAACAGACTTATGGACACAGGGAGAGGGGAGGAGAGGCTGAATGTATGGAGAGAGTAACATGGAAACTTACATTACCATATGGAAATTAGAGAGCCAGCAGAAACTTGCTGCATGGCTTAGGAAACTTAAACAGGGGCTCTGTATCAACCTAGAGGGGTGGGAGATGGAAGGGAGGTTCAAAAGGGAGGGGATATATGTATACCTATGGCTGATTCATGCTGAGGTTTGAGAGAAAACAACAAAATTCTGTAAAGGAATTATCCTTCAATTTAAAAATATATAAATTAAAAAAAAAAAAAAAAACAAACTTCTAGAAACAAAATTACACTATGTGAGATGAAAAATCTTACAAATGACACTTGAAGCCCAGATGGCTTTACTGGTGAATTCTATCAAGCATTCAAAAAATGAATAATACTGATAATTTACAAACTCTTATAGAACATTAAAAGAAAATTGAGCACCCCAACTCATTTCATAGTCCAGCTTTACCTGAGTGCCAAAATCAGACAAAATCATGAGAAAAGAAAATCATAGTTCAATATGCTTTATCAGTACAGATGCCGATTTGGAAGCAAATCAAATCTAATAATATATGCAAAAAACTATATTGAATGATCAATTGAGGGCTTTATTCTAGGAATGCAAAGGTGGACTTATTAATCAATGCAATTAATCATAAAAACAAACTAAAAAGAAAAATCATATGCTCACCTCATGGATGCAAAAAAATTGATAAAATCCAACATACATTCTTGATTAAAAAAAAGAATAGGGATTTTTGTCTCTTAAATAAAGGGCATCTACAGGTAATATCAATATTTAATCATGAAAATCTAAATACTCTCCCTTTAAGATTAAGAACAAGATAAACATCACAATTCTTGCCACTACTATTTAGCATTGTCCTGGACATTCTAGCCAATGCAATAAGGCAAGGCAATTGGATTAGAAAGAAAGAATGACAAGATTGTAGAAAATTTACTGGAATCTATTAAAAACTATTATAACAAATAAATAAGTTTAGCATAATTGGAGTACTCATGATCAATATAAAAATCAATTTTATCTCTGTAATTTTTTTTTCTGTATATGGGAACATATAATTGAAATGAAAAGAGTGAAAGCATAAAAGCATGGAATTTTCAGCAATAACTTGGGGAAAAAAAAGGGTGCAAAAAATGTGTACACTGAGAACTAAAAAAAATCATTGAAAAAACTTAAAGAAAAACTAAATAGGGACTTCCCTAGTGATTCAATGGCAAAGAATCCAGCTGCCAATGCAAGAGACCAGCTTCCAATCCTCATCTGGGAAGATCCTGCATGCTGTGGAGCAACCAAGCCAGGGCGCCACAGCTACTGAGCCTCTGTTTGGAGCCTGTGAGATGCAACTGCTGAGCCAACAGGCCACGACTACTGAGGCCTGAGAGTCCTAGAGGGCCAGTGCCCTACAACAAGAAAGGCCACCCCCTAACGAGCAGCCTGCACACCGCAACCACAGAGCAGTGCCCACTTTCTGCAACTGGAAAAAAGTTAGTGCAGCAACAAACCCAGTGCAGCCAAAAAGAAATAGACAATTTTTTGAAAAAAGAAGAACTAAATAAGTGGAAAGACATACCATGTTCATGGGTCAGGTAACTCAATATTTTTTAAATTGTAAATATTCTCTAAACTCACCTATATAGTTAGCACAATCCAAATCAAAATCCATGACCAATGGAATTGCATAGCTGAATCACTAATTGTCTCTTAAAACTTTTGTGAGAAAATGATTTACACTGCTTCTCCTATATATCAGAGTTCAAAGCAAGACATGCGTCCCATCTTTACAGCAATGGGGCATGAAGAATAGTCTTTTAGAATGGAGGGACTCAACAGGGAAGACGGATGGAAGGAGACAATAATTTAACTCACCACAGTACTGGAATCCTCTCTTGCCTAGTTGAATCTAAAGAGATTCAGATATTGAAGGTTCCAGGGTAAACATGATAACCCTACAAAATTCTCTTCAAACCAGTACTTCCTCAAAGTGAGAGCTTTTTGGAGCTACCCTGGTGCTGTTAATATGATCTGCAGCCTTGCATCTGTGCTCTGGCCAACCTCAGTTCACTCAGAACCCCACCAGTCCAAGGCTCAGACCCACCTGACTTCTGGAAGGGATTATGGTTTTTACCACCTCTGATCCAATCCATAACTTGATACAATATAAACATTTTGAAAACCTACTAAATCAAAGATAGCTTTTGAACTCCAAGAATTTATTGGAGGAAGAGGGTAAATAGAAAAGGTGTGCCAAGTTATGTGTTTTACAAAATGAACAGCTATATAAAGATATGAAGACATTTTTATTTCCCATGACTATTTATCTTTCTAGGTCATTCAGCTGAAATATTTTAGTTATGTAATACTGATCTTGAGAAAAATAATATTCAGTTCATAGCAGAACTTTCCTCTGAGTTCCTTTTGCACTTTGCTCAGATTCTCTGTTTTGCCATGTTATAGACAGGTCTGATGTACAGATGTTTACTTATACATTATTTACAGATCTGAAATCACCCTCAACCACCCCTCTCCCCTCCCCCAACAGACTGTGTGTTTCTTCTTGGGAATAAGATTCATATTCTACTTCTGGTTTCCCCCAGACCTTACCAGAGTGTACATACTTTTAAGGTATTCAATAAATATATGAGCACTAAATTATTTAATGTTGTAAACACTGCTTATCAGAGCCATGTAAAATGAGGTATTTTATTTAGGAAAATGTTTCCTAATCTCATCTGTCTTCTTAACATGCCACTGCTGAGATTAAACAGTACTATGAGTCTTCGTCGTGCTGCATTTTTCATTATGTGAGCTATCAATTAAACGTTCATATCAATGACAACATTGTTTAAAACAGAGTCATTAAATCTAGGAAATTTACATAGATTTACTGAATTCCTTTATTTGGAGGTTTACTGTGTTTAATACCAAAAAATATAGTTACCAAATGCAGTTCAATAAATTTTGACACTATGATATGATGAGAATACAGAAAAACTGTAAAAATGTTCATTGGTTACTTACAGAACCATGAAGTTTTAAAAGATCTGAGGGTCTAATTGAGAGCTGGGAGCACCAGCTTAGTGAAAGGGATGTGGGCTGGACACTAACACATATGCTGCTTTTAAAAAAATATTTCTGTTTATGATAGTGATGGTTTCAGTAGTAAGGAACTATCAACAATCTAAATCTCTAAAAACATCCAAATTGAAGTATAGCATAGCTACCCCAAACAAGGCTTTACATTGTTTTACTACAGAAAATATCAAACTTATCCAAGTGTACAGAGAGGTGAAAGTGTGAGTTGCTCAGTCTTGTCCGACTCTTTGCAGCCCATTGACCATAGCCTACCAGGCTCCTCTGTCCATGGGATTCTCCAGGCAAGAATACTGGAGTGAGTAGCCATTCCCTTCTCCAGGGGATCTTCCCAACCCATGAGTTGAAACCAGGTCTCCTGCATTGGAGACAGATTCTTTGCCATCTGAGTCCCCAGGGAAGCCCACAAGTGTACAGAAGAAGCACATAAAGATCCCATAAGTACTTGCACTCAACAAATATCAACCAAGTGCTAGCCTGTTTTCTCTAGACCTGTTTCATTGGCCTTACTCCCCTTCTCTGATTATTCTGAAGAAATTGTCAAGCTGAATGTTTTCATCATAAACATTAATGCAAGATTTTTGAAGAATTTATGATGAACTCTTAAACTTTTAATGTTTTACATGAAAACTAAGATTACAAAAATATATATAAAATATAAAATGCTATCCCAATAACTTAATGTGTGTGTGTGTGTATGCACACACACACACACATATAGTTTGACAGAGAAAAAAATGTGTTAATAAATAAAATTTTTAAGAGGGTATTATCTGAAAATTGTGATTTTATATTTGTTTGTACTTTTCAAATTTTCTATAATGAATAGGTTCTTTGTCTTCAGTCTTCAAATGTTTTTACAAAAATGTGTCTAAATTATACCTTAAGAAAGCTGGTAAAAAAATAAATGGTTATCTTTAAAAACCACTCCACTTTTCCAGGCCAACCTCTGAAATGGGTCATCTATTGAAACAGATCATTTCATCAACATGTCCCTTTGTCTAAAGAGATGGGCCATGGGTTGCTGTAGAAACTCCTGCAGCACGTAACAAGAGCTCTGGCTTGGAAGTCCCATATGTCTGCTCATTCCCCTGCATCTGCTCAAACCTGTTAAGAAAGACTTGGTGCCTATCCTATGTTGAAAAATGCCAGTCACCCCAGGGGAAGTGGAAGACAGCCAATCTCATCTTACAAAGTAGTTCTTCAAACCCTTCTGAATCTGGGTCATCACCACAGATGATGCAGGGCAAGTGCTGATCTCCTGGAGAAGTCCAGGACAAGAGTATCTGGAGTCTTTGCTATGTCTTCTGGAAGCACTGATAAAGGTGTAGCTGCAGTCCTCCACTCCTTTCTTCCAGAAATCCAATCAGATATGGCCAAACCAGTACCCAAAGGGGGAAAAAAAATGTCATGCTGGACCTATTTTGCAATTTTGGGTATTTAGTCACAAAACATCTCTAACATGTGTTACATAAGTATTTCTACTTAAATTTTAAAAATATATATGAACAAAGAAAAAAAAAAAACACCTGAGAATAGCAAGGACTCCATCTTCTGATTCTATTAATATCTTGTAACTGGATAAGATTTTGAATTCACACACACGTGTGCACATGCAAATGTATCCACATGCATACAAAGTCACATGGCTCACTTTTTAATATGAAAGAGGAGTGTTAGGAAGGACTTGAGAACATAAAGCACTTGAAATGCTCACATTTCTGTAAAGATGTCTACTGCTGCAAATGCAACAAGATTTCTTTTCATGTAAAGTTTAGAGGGCAAGGATTATATGAAATAGCAAACCCAATGTCACTTGCAACCAGTCCTGACGAGGATGCAATGATCTATTTCTACTGTTCATATCACAAAGACAAAACTGCTCTAGAAGGCACTTTGAAAGAGAATGTTCATAAACAGATACCATTTCTCTTTTATTAACATATACCTTCACAGGTGTCAGCAACTCTGGAGATTTTAGAATAGAAACAATTGAGAGGAAAAAATGAAAAATGAATTTGCTATATGGTCATTTTATCTTTCTGAATCTCAATTTTTTTTTTCACCTTGACAGTCTAAACTAGGAAAGTAAATATCGCATTGAACAAAGGTATAGATTTGGATGGATTAGAATCACAGATATTTGAGATACTCGGTTGGAGTTTGCCTTTTCTCTGCTTTATCTTTCCTGAAAAGATTAAGATACTTCTAAATTAGTGGACAAGAACAGCTAGATCAACTAATATGCCTCCTCATATTGTAGCTAAATTGTAGAGTTAGAAACAGGAACATTTAGATTTTGCCACTGGCGTTTGTTTAGGTTCTGGAGACGCCACAGTGGAAACCCACCACTCCCGGCCATCCTGCTTTTCTGGAATGTACGTGCAGTGGCTTGTTCCAAACAGGTTTGACTATTTATTTCATTTCATAACAAATTTCTGTGTTCCCAGAAACTATTCAGAAACTCAAAGTAATGGGTATACAGACAACATCAAGCTACTTCTCTTCTATTGATTCCTATTGAAATTAATCTTTTATTATTCATCAAAGGAAAGATCCTTCTAAATATGCCACTAATAACAAACTCTAGAACTAAAAGCTTATAGTTCCTTTAGTGTTTCAGAGGGATGGTCTTAATCATAATCCAATTGACTATTAAATGCTCATGGTATGGTTTGATCAGCAAATTATATGTTATTTCTGTCTGTTACCATCTGGGAAAAGAGTACATCTTTCAAGAACACCTTTAGTTTATGCCATAAAGGTGAATAATAACTGTTTACTTGGTTATTACAAAATAACTGATGGGGAAATAAATGATGCAAAAGATTTTGGATAAAATGGGGAAGCCAGTTAGAGAAAATGAATGTGTTACAGATAATAGCAATAATTTGAGCTCCAATATGGAACAATCAAGATCTTACTGTATTTGGCATCTATTGCACAGTGAGTCAGTTCACACTGACTCTTCCTAAATCCAAGTCATATGTCCTCATTTAAAAAGCCATCTGTATTACAAGTAGCATGCCATTTATTTCCAAATGATGAGAATTTGGAAATAATGTGCAGCCACTTTTAAATAGTATAGAAACTTCTCATAAAAGTCTACAACTATTGCATTTCCAGTGGAAGCAATGATTGTTTTTGTCTAACTCATATAAATAATCTACTTCCGCGTTTTTTTAATCTCATTCTAATCTCAAAATCACACAGGGAGCCTCTGCCAGTTACAAAACCATCATTATTCAAAACAAAACAGAACTACCATGCACAATAACAGTCACCTACAGTTAAAGAGAGGAGAGGTTTAAAGCAGTGAGTCAGGCACTTAATTGGGAATTTCAGGGTGCTCTAAAACATGTTCTTAATGAAAGAGATGAAATATCATCACCAAAAATCAAAACAAAATCTCCCTTTGATAAGAGATTAAAGTGTGAGAAAGCGGACTAATTTTTAGTTACCTACAGTGCAATGGCCAGGGAAACCACCCCTACTAAAACATCTTTCTGAGTTAAAAGTATCCTGCAAATTTAAGACAATAAATGATTATTCATGCCTGTGAAACAGGTTTAAGGGACAGGGAGGGGACTGGGTAGGACAGAAAACACAGGCAAGCAACACTAACATTCTCATTGGCCTTGAAATGTTTTGGCATTTTATTTTGAGCATAAAACACTCCAGAGTTTTTATGCCTACACTGAAATTAAATTTTCTAACTCCACCCAGATTATTTTTCCACTTGACACTTATACTATAAACACTGCATGTGTTGACATCTGCATTCAATTCAGTAAAGTTTAATTTCTATATTTTCTTTCCTCATAACAATGTAACATTTTTTGGACTTGAACAACAACTGGAAAAAACTCCTAAAATAGCTACTTTAACAAAACCTCTATTTCCTAACACAATACTGAAATATTTTATCTATCATTTAAATGGTCCTTTCTGTGTTACCAAGTCAAATAAAAAACTAATTTATAATAAATGAAAACAGGACTAATCATCCTACTAATCCTATATTATGTACAGTCCCAAAAATTTAACAAACATTTTAAGTCTAATTTTAACAGTGTCTGCAGTCCTACATATTTTAAGGTTTATGGTGTAAAAGCAATATTTTTTATTGTTAGAAAACTTTTCAGCTCCTGCTCTTGATTCAGTGAGGTGGAAAAACAAATGTCCTGTTAAAACTGTGAAGTCAGACTAAGGTTTCCCAAAGTTGTACTTGTTTAAGGTATCTGTGGTAGACTGAAAATCAGGAAATCTTTGACACTGCCCCCAAGGAGAGGAGGTGTTTCTGTTTCTCTCTCCCACCCACAGTTCTCAGTGGGCTCTGCTGTGACCAACAGAACGCAGTGGGAGTGATATCGTGCTAGTTTCTGAGACAGAGCTTTAGGAGACTCACAGCTTCCTCTTCTTGTCTCACAACACCCTGAGCCAAGGGAAGTCAGACTATCTAAAGTTGCCATGCTGGGAGGGAGTGTCACCTGAGAAACATCTAGAGAGGTTTTGCTGCTGCTGCTAAGTCATTTCAGTCATGCTGACTCTGTGCAACCCCATAGACGGCAGCCCACCAGGCTCCTCCGTCCCTGGGATTCTCCAGGCAAGAATACTGCAGTGGGTTGCCATTTCCTTCTCTAATACATGCATGCATGCTAAGTGGCTTCAGTCATGTCCAACTCTGTGTGACCCCATGGATGGCAGCCCACCAAGCTCCCCTGTCCACAGGATTCTCCAGGCAAGAATACTGCAGTGGGTTGCCATTTCCTTCTTCAGGAAAACAGTGATGCTAACCATTCCCAGCTGTTTCCATTCTCTGGCTCAGGATGCAACAGACACTGTGGAGCTATGACAAGTCTCTACCCATAATACTCTTCCCACAGCCATGGCAATAACAGTAATAAAACAGTTGTTTCAGGTCTTAAGTTTTGGAGTAGTTTTTTTATGTGCAGTAGCTAATTAGATCCTTCTATTTAAGTTTCTCTACTTTTCCTAGATACTTTATCGATTTTCCTTGAATTGCAGTGTATTCCGCCAAGATCTGGAGAGAATTTAAAGGCTATCTCTGTACATCCTGCATCTGTGAATATGGAGTGGAGTCCAGACATCTACATTTTTAATGCTTTCCTTCTGTAACTTAGATGTACATTAACTTTGAAGAATCACTTGCATTAAGTTAAACAATAAGAGTATTAGATTGAAGGGACCTTAATGCCTTAGCAGCAAACCAAACATCTAAGCCTGTAATGCCTCAAAGTTAGGAAGCTGAAACCTAATCACAACTCATGACAAACACCAAATAGACTTTACCAAAGAAGGCAACCGCTCACACTACAGCCAATCAAATAATTTCCTCACTTTGGTTCCATGTCTTCTCTATAAAAGTCCTTGCCCCAGCCCCTGTTAGTAGAGTATTCCTAACCATTTTAAATTGATGCTGCTGATTCAAATTGATTTTTGCTCATAAAATCTTAACTTTTTAAATATGTCCCAGCTTGTCTGTTAACACTGGCATAGCAGAATGAGCCTGTCAATAACTAGTTGCACTTGTTCAGATCCAAATTCATTGGCTGAAGCCCTCTGGCTCTGAAGTTCTGTGCCCAACTCTGGCTCATGTTGTTCCTTAGAACTTGGCTTGAAAAGGTACAGATGATAAAATTTGTTTATGCATAAAACAGATTTCTATGTGACTAACGAATGCATATACTAGCTAAAGCAAACCTTGATTCTCAATTAATACCGGTCAAGTATAGGGACTATTTTATGTTCTAGGAATAAGAAGAAATATAAAATTTGCTATAGTTTCTGCCCTTAATCAGCTTACAATTTATTTGAGGCATTAAAATGAATCACAAATGCAAGAAGAAAAGGAAACTTCAAAAAGTTAAATATTGAATAGCTTTTCTTTCGTTTCAGTTGTTAATTGTTTTTTTTTTCCTCCAGCTCCTGTCACAATTGCAGTAGTGAGAAATGAGATTTGTGGAGGGTTAGCTGAGGAATATGCAGTTATTTACTCCTTTAATCCAAGTTCTGTGTTCAGACAAAGCCAACCTAGCAGAAAGTTTCAGATGCAGATATGTAAATTTGTCTCCAAGGCAACATTCTATGTGACAGTTGTGCCTTTCACATTCCTTTTATTTTGAAGAAACCTTAAGATATAGCTGGGAGGCTTCTGTTTCCATGTTTACTGTAGGAATCTAACTGCCTCAGTCAGTTCCCCCTGAATGGGGTCCCATGCAATAGGAATTCTGGGAAGCATCCTTCTCTCAATTTTGACTTCCAGAAAGCTTAGGGCCACATGACAGCTTCATAAGAACGTTCCTTCACTTAACATTATTTATAAAGAATCCTCTTGCCCTGGGCACATTTTTCAAAGTTGGTGTGAGCAAGGCCCTTGCTCTCCTGGAATTGGTATTTCAATTGTGGAAGACTGATAACAACACATAAACACATAAGTGAACAAGAAATTACTTGATTTTGATGACTGTTCCAAAGAACATAAAGCAAAGGGAGGTGACAGAGGTAACTGAAAAGCTTATGAGGACAAAGTAGTCAGTAAGACCATCTCTGAAAAACTGATATCTCAAAAGAGACCCACAGCACATAAAGGAATGATCAAAAGATCTGGGAAACTGATTGGTCCAAGAATAGGAAAGAGCAAAGGCTCTGAGAGGTAGGCCAGCGTGGCTGTTAGGTCTGTGTATCTGGGTTTTGTTTGCCTTGCTTTTGGTTTCCTAATTTATTTTTTGGACAGGCTCTAATTCTTATTTTATAGTTATTTTATTGAATATACTTTGCCTCAGTTGTGTTTAGTCCTTTATAGAATGAAGAAAGATTGCCAAAGAACTTAAATGGTTTTGGCAAGACACAATTCTTTGTTCAAAACCATAGTACATTCTCTACAACATTGTTTGCACAGAATACTTTAAATTGCATGTGTGGTTGGCACTGAATTTCTATTGGACAGTATTATTCTCAGTTCAGTTCAGTCTCTCAGTCGTGTCCGACTCTTTGCAACCCCATGAATCGCAGCACGCCAGGCCTCCCTGTCCATTACCAACTCCCGGAGTTCACTCAAACTCATGTGCACTGAGTCGGTGATGCCATCCAACCATCTCATCCTCTGTCGTCCCCTTCTCCTCCTGCCCCCAAGCCCTCCCAGCATCAGGATCTTCTCCAATGAGTCAACTCTTCGCATGAGGTGGCAAAAGTATTGGAGTTTCAGCTTCAGCATCAGTCCTTCCAATGAACACCCAGGACTAATCTCCTTTAGAATGGACTGGTTAGATCTCCTTGCGGTCCAAGGCACTCTCAAGAGTCTTCTCCAATACCAGAGTTTGAAAGCATCAATTCTTTGACACTCAGCTTTATTTACAGTCCAACTCTCACATCCATAGATGACCACTGGAAAAACCTTTGTTGGCAAAGCAATCTCTGCTTTTGAATATACTATCTAGGTTGGTCATAACTTTCCTTTCAAGGAATAAGCGTCTTTTAATTTCATGGATGCAATCACCATCTGCAGTGATTTTAGAGCCAAAAAAAATAAAGTCTGACACTGTTTCCACTGTTTCCCCATCTATTTCCCATGAAGTGAAGTATTATTTTAACCTTACTCAAATAAAATGGCACAAAATTGCTTATAAATTTAAGGTACTAACTCCATAATTTTAATCAGAAAGACCTCAAAGAACCATTGGTTCAAGTGCTTTGATCAGAAGCAGAGAAGGGTTGATCAGGTGAATCACTTGGCAGGGATTTAGAAAGATAATCTTTGAACAGCAAATCACTGGAAAAAAGGTGTTCCACATTTTTGAGGACCAACTTCATATCACTAATGTTAACTTTAACAATTTGATGAAACAATTTAAGCTGGTATATTAGCATGTGGCATGTAATTAATGAAACTATGAAAATATATGAGTATGATATCATTCATATGTGGTTTTTAAATATGACACGAGTAGTGAACTTAACTTGGAAACAGAAACAGACTCAGAGATACAGAAAACAAACTTATGGTCACCAAAGGGAAAAGGTTGGGGGAATGGATGGATTGGGAGTTTGGGATTAGCAGATACAAACTATTATATATAGGATGGATAAACAAGGTCCTACTGTATAGCACAGGGGATTATGTTCAATATCCCATTATAATCTATAAAGGTAAAGAACATGGAAAAGAATGGGTGTGTGAGAGTATATATATATATTATATATATAATACTGATAAAATAATATAAAACTGAATCACTTTGTGTAATAAAGCATCATATAACACAACATTGCTGTATAGTAGAAATCAACACAACATTGTAAATCAACTATACTTTGATACAATAAAATTAAAAAAATAAATTATATGTGTATTTATACAATCTTTGTGTGAGTGCCACATTATGGAGCAGGGAAGATGAAACAGTGGGAAAGGATGGAACAAGAATAATCAGGAAACGTTATGCTGAGACAGAGGGTCCATCAGTCATGGAGCCCTACTATACACCACATACTTTGTACCCATTATCTGCAATGCTCACTGCAGGTGAAATTTATTATCCTCATCGTACAATTGAACAGACTGAGGTGGGAGGCTGGTTAAATGCTCAGAGGTACACATTTAGGAAGAGTAAGATCAATAATCTCAGCAGAAAGTATTTCTGGAGGATCTTCTGTGGATAAAATATTGTATCAGCTGTTGGTCAAGAGGACAAAGTAGAAGACTTTTTATCTTGAGCTTACAGCAGAATTAGAAAGAGAGTACACATGCTTCAGTGTGTTTGAATTTAATGTATATTAGATGAAAAAAGAGGGCTGGTGCAGAAGACTGTGCTCTCAAAGAATACTGGTCTGGTTAATCAACTAAAGTTTGATTTAACCAGTCTCCTTTCTCCTTGTTTGTGTAGATGAATAGTGTGTTCATTTCCAAGGCAAACCATTTAATATCACAGTAATCTAAGTCTATGCCCCAACCAGTAATGCTGAAGAAGCTGAAGTTGAACGGTTCTATGAAGACCTACAAGACCTTTTAGAACTAACACCCAAAAAAAGAGGTCTTTTTCATTATAGGGGACTGGAATG
Organism: Tragelaphus eurycerus; assembly: GCA_935064755.1. Classification (NCBI taxonomy): domain Eukaryota; kingdom Metazoa; phylum Chordata; class Mammalia; order Artiodactyla; family Bovidae; genus Tragelaphus; species Tragelaphus eurycerus. Next base: position 700,953 of record CAKXYN010000248.1, read on the forward strand.
CAAAAGTAGGAAGTCAAGAAACACCTGGAGTAACAGGCAAATTCAGCCTTGGAATACAGAATGAAGCAGGGCAAAGACTAACAGAGTTTTGCCAAGAAAATGCACTGATCATAGCAAACACCCTCTTCCAACAACACAAGAGAAGACTCTACACACGGACATCACCAGACGGTCAACAATGAAATCAGATTGATTATATCCTTTGCAGCCAAAGATGGAGAAGCTCTATACAGTCAGAAAAAAACAAGACCAGGAGCTGACTGTGGCTCAGATCATGAACTCCTTATTGCCACATTCACACTTAAATTGAAGAAAGTAGGGAAAACCTCTAGACCATTCAGGTATGACCTAAAAATTCCCTTACAATTATACAGTGGAAGTGAGAAATAGATTTAAGGGCCTAGATCTGATAGAGTGCCTGATGAACTATGGACGGAGATTCATGACATTCTACAGGAGACAGGGATCAAGACCATCCCCATGGAAAAGAAATGCAAAAAAGCAAAATGGCTGTCTGGGGAGGCCTCCAAATAGCTGGGAAAAGAAGAGAAGCAAAAAGCAAAGGAGAAAAGGAAAGATATAAGCATCTGAATGCAGAGTTCCAAAGAATAGCAAGGAGAGATAAGAAAACCTTCCTAAGGGATCAATGCAAAGAAATAGAGGAAAACAACAGAATGGGAAAGACTAGGGATCTCTTCAAGAAAATTAGAGATATCAAAGGAACATTTCATGCAAAGATGGGCTCGATAAAGGACAGAAATGGTATGGACCTAACAGAAGCAGAAGATATTAAGAAGAGGTGGCAAGAATACACAGAAGAACTGTACAAAAAAATCTTCATGACCCAGATAATCACGATGGTGTGATCACTCACCTAGAGACAGACATCCTGGAATGTGAAGTCAGGTGGGCCATAGAAAGCATCACTATGAATAAAGCTAGTCGAGGTGATGGAATTCCAGTGGAGCTATTTTAAATCCTGAAAGATGATGCTGTGAAAGTATTGCACTCAATATGCTAGCAAATTTGGAAAACTCAGCAGTGGCCACAGGACTGGAAAGGTCAGTTTTCATCCCAATCCCAAAGAAAGGCAATGCCAAAGAATGCTCAAACTACCGCACAATTGCACTCATCTCACACGCTAGTAAACTAATGCTCAAAATTCTCCAAGCTAGGCTTCAGCAATACATGAATAGTGAACGTTCAGATGTTCAAGCTGGTTTTAGAAAGGCAGAGGAACTAAAGATTAAATTGCCAACATCTGCTGGATGATTGAAAAAGCAAGAGAGTTCCAGAAAAATATCTATTTCTGCTTTATTGACTATGCCAAAGCCTTTGACTGTGTGGATCACAATAAACTGTGGAAAATTCTGAAAGAGATGGGAATACCAGACCACCTGACGTGCCTCCTGAGAAACCTGTATGCAGGTCAGGAACAGTTAGAACTGGACATGGAACACAGACTGATTCCAAATAGGAAAAGGAGTACATTAAGGCTGTATATTGTCACCCTGCTTATTTAACTTATATGCAGAGTACATCATGAGAAACACTGGGCTGGAAGAAACACAAGTTGGAATCAAGATTGCTGGGAGAAATATCAATCACTTCAGATATGCAGATGACACCACCCTTATGGCAGAAAGCGAAGATGAACTCAAAAGCCTCTTGATGAAAGTGAAAGAGGAGAGTGAAAATGTTGGCTTAAAGCTCAGCATTCAGAAAACTCAGATCATGGCATCTGGTCCCATCACTTCATGGGAAATAGATGGGGAAAGACTGGAAACAGTGTCAGACTTTATTTTGGGGGCTCCAAAATCACTGCAGATGGTGACTGCAGCCATGAAATTAAAAGACGCTTACTTCTCGGAAGGAAAGTTACGACCAACCTAGACAGTATATTCAAAAGCAGAGCCATTACTTTGCCAGCAAAGGTCCATCTAGCCAAGGCTATGGTTTTTCCAGTGGTCATGTATGGATGTGAAAGTTGGACTGTGAAGAAAGCTGAGCACCTTAGAATTGATGCTTTTGACCTGTGGTATTGGAGACAACTCTTGAGAGTCCCTTGGACTGCAAAGATATCCAACCAGTCCATTCTAAAGGAGATCAGTCCTGGGTATTCATTGGAAGGACTGATGCTTAAGTATTGAAACTCCAATACTTTTGCCACCTCATGCGAAGAGTTGACTCATTGGAAAAGATGCTGATGCTGGGAGGGATTGGGGACAGGAGGAGAAGGGGACGACAGAAGATGAAATGGCATCACCGACTCGATGGATATGAGTTTGTGTGAGCTCCGGGAGTTGGTGATGGACAGGGAAGTGCTGTGATTCATGGGGTCGCAAAGAGTCGGACAGGACTGAGCGACTGAACTGACTGAACTGATAGGCTTCAGACAAGTGTAGAGAAAGCTGCTCCCACAGTTTCCTCCACCATTTCCTCAGCCTAGATAACTCCACTCAGTTAGTAGAGAACCTTTTGAAAAAGGGGTAGGAAAGAAAGTTAAATATCCTGTTCTGTTTACATCGGCCAATTATCTATTTGCCATTTATAGCAGTTTCACACTCTGTGACTTTCTGATTATGTTTTGGACATAAGTTTTCAAAACCCACTTTATTATGTACAGTCCCATTTGGCAAGCAGTCACACACACACACACATATACACATACACACACACACATATATATATATAAGTATAATATATTCCAATAGATATATATATATATAACCCAATATATAAAATCAAGTCCTTTATAATTAAATTGCTTTCTGGTTTTCTTGGTGTAAATTATATCTGCAGGCAGTATTCTCAAACATTTCTCTACAATCAAGACTATATGCGGTTGACTGGATAGCTAAATAATTTTGAAAATATTGCTCTTATCACTTTCAATTAGGGGGATTTATTGAATGTTATACAAATATATTGAGAAATAACCTTTTAAAATTCACTGCTATAGGTTAATGGCATACTGCTTTGTGACGCCTGACAGAAGACACACATTTCACCCTAGGTTTACAGAATCACAGTTTTAAAAATCATTTCCTTCAAGCACAAAATAAATTGAGCTGCAGAAAAACATAGCTTTTATTGAACTGTGAATAAATGACATACTTAAATAATTTCTTAGCTGTGGCCATTCATGAAAATTCATATCACTATTAAGTTTTATTTTTTTCTTTTAATTCTAAGCCAGAAAGATTTCCTGATATTTAATTTTTCCTCTTTCATAAGAGAAGGGTATATAATAGATACCAATTCTTACTTTACTAAAGTTAAATATTATTCACAAAAGCACTGGCTTTCAGTTGCTTTTATTATCTGTGAATTTCAGATCAAGGAACCAACTCAAATTATTTGTTTAGTGCCTACTACATTCAAAGTAATATTATCAAAATAAAGGACAAAAAAGGACAAATAAGGCACAATCTAGTCGGGGAAAAAACAAATAGAATAAAAAATAGTTCCATCCAAAATAGTAATTAAGGACTATTACATATAAGGTGGGCTTTCCAGTGTTGCTAGTGGTAAAGAATGTGTCTGCCAGTGCAGAAGAAGTAAGAGACATGGGTTCAATCCCTGGAGGAGGGCATGGCAAAGCACTCCAGTATTCTTGCCTGGAGAATCCCTTGGACAGGGGAGCCTGGAAGGCTACAGTTCATAGGGTTGCAAAGAGTCAGACACGACTGAAGAGACTTCGCATGCATGCACATAAAAACTAGTCTATGATTCCATTTGAAAAAATTCACAAAAATGAACTAAATTCATTGCACAGCTGAGAAAGAAAAATATAAAGTGCTTACTAAGGATTCAGTTTGGTCAGACTAAATGCAACCCATTAGCAGCAACTAATTACGGCTTCCTAAATCTTTACCTTTTAAGTACAAAGGCAAACAGCATGCAGTAATCAGCTACAAATGAAAGATAAGATGAATATTGAGTCTGGGTGACCTCCGGGAGTTGGTGATGGACAGGGAGGCCTGGCGTGCTGCAGTTCATGGGGTCGCAAAGAGTCGGACACGACTGAGCGACTGATCTGATCTGATTATTAACACTACAAAGGAAAGAAAACAATACTTTCAAAATAAAATATACATATCAGAAGTCATCCAAAAATCCACAATATTTAGTATTTTCAAATTAGTTCAATTTCACTAGGAATTTGTTAGTAATTAATATCAGAAGACGGGGAAGGCAATGGCACCCCACCCCAGTACTTTTGCCTGGAAGGTCCCATGGATGGAGGATCCTGGTAGGCTCCCCGTCCATGCAGTCGCTAGGAGTCGGACGTGGCTGAGCGACTTCGCTTTCACTTTCACTTTTCACTTTCATGCATTGGAGAAGGAAATGGCAACCCACTCCAGTGTTCTTGCCTGGAGAATCCCAGGGACGGGGGAGCCTGGTGAGCTTCCGTCTATGGGGTCGCACAGAGTCGGACACGACTGAAGCGACTTAGTAGTAGTAGTAGTAATATCAGAAGATGCCACAAGACTCTTTGAAAGCAATATGTATGGATATTTTTGTTGTTTGCCTGGTGATAACATGTATAAAACCTTAATACACTATAATTTATTTTTTTAACTTTTTATTTTATTTTGGGATATAGCTGATTATCAATGCCATGTTAGTTTCAGGTATACAGCAAAGTGATTCAGTTATACATACATAAGTATCTAATATCTTTCAACTTCTTTTCCCATTTAGGTTGTTCCATGGTATTGAGCAGAGTTCCCTGGTTTTACTTTTTAAAGCCAACTTTAACACAGTTCCTGTTGTGGTTCTCAGCTATCTTCAGAAGCTTCCCTCCACCCAGCCACTGTCCCACTCCCAGGACCATTGTCCAGTTAGAATTTGGAGGACTTGATAGGAAACACCCCTTGTATAGCGGTTATCAGTAGATATGGAACCTTCCCCTTTCCGCTTGTGACAGAGGTTGTACACAAAGACTGTAATCTGTCCACACCAAAACTACTGTAAAATTGCAAGGAGGCCCCAGAGGACTCCTTGGAGGATAAACATGCCTTTCTCAGTAATCTCCTTAGGAACAGCTCCTCTCCACCTCTTCCACCTCCAGTTTTTGGACTAAACTTTTCCCAGTGCGTAAAGTTTGTTCCTTATCCCTTGAACTACCAATTGTCAGCTAAACTTATACTGGTATTTTTCTGTTCATTTTGCACTGCTGAATGAACAGCATTTGATCTCATCCCTGAGTTTTTACCCTCAGCCCAGCTTGGGCATTGGACAGGGACTCTGACTTGCCACCCACTCAGGCACCAATTCACAGCTTGTGGAATCTTCTGGTAGCAAGCGCTTGACCCCAATGTTTTCCCTTTGTATCACTGAGTACTTAGGAGACCCAGAGATGGGGAAGGCTGCTGGCCTGGCAGACTTCTCTGTTTCTTGGTGACTGTCTCACTATGCATAAAACCTCTAGAAACCAGTATTTGGCTATTTCCCTACCAGCACCACAAGCTAGAGCTCAGCTTAGAGGATGCCCCTTCACAGAAATCCCAGAACCATGACAGCATGCAGGTGCTTTTTGGGTACAGACCGGTGGGTACAGACTGGTGTCTGCAGGACCTGTACTATGGTGGGATCTGCTACTATTTATTCCACCCATCCAACCACAGCAAAGATGGGGAGCAAAAGAATTGTGAACTCATGACATTGTTTAGATGGGTATTCAGGCTTTGAGAGTAAGAAGCATATAAACAAGTCTGTTCTAAACAAGCCTGCAGTCTAGTGAGCCACTGGGTGCATTCTGTAGCATCTTCTGTTAGTGGAGGCAGAGATAAAGCACACAACAATTTTCCTTCCACAACTTTCCACTGCCAGTTTATAGTCACAGATTTTTATAAGATCAAAGCTGTTTGATCAAAGATCAGACATAGAAATTATTTCATGTAGCCAGCATTTTACAAGTTCTTGTGTGTTTTAGTAATCCTGTATCTCCTGAAATACATTTATTGTTTGTTGCGAATACACTGCATTTGCGTGAGTGCTAAGTCGTTTGTCATGTCTGACCCTGTGCAACCCTATGGACTGCAGCCGGCCAGGCTCCTCTGTCCATGGAATTCTCCAAGCAAGAATACTGGAGTGGGCTGACATTTCCTTCTCCACACTGCATTTTTCTACAGCCTAAATAAAAGTGTTTGCATAGAAATACACAACTTGGTGTCCTACATCTATTTTATAAACAGTATACTTTGTTACTGTTAGCATTCTGAAGTAGATAAGGTAAAATAAGTACAGTTGATAACAAAAAAGTAAAGATTTGAAATAAGCACGTGAATTTATTTGGCATATCATTCTGTACTATTTTGAATATTAACACATTATTACCCCAAAATAGAGAACACTTATTTATATTGGAATTATAAATCCCATTCTCTACATGGGAGAGTTGATGACAACAGGAATTCCAAATAGCATTTATCTAAAGAATTAGGCCTAACTGCCAGACTGCAAAATTGCCTCTATAAACCACATAGTGAAGATTTTACAAGTATAACAGAATGAAGTTCATGAAATATCAGCCTATAACATCCAAGCAATCTTGAGCAATTTTAATTTATATAAAAAGCCTACTCAAATTAAAATTTGCAGTTTTTTTAGATCATTACGAGAGGAAAACTTTTTTTAAAAAATTAATATTTCATTGAATCTTTATACTTTCCATTTTGAAGTGAGCAAAAATTACCAGGAAACACCACAATCCATACCCTTGAGGAAAAAATAATGAAAGTGATAACTATTGAAAATATGTTTAATTCCAGAACTAACTCCCTTCCTTAATAAGAATTAGAAAAACAGCTACAGTTTTCCCAATATGTGTAAAATTCTGCACCCACAATTAAAAATGTGAGCTCTAAATTAATGTTATGTGTTTAAGAGTAATTTCTCATACTATTTGTTCCCTATCATCATGTGCTGCTTAATTCTTTGGCCTTTGTTAAAACTGTTGCCTCTAAATGGAATGTCTTCCACCCTGTATCTACTCAAGTCAAGGCCCACCAGCTCAGCTCAAACTGACATCACCCTGGACTTCCCTGGTGGTCCAGTGGTTAAGAATCTTTCTGCCAATACAGAGGACACAGGTTTGATCCGGGGCCCCTGGAAGACTACTCACGCCACAGGCAGTTGAGCCACAACTGCTGAGCCCATGCGCCCTGGAGCCTGTACTTGGCAACAAGAGACAAATCACTGCAATGAGCAGACCCAAAGCAGACAAAAAATTTAAAAACAAAAAAACCTGAGACTGCCTTTCTCTAATTTATTTTATTTTTTTTGCGCAGACTATTTATACTCGGCTGTAAAACCTTTCCTTACTTTTTCACTACTTCCCTTAATAATGCACTGCGCTAGTCACCGTCGTGCCGACGACCCCAAGACGGAAGCCCACCAGGCTCCCCTGTCCCTGGGGTCTCCAGGCAAGAACACGGAACCTTTCCGTAGTGAATTGATCAGCCGTTCCGACCTTTCACTACTTCACAACTTAGCTTCTCCCATAATGCACTATTTACATATTATTTGTTAGTTAAATACTCATGAATTCAACAAGTTTCAAGCAGGTGACTATTCCCATTCATCTCCATCACCTTTAGCATGATGCCAGGCATAAAGTAGTTCCTCAGCAAATCGCTCCTTGCCTCTCCTGGGTTTTAGCCCAGTGACAGGGACTGCCTCCCTGCAAAGTAGCAAGAATATGAGCATAGCTGTCTTTATGGCCAAGAAATTCCAGACTTCAACTGTCTCTTCAGTTTCCCTCAGATTACCTTCTACTCAATAGATTTGAAGCTGAAAGCAAGTGATGAAAATATCTGTGAAAAAGTTGAGGAAAAATCATGAAAAACAAGAGCTAAAAAGAGATGGATTGCTTATATAAAGCGCTAGTTACAGTGACCTTGGTGCACTTTCCGTATCTTCTTCCCATTATTTTACAGCATCCCAGGAGCTTCAGGTTAGGTCGAAATACCATTATGTCCATCTGTCTTCTTTTAGTCTTAGTATCAGGCAGAGGCCCAAACTATCAGACAGGAAAGGAGGCATTTAATACCTTACAATTATGTTGCTGTGGCAACTATCCAGGTTTGCCTCCCACTCAGTAGTGTCTCTGGAAATTGAAAGTGGATTAGGATGCTTGGGGGACTGTTTAAACTGTAGATTCATGTTCAGTAGACCTGGATGGGGTATGAGAGTCTCTGTGTGATAAGCTTGCAGGTGCCACGGCTGCGGGTCTAGAGATGACTTCTTAGATCTGGGCTCAAAGATTGTGAGTTAGAGGTCTCGGGGGCGGGGGGCGCTGAGTATTTATGCTCTTAGAACATGCTGAGTGATCTAAAAAGATCTTGAACTGAGAAAAACTGGAACATACTCTCATCTTACTAACAAAAATTTCTTTTTGTAGCACTAGTATTTGAACAGTCCTTCATGGCAAGAAAATATTGTGATTGTGAAACTTTTGATCACTGCTCTGTGTGATAAGGAGGATGCCTCCCTTCTAACATTTCAAACTATTTGACAGTATATAACTTCCTCACCACTTTGAATATCTCACACATACACATATATAGATACACGAGCCATTTTAATGCAAGACAAAGTCAAGTAAGGCCTCTCTATTCATAGTGACCCAAGGATCTATGGTGTTAGCCTTACCTAGGAGCTTCTAAGAAATGCAAGATTTCAGTCTCCACCTCAAACCCAATGAATCAAAATTTATATTTTTAATCAGATTCTAAGGTGATAAGTTTGCTCATTAAAATTTCAGAAATAGTGCTCAAATGAAGAAATTCCCCTGCATGTTTTCAAATGATTCATATTAATTCATTTCACAATTGGGATGATTTTAATATAGGGACCAAAGCAATTAAGAAAATTAACTTGAGCATCCAGCCAGAATGAGTAATATGAGGGAATGCACTGTTGGCTTCTTCTTGTCTTGCTTCAGCAAAATAAAACTGAGGTGACAGCGAAGAGCAGAATAGTCATTCCTCGAGGTTACATACAGCTTTTCTACCTAAGGGCATATGTCTTCAGATCAGCTGTGCTGGCTCTCCTAACAAGGAGTAAATGATTGGGGTGTGGTTGCTTCAGGAGTGAGGTCCAGCTTTCTTTTGTACACTTACACCTTTTCTTTTAACCCTTTCCCATTACTCTATGCTGCTGCTGCTGCTGCTAAGTCACTTCAGTCGTGTCCGACTCTGTGTGACCCCACAGACAGCAGCCCACCAGGCTCCCCCGTCCCAGGGATTCTCCAGGCAAGAACACTGGAGTGGGTGGCCATTTCCTTCTCCAATGCAGGAAAGTGAAAATTGAGAGTGAAGTCACTCAGTCGTGTCTCACTCTTAGCGACCACATGGACTGCAGCCCACCAGGCTCCCCCCGTCCCTGGGATTCTCCAGGCAAGAGTACTGGAGTGGGTTGCCATTGCCTTCTCCACCATTGCCCTATACTCTCTTTAAATTTTGGAAGTTGCTCTACTGGACAGTCTGCCCAGTAAACACTCTTGCAAAAGTAACCAGTGGAGGAGACGGGGACCCAGATACAGCTTCTGGTTGGTGCCAGAAATGATTGTAACAACCTTAAGCTCAAAGTGTCCTGACCATGGCATTTGTGTCACCTGGGAACTTGTTAGAAATTCAGAATCTCAGGCCCCAGCCTAGTCCTGTGAATCAGAATCTTCAGTTTAACAAGATCCCTAAGAGTCTACATGATACGGTGTTAGATACAGTCCAGGTAGAGTAGAGGTGTGGTGAAGCAGCCATATGTATGATTGTAAGACGCAGAATTAATAGAAGCTATCACAGGGGGATAAAGACTTGATCTTAAAGAAAAAATCATGTATGCTTTGCCATATATCCCAGTATTAATTAATTTTGTGTGAGCTGATTCTACTTGTATTGGATTATCCTGTATGTTTTTATACTGCATATAAACAATTCTCCTAAATGGATGTTAATTGTATCTTCTTAGATGTTATACATCCATCCAAATATACACCCATTCCATATGGATAGTGATATTTCACAATGCCAGTTGTCTCAAAAAATTAAAATTAGTGCAAGTATCTGAACTTTTTTTTTTTTTTTTCAGAAGAAAACATGTAGAAAAAATGGCATTTGAGTTCCAACTCTTCATTATTAGCTCTGTGGGTTGAGTACAGACTGAAGTCCTCCAAATCTCAGTCTTCTCGTTTGTAAAATTGGAATAGTCAAGCCATACTTTGTGGTGTGATACAAGAACGTTGCTTTTGTTCTTTATTTCTTCAGAAACTCAGGTAAGTGCCACAAAATGGTTTCCTTTTTCACCACTTTGTTTTTTTAATTGAAGAATAATTGCTTTACAGAATTTTGTGGTTTTCGGTCAAACATCAGCAAGAATCAGCCATAGCTACACCCATGTCCCCTCCTTCCTGAACCTCCCTCCCACCTGCCTCCCCGTCCCACCTTCTGGATGGTCACAGAGGCCCTGCAGTGCTCCCTGAGCCGTAGAGCAAGTTCCCGTCGGCTGTCTATTTCACAAGTGGGGTTGCAAGTTTCCACGCTGCTCTCTTCATACATCACTCCCTCTCCCTCCTCCCCTCTCCCCAGGTCCACAGGTCACAAAATGGTTCTGGAACAAATCAAAATGTAAGGAAAAAGCCTGCCTAGCACATCCTAGGTACTGAGTAAATATTAGTTTATCTTAATAATTTCACATTTTCCATGTAAGATCTTTTGATTGCAAATAAAATATATATGTATGTGTTTGTGTGTGTATGCGCATGTGCATATAGTCTTTTTTTTTTAACAACTATATATTGTTAGATGTCTGGAGGCTTTTGTTTAGTCAATGTTTGCTTATGACAGGAATCTTCAGGAGAAAGCAGAGATATACCAAAGGCCGCGGGGAGATGGTGGTGGTCTGGCCCTGAGAGGAAGAGTATTTTATCCCTGAAATTGTTCAAGCATTATGATAATAAAGAGTAGACCAACTCTAAGAGCACTTATAATTGTTTTAAATTCTTTATGGACGATGTATGTCCTTACTGCCTGAACCCAAGCCCTCTCCACCTTCTGCAATCATCCAAGGCCCAGAAATGACAAACTGTAGCCCTCAGAGAAGGAAATGGCAACCCCCTCCAGTGTTCTTGCCTGGAGAATCCCAGGGATGGGGAAGCCTGGTGGGCTGCTGTCTATGGAGTCGCACAGAGTCGGACACGACTGAAGCGACTTAGCAGCAGCAGCAGCAGTCCTCAGCCAGGTCAGTGCAAAGTATCATCACTCCTGGTATTCCCTCATGAAAGAGAGGCCTCAGTGGGGTAGCATTGTGGGTCTTTACGGCGGTCAACGGCAGCACCTACTGGCTTTTTTGCGTCCCGCCTCACCCAAGCAGACTCCCCACCCCTCTCCCTCTCCTTCCCTGCTGCTCTATAAACTTGGCAAGCACACTGACAGCCCGCCGAATTGTCTCCCGGCTGTTCCCACAGCCTGCAACCTTCTCCCCCTAGATTTCCACATAATTTTCCCCCTCACTTCCTTGCTTCTCTCTCTGCTTCAATGTCATACACTCAGACCACTTTTTCTTCCCGTCATGTACCTCCAACCTGGCATTAGACAACAGCTTTATTTGCTTATTATCCATAAGAAGAGAGTTTTTTTTTTTTATTCCCTGCTAAATCTCCAGCACTTAGGTTACTATCAGACACATAGCAGGTGGTCAGTATTGCTAAATATATAACTAAAAACCATCTTCATATTCTGTCCTTCTTTGCCACTTGGGATTGGAATGAGAGGAAGGCTGTCATGATGTGCCTACCTAGTCTCCAATATGTGCTCAGGTGAGACACTGACCAAAGTCAGAATCATAACTATTTTTCAATCCAACAAATTCTCTTAGAGGCATCAGTGGTGCTCTGGAGCACATTTCCTGTGTTTAAAAATAACCCACTGTGTTTCTGTAATCAGTTCAGATCAGTTGCTCAGTCGTGTCCCACTCTTTGCGACCCCATGAATCGCAGCACGCCAGGCCTCTCTGTCCATCACCAACTCCCGGAGTTCACTCAAACTCATGTCCATCAAGTCGGTGATACCATCAAGCCATCTCATCCTCTGTCATTCCCTTTTCCTCCTGTCCCCAATCCCTCCCAGCATCAGAGTCCTTTCCAATGAGTCAACTCTTCGCATGAGGTTTCTGTAATAGGGAGGAATAAAATCTGACTACATGTTGGATCTGTTTCCTTTGCTTTAACCTTTGCTTTTCATTGCTTTTGTTAATACAGTCAACAAAAGGACTCTGTCTATAGCTGTAAGCATATAATGGCATGCCTCAGGAACCCTGCCCCTCTGCCTGAATGTTAAGCTAAAGTGCCTTTGTCCAGCTAACAGGGAGACATTCTGACCCTGCTCACCTGTGAATAGCTGCAGAAAAGAAGAACTCAGCATACCCTCTCCCCCAATGCTAGCCAAGCCAGGACATGTTTTGCAAGATTTATGACCTTTTTACTTAATAGTCTCACCTCCTCACCCTCTCTGTCTATGAAACAAACTGTCATCCAGAGCCCAGTAAGATGGTGCCCTAGGCCACTAGTCCATCATCTTCTAGGATATCTGACTTTCTGAATAAAGTTACTATTCCTTGCCTCAACACCTCATCTGATTATTGGCCAGTCATGTGGTGAGCTGACAAACAGTGGATTTGGTAACATTTCCATTTGAGAAAAAGAAGTCACTAAATTATACAAAAGAGATTAAAGTTCTTCACCAGGTTTATATACTGCTTCTGGCTCCAAGAATCAGGCTGCTGAGTGCCCAGTCTCCCTGAGAATCTCCTTTGGGAATAATGACATCATGCCTTAACTCCTCAGAATCACATTTTCAGCCACTGGGCAGTTCAGACAAAACCAATTACATGACGTCATTTTCTATTTCAGAAAGGAGGCCAGGGTGCTTGGGTAGGACTTTATTTCCATTAGCGCACTGGAGATAGGGCAGGTGGTGGGATCTGCCTGCTAATGGTAGCTCTTTGAATGATCATAACAAGGCTGGGCTGTCAAAATCCATTCTCCAGTCAGGTGTGATGCTCAGCTACTCAGTCTGATGTTGTAAGGGATTCCAGAGATATAAAAATGAGCCGGTTATTTGCTTGTAAATTGAAACTAGATCCTTTGCTCAATAAAATTTGCCTTACCAGGAATGCCAAAAAAAAAAAAAAAAATCTTTGAAGCAATTTGAAAAGAACTTATCTAGGAAATTACTTAAAATGATATATATTAATTATTAGGCTGAATTTTAAATGCATAATTAATGTGTATGTTTTATTTCCTTGTAGATAACTAACTCCTTTTCATGACTCAAATTAATTTTAACACCATGAAAAAATACAAAAAAGCAAACATCCAGAAAGAGTTGTGGCAAACACAGCTGCATTTCCTCTTTTAGGAATCCTCATGGGGTACATATTCCAGAGGGAAGATGTGGTCAAGTGAACAACCTCTAGCTGGTGGAATAAGACCTAAAGTGTGTGCTCACAATCAACTTCCATTGGTGATCCTCCATGTTCCTTGCCCTTTTGGCCTGCTGCAGCTTCGCAGGGTAAACTGGAAGTCTCTATTTGAAGATGATGAGCTATAAAATGTAAGAATCCTGGGTCTGTAAGTCATGGCCTGAAAAGAACAATCCACCATCTGGAGCATTTTGTAAACAACACACGTAGAGTCAAGTCCCTGAGATTTGGAGGTTTATGTTTTCTAGCATCTGGCATCAGAGAGGCCAATGGATTCCCTTCTTACCCTTCTTCTACCTACATCCTGTCTTTATAATCTAGTGCTTTGATGTCATTCTTTAATCATCCAGAATAACTTGAGTGATCACTATAAGATCTGTAAATGAAAACTGTTGCCTGCCATAACAAAGAATGTCACTGCCATCAATTCACTACAGTTTCCCCCAGAGTGAGCCCTGAGGGGACTCAGGATGGAGACAAATGGGCTGCCAGCTGCCAAGCCCTCCGCCAGGGCACCTGCCCACACTGTTATACCCTGGGGGATTCAGAATGAGAAAGAACGAGATCTTAGCCCCAGACAGCTGAGGCCCAGATCAAAGCAACGATTTCAAGGAGCCCAGACTCTTGCATCTTCCCAGACACAAAAAAGTGCTAAATTCATCAACTTGAGATGCCTGGTTTCTTTAATCTTAATGTTTTGATCTTCCAGCTACCTGGTATTTGTTGCAAAACGCCCTACACATTCTGGTTCCCCTCTTACATCTTTGGAGCAGTCTCTCAGAGCTATTCTAGAAGCTGTCTCCGGGGCTTAAAGTCCTCAGAAAGTCCACCAAATAAAACATGATTCTCAAATTTCAGGTTGTGAATTTTTTTTTTCAATCAACAAATCTCAATGATTAAGATAACTTTTTATTTCAGAGAGTCATTCTACACAATGATGGTATTCCTGGCATCAGTGTAGCTGGTTGAGATGGCTTTAACTATTATATCAGAACTTGGTTTACACAACACTACCTTCTACCTAATAATCAAACTAATTACCAGAACACAATCACTAGTACCATGGGCACAAAAATAAAATGAATAATACATGAAATAAGCAAAGTGTTAAAGTTAAATGAAATAAAATAACAAAAAGAGAAAAAAAATTTTTCTGAGTTACATGCAGTAATTTATTTTGGCCGAAAATAAATTCCACAGAGGTTTGTAAACAATAATATCTTTAGAATCAAGTTATCTATGGTTAATTTGCCTTGAAACAAAAATTCAACTACTTTGCCAAAAATAAAACAAAAATTAAAAGCTGAATTTCCTAAGGAGCACATCACTAGTATCCTTAGGGGAAATCTGTTTAGTGATCATTTTTGCATGTATTATGAACACTGGATCACTTAAAAATCTTTTATATCTTCAACCCGAAGCAACAGTAACTGGCAAAAGCTATTTTTTGTGGTTTGGGTGAGGGCAATAAGAGAGTCAGAAACAAATAAACTCTCAATTCCTATTTCCAGAAATAGCTCTATTCCCTACACATTTATGAGAAAATTTCAGGTTCACCAAAATATTATGTAAATGATATTTCCCAGAATTACATTGGCTTCATTAAAAAGAAGATTTTGGTTTAATTTAATAGGGACAGAGAAACTTTCCCAGCTAGACCTACAGCCCATAAGCAGAAGGCTGGTCAAAGCTCACACCTTGAAAATCAGCATGTGTTGAATTTCAAGCTCTTTGAAATACCTAACAAAGTAGGCCTGCAAATTCCAATTCACTTACCAGGAGGTCAATCATGAACTTTAGTGAAAAATCAACATAGCAGCTAGCAGAGAGGAATCACAAACTATTTGTCTCAAAAATTCCCAGTTGTTTTCCTTTCTGCTTAATTAATATTAACTTTCATTTGGTAAAGTCTCAGGCTCCTTCCAATATTAATTATGATAATGTAACAGGTAACTTATCAATTGCTGCTTCTCCACCTGGCTGTCATCCCTGTCCTATCATCACCATCAGAGCTTCCAGTAGCAAGTCCCTTTCGATCACGGAATCTAGTATCTTTAAGGGCTGCCTTGGTGGCTCAGATGGTAAAGAATCTGGCTACAATGCAGGAGACCTGGGTTCTCTCCCTGCATTGGGAAGATCCCCTGGAGAAGGAAATGTCAACCCACTCCTGTATTCTTGCCTGGGAAACCTCATGGACAGAGGAGCCTGACCTCTGTTTATGGGGGTCTACAGTTTATGGGGGTCACAAAGAGTTGGACACGACTGAGCGACTAACAGTTTAAGGTTTTAGGAAGACATCTGCTACCTGTGATATTGTGAACAAGGAAAAACAAATATTTGCTAATTTTGCTGTAACAATGCAAAACTAATAGCCACAGTGCTTGGTCATTGCATAGTTAAAAGAGAAAAGGGATTAAATTTGGACAATGAGATATTTTGTGAGAAAGACTTCATTCTCAAAGCTTTTATTACAATATATTGTTTTATAATATATTGCTTTGTCATATTTAATTATTAGTTATTCTTGTTAGTCTCTTATAATGTATTATTTATAAATTATACCATAGGTATATTTATATTTGTCATATGATTTATATATAAATTATACAGTAAAGTGCTTCCTTTACATGCAAAGGTATTAATAAAAATTTTTGACTTCCTAAAGAAAGGGAAAAAAATATGTATGGTGAGGTTGCTAAGATCTATAGTAGGAAATTATACCTATAGTATAATTTATAAATAAGACATCATAAGAGACTAACAACTCTAATGTGTATATATAGGAGAAAAGAATATATATAACTTTCAGGTATCTTTAGGGGTCTTGGAACATATTCCCCAAGATTACGGGAGACTACTGTAGATGCAAGCCCAATCCCCACTGAAAACACTTACGATGCTCATTTACATATTAAAGTTTCTAGGAAGCTTTTTAGTTAAGATACTGCATTCTATTTATTGAATCTAAGGTTCTACAGACTTTCAAGCTACAGAATTGCTATTAACACCTAGGAACATTCCTTCAGATATACCCATCTGAATGCAGAGTTCCAAAGAATAACAAGGAGAGATATGAAAGCCTTCCTAAATGAACAATACAAAGAAATAGAGGAAACCAATAGAATGGGAAAGACCAGAGAACTCTTCAAGAAACTTAGAGATAACAAGGGAATATTTCATGCAAGGATGAGCACAAAAAGGACAGAAAAGGTATGGACCTAACAGAAGCAGATGATTTTAAGAAGAGGTGACAAGAATAAACAGAAGAACTGTAAAAAAAGATCTTAATGACCAAGATAACCATGACGGTATGATCACTCACCTAGAGCCAGATATCTTCCAGTGTGAAGTCAAGTGGGTCACAGGAATCATCACTACGAATAAAGCTACGTAAATCATACATAAATCATAAAGATAACACTATAAAAGTGCTACACGCAATATGCCAGCAAATTTGGAAACTCAGCAGTGGCCATAGGCCTAGAAATGGTCAGTTTTCATTCCAATCCCAAAGAAAGGCAATGCCAAAGAATGTTCAGACTACCACAGAATTGCACTTATCTCACATGCTAGCAAAGTAATGCTCCAAATTCTTCAGTTCAGGCTTCAGCAGTGTGTGAACCAAGAACTTTCATATGTACAAGCTGCATTTAGAAAAAGCTGAGGAATCAGAGATCAAAATTACCAACATCCTTTGGATCACAGAAAAAGCAAGAGAATTCCAGAAAAACGTATCAGCTCAGTTCAGCCGCTCAGTCATGTCCAACTCTTAGTAACCTCATGAACCATAGTATGCCAGGCCTCCCTGTCCATCACCAACTCCTGGAGTCACCAACTCCTGGAGTCCACCCAAACCCATGTCCATTGTGTTGGTGATGCCATCAAAACATCTCATCCTCTGTCATCCCCTCCCTCTGTCATCCCCTCTGTCCGTCCTCCTACCCTCAATGTTTCCCAGCATCAGGGTCTTTTCAAATGAGTCAACTCTTCGCATCAGGTAGCCAAAGTATTGGAGTTTCAGTTTCAACATCAGTACTTCCAATGAACACCCAGGACTGATCTCTTTTAGGATGGACTGGTTGATTTCCTTGCAGTCCAAGGGACCCTCAAGAGTCTTCTCCAACACCACAGTTCAGAAGCATCAATTCTTTGATGCTCAGCTTTCTGAGCACCAAGTCTCACATCCATAATGACTACTGGAAAAAAATCATAGCCTTGACTAGACGGACCTTAGTTGGCAAAGTAAGTAATATCTCTCCTGTTTAATATGCTGTCTAGGTTGGTCATAACTTTCCTTCAACGGAATAAGCGTCTTTTAATTTCATGGCTGCAGTCACCATCTGCAGTGATTTTGGAGCCCAGAAAAAGAAAGCCTGACACTGTTTCCACTGTTTCCCCACCTATTTCCCATGAAGTGATGGAACCAGATGCCATGATCTTCATTTTCTGAACGTTGAGCTTTAAGCCAACTTTTTACTCTCCACTTTCACTTTCATCAAGAGACTTTTTAGTTGCTCTTCACTTTCTGCATAGGGTGGTGTCATCTGCATAGCTGAGGTTTTTGAGATTTCTCCTTGCAATCTTGATTCCAGCTTGTGCTTCTTCCAGCCTAGCGTTTCTCATGATGTACTCTGCATATAAGTTAAATAAGCAGGGTGACAATATACAGCCTTGATGTACTCCATTTCCTATTTGGAACCAGTCTGTGTTCCATGTCCAGTTCTAACTGTTGCTTCCTGACCTGCATACAGGTTTCTCAGAAGGCAGGTAAGGTGGTCTGGTATTCCCATCTCTTTCAGAATTTTCCACAGTTTATTGTGATCCACACAGTCAAAGGCTTTGGCATAGTCAATAAAGCAGAAATAGATGTTTTTCTGGAATTCTCTTGCTTTTTCCATGATCTAGCAGATGTTGGCAATTTGATCTCTGGTTCCTCTGCCTTTTCTAAATTCAGCATGAACATCTGGAAGTACACAGTTCACGTATTGCTGAAGCCTGGCTTGGAGAATTTTGAGCATTACTTTACTAGCGTGTGAGTTGAGTGCAATTGTGTGGTAGTTTGAGCATTCTTTGGCATTGCCTTTCTTTGGGATTGGAATGAAAACTGACCTTTTCCAGTCCTGTGGCCACTGCTGAGTTTTCCAAATTTGCTGGCATATTGAGTGCAGCACTTTCACAGCATCATCTTTCAGGATTTGAAAGAGCTCAACTGGAATTCCATCATCTGCACTAGCTTTATTTGTAATGATGTTCCTAAGGCCCACCTGACTTCACATTCCAGGATGTCTGGGACTAGGTGAGTGGGAGTGATCACTCCTTTGTGATTATCTTGGTCTTGAAAATCTTTTTTGTACAATTTTTCTGAGTATTCTTGCCACCTCTTAATATCTTCTGCTTCTGTTAGGTCCATACCATTTCTGTCCTTTATCGAGCCCATCTTTGCATGAAATGTTCCCTTGGTATCTCTAATTTTCTTAAAGAGATCTGTAGTCTTTCCCATTCTGTTGTTTTCCTCTATTTATTTGCATTGATCACTTAGGAAGGCTTTCTTAACTCTCCTTGCTATTCTTTGGAACTCTGCATTCAAATGGTTATATCTTTCCTTTTCTTCTTTGCCTTTCACCTCTCTTCTTTTCACAGCTATTTGTAAGCCCTCCTCAGACAGCCATTTTGCCTTTTTGCATTTCTTTTTCTTGGGGATGGTCTTGTTCCCTGTCTCCTGTACAATGTCATACACCTCCGTCCATAGTTTATCAGGCACTCTGTCTATCAGATCTAGTCCCTTCAATCTATTTCCCATTTCCACTATATAGTCATAAGGGATTTGATTTAGGTCATACCTGAATGGTCTAATGGTTTTCCCCACTTTCTTAAATTTGAGTGTGAATGTGGCAATAAGGAGTTCATGATCTGAGCCACAGTCAGCTCCTAGTCATGTTTTTTCTGACTGTATAGAGCTTCTCCATCTTTGGCTGCAAAGGATATAATCAATCTGATTTCAGTGTTGACTATCTGGTGATGTCCATGTGTAGAGTCTTCTCTTGTGTTGTTGGAAGAGGGTGTTTGCTATGACCAGTGCGTTCTCTTGGCAAAACTCTATTGGCCTTTGCCCTGCTTCATCCCATACTCCAAGGCCAAATTTGCCTGTTACTCCAGGTGTTTCTTGACTTCCTACTTTTGCATTCCAGTCCCCTATAATGAAAAAGACATCTTTTTTGGGTGTTAGTTCTAGAAGGTCTTGTACGTCTTCATAGAACAGTTCAACTTCAGCTTCTTCAGCATTACTGGTCAGGGCATAGACTTGGATTACTGTGTTATTGAATTGAGACTGCATCCAAGTACTGCAGTTCAGACTCTTTTGTTGACTATGATGGCTACTCTATTTCTTCTAAAAAAAAATCTACTTCTGCATTATTGACTACTTTAAAGACTTTGTGTAAATCACAACAAACTGTGGAAAATTCTTAAAGAGAAGGGAATACTAGACCACCTTACCTGCCTTCTGAGAAACCTGTAGGCAGGTCAGGAAGCAACAGTTAGAACTGGACATGGAACAGTGGAGTGGTACCAATTTGGGAAAGGAGTATTTTAAGGCTGTATATTGTTACCCTGCTTATTTAACTTATATACAGAGTACATCATGCAAATGCAGGCTGGATGAAGCCTAAGCTGGAATCAAGATTGCTGGGAGAAATATTAATAACCTCAGATATGCAGATGATATCATTTGAATCACAGAAATTGAAGAGGAACTAAAGAGCCTCTTGATGAAAGTGAAAGAGGAGAGTGATAAAGCTGTCTTAAAATACAACATTCAGAAAACTAAGATCTTGCAATCCGGTTCCATAACTTCATGGCAAATAGATAGGGAAACAATGAAACAGTGAGAGATTTTATTTTCTTGAGCCCCAAAATCACTGCAGTTGGTGCCTGTAGCCATAAATTAAAAGACACTTCCTCCTTGGAAGAAAAGCTATGGCCAATCTAGATAGCATATTAAAAAGCAGAGACATTGCTTTTCCAACAAAGGTCCACTGAGTCAAAGCTATGGTTTTTCCAGTAGTCATGTATGGATGTGAGTTGGAGTATAAATAAATCTGAGCACTGAAGAATTAATGCTTCTGAACTGTGGTGTTCAAGAAGACTCTTGAGAGTCCCTCGGATTGCAAAGAGATCCAAAGAGCAAATTCTGAAGGAAATCAGTCCTCAGTGTTCATTGGAAGGACTGATGCTGAAGCTGAAACTCCAATACTCTGTCCACCTGATACAATGAACTGGCTCATTAGACAAGACCCTGATGCTGGGAAAGACTGACAATAGCTATTTCCATACAATGATCAATCTTATAATCGATGCTTTTGAACTATGAATTGGCACTGAAGAACTGATGCTGTTGAGCTCTGGTGTTGGATAAGACTCTTGAGAGTCCCTTGGACTGCAAGGAGATCAAACTAGTCAATCCTAAAGGAAATCAGTCCTGAATATTTATTAGAATGACTGATACTGAACCTGAAGCTCCAGTACTTTGGCCACCTGATGAGAAGAACTGATTCACTGGAAAAGGCCTTTGATACTGGGAAAGACTGAAGGCAGGAGAAGGGGACAACATAGGATAAGATGGTTGGATGGCATCACTGACTCAGTGGATGTGAGTTTGAGCAAGCTCTGGAAGATGGTGAAGGACAGGAAAGTCTGGTGTGCTGCAGACCATGGTGTTGCAAGGAGTCCAATACAACTGAGAGACTGAATAACAACAATAATCAATCCCAATGGCTCCAGAACCATTATCAAGTATTTTGGGCATCAATAGAAGTTATCAAAATCTAAACTATACTATGGAATTTTTCTACCTATTTTGTTCCTTTATTTAAAATCTTGTAGATTTTCTAAAGACTCCTGAAGGAAGTTTTGTACAAAAATCACAAGCTTCTTATTTGGGGATGATTAAAAATAAGATATATGGAATATTTATGTTCCTTCTAGGTAATTATATTAAGTAAAACCTGCTTCTTTGCAACTGATGCTGTGATATTACCTAAGTGGAAGTTTAAACACTGCAAGAGTAACTATACAAAAAGTTTCCAGTTTAAGGATTCCAAGACTACAGTTATGAAAATGAAAAAATTCTCATATGTTAAACAGTAGGTCATATTAGTGTTGTCCTGAATATAGCATAGAAGTGAAAAAAATAAGATTGAGGGCAGGAGGAGAAGGGGTTGAAAGAGGATGAGATGGTTGGATGGCATCACTGACTCAATGGACATGAATTTGAGCAAGCTCTGGGAGCTGATGATGGACAGGGAGAGCTGGTGTGCTGTAGTCCACGAGGTCGCAGACCAAAATATGGGACCATGACATTCTAAATATTTTAAATGAAAGGAGTTTGTAAATTAGCACAAAGAGGATGGTAATTCTGACTTCTCCTGTGCTCTTCTTCCGTGAAACAGGTTATAGAACCATCAGAGGGAAGTGCCCTCCTCTTGGAGGAAAGGAGCATCCTTATATTCAAAGATAAAGAGATGTCCAGAAGATTCTGAACAAACAGGCCTTCTTAAGTTTGCCCCAGTTTATGACACTTACCTATACTCCTGGATCTATCATATGTCTTTACACCTGTCACTCTTCAGCAAATCTAGCATAAAATACTAATCAGCTATTTCTTTGGGTCTTGTTTTTTTCCTATGCAGGTTCTTGTGTCATGTAAAACTTGCATTAAATAAATTTTTTTGCTTTTTCCTGTTAATCTGTCTCTATCACTTTAATTTTCAGATCTAGCCAGGGACTCTAAGGGGATCAAAGAAAACACTTTCTTCCCCTACTCTAGTAAACCAAATACTGACCTGTTGTTACTAATTGGCAGATCTTAGTTATCATGATTTAGATTAAGAAGAGGTGACAAGAATACACAGAAGACTATTCATAAAAGATCTTAATAACCTGGATAACCACAAGCCTGGCATCCTGGAGTCTAAAGTCAAGTGGACCTTAGGAAACATTACTTCAAATGAAGCTAGTGGAGGTGATAGCATCCAGGCGAGCTATTTAAAATCCCAAAAGATGATGCTATTAAAATGCTGTACTCAGTGTGTCAGCAAATTTGGAAAACTCAGCAATGGCAACAAGACTGGCAAAGCCAGTTTTCAGTCCAGTCTCAAAGAAGAGCAATGCCAAAAATGTTCAAACTACCATATAATTGTGCTCATTTCACATGCTAGCAAGGTTATGCTCCAAAATCCTTCAAGCGATGCTCAGCAGTACAGGAACTGAGGACTTCTTAGAAATGGCAAAGGAACCAAAGATCAAATTGCCTACATTGGTTGGATCATGGAAAAAGCAAGGGCATTTCAGAAAAACATTTACTTCTGCTTCAGTGACTACACTAAAGTCTCTGCGGGAGAAATTCAATAACCTCAGATATGCAGATGACACCACCCTTATGACAAAAAGCAAAGAAGAACTAAAGAGCCTCTTGATGAAAGTGAAAGAGCAGAGTGAAAAAGTTGGTTAAACTCAACATTCAGAAGACTAAAATCATGGCATCTGGTCCCATCACTTAATGGCAAATAGATGGAGAAACAATGGAAACACTGAGAGATTTTATTTTGGGGGCTCCAAAATCACCTCAGATGGTGACTGCAGCCATGAAACTAAAAGATGCTTGTTTCTTGGAAGAAAGACTATGACCAACCTAGACAGCATATTAAAAAGCAAAGACATTACTTTGCCAACAAAGGTCTGTCTAGTCAAAGTGATGGTTTTTCCAGTAGTCATGTATGGGTATGAGAGTTGGACTATAAAGAAAGCTGAGTGCTGAAGAATTGATGCTTTTGGACTGTGGTGTTGGAGAAGACTCTTGAGAATCTCTTGGACTGCAAGACGATCAAATCAGTAAATCCAAAAGGAAATCAGTCCTGAATATTTATTGGAAGGACTGATGCTGAAGCTGAAACTTCAATACTTTCATCACCTGATGCAAAGAAGTGACTCATTGGAAAAGACCCTGATACTAGGAAAGATTGAAGGCAGGAGAAGGGGACAACAGAGGATGAGATGGTTGGATGGCATTACCGATTCAATGGACATGAATTTGAGCAAGATCCGGGAGTTGGTGATGGACAGGGAGAGCTGGTGTGCTATAGTCCATGAGGTAGCAACCAGCAGGACTCGACTGAGCAACTCAACTGAACTGAACTTAAAGTATTTGTGTGGAACACAACACATGGTGGAAAATTCTTAGAGACAGGAGTATCAGACTAACCTGCCTGTCTCTTGAGAAACCTGTATGTGGGTCATGAAGCAACTGTTAGAACTGGGCATGGAACAGCTTACTGGTTCAAAATCAGGAGAGTAGTACGACACGGGGAAGGCAATGGCACCCCACCCCAGTACTCTTGCCTGGAAAATCCCATGGACGGAGGATCCTGGTAGGCTGCAGTCCATGGGGTCGCTAAGAGTTGGACACGACTGAGCGACTTCACTTTCACTTTTCACTTTCATGCACTGGAGAAGGAAATGGCAACCCACTTCAGTGTTCTTGCCTGGAGAATCCCAGGGACGGGGGAGCCTGGTGAGCTTCCATCTATGGGGTCGCACAGAGTCGGATACGACTGAAGCGACTTAGCAGCAGCAGCAGCAGTACGACAAGCCTGTATAATGTTACCCTACTTATTTAACTTACATGAAGACAATATGAAGTGAACTGCCAGGCTGGATGAATCACAAGCTGGAATCTAGACTGATGGGAGAAATATCAACAACCTCAGGTATGTAGATGATATCACTCAAATGGTAGAAAATGAGGAGAAACTAAGGAGCCTCTTGATGAAAGTAAAAGAGAAGAGTGAAAAGGCTGCCTTGAACTCAACATTCAAAAAGCTAAGATCATGACACCCAGTTCCATCACTTCATGGCAAATTGAAGGGGAAATAGTAGAAGCAGTGACAGATTTTATTTTCTTGAGCTCCAAAATCATTGTAGACTGTACCCATGAAATTAAAAGATTATGGTCCTTGGAAGGAAAGCTATGACAAACCTGTGTGTATGCTAAGTCGCTTCCTTGGATCATAGCCCACCAGGCTCCTATGTCCATGGAATTCTCTAGGCAAGAATGCTGGAGAGGGATGCCATGCTCTCTCTCCTACAGGGGATCTTCCTGACCCAGGGATCAAACCTATGTCTCTTGTGTCTCCTGCATTGGGAAATGGGTTATTTATCACTAGTGACACCTGGGAAGCCCCAAATCTAAACAGCATATTAAAAAGTAGAGACTTACTTTGCTGACAAAAGTTTGTATAGTCAAAGCTATGGTTTTTCCGGTAGTCACGTATGGATTTGAGAGCTGGACTATAAAGAAGGCTGAGTGCCAAAGAATTGATCCTTTGAGTTGTGGTGCTGGAGAAGCCTCTTTCAAGTCCCCTGGATTGCAAGGAGATCAAAGCAGTCAATCGTAAAGGAAATCAATCCTGAATATTCATTGGAAGGACTCATGCTGAGGCTAAAGCTTCAGTACTTTGGCCACCTCATGCAAAGAGACAAATCCCTGGAAAAGACCTTGACTGTGGGAAAGACTGAAGGCAAAAGGAGAATGGTGCAGCAGAGGATGAGATGGTTAGATCACATCACTTACTAAATGGACATGAATTTGAGGAAACTCCAGAAGACAGTGGAGGACGAAGGAGCCTGACGTGCTGTAGTCCATGGGGTCTCAAAGAGTCGGACATAAGCCAGCAACAGAACAGCAACAAAGTTATCCTGCTTGCACTTGTTCCACACTGTTTAGTTCTCTCTCCTCTCCCCTTGGCAGTCGTGGTTTAGTTGCTAAGTTGTGTCCAACTCTTGTGACCCCATGGACTATAGCCCCCCAGGCTCCCCTGTCCATGGGATTCTCCAGGCAAGAATACTGGAGTGGGTTGCCATTTCCTTCTTCAGGGGATCTTCCCAAACCAGGAATCAAACCCGAGTCTCCTGCTTTGAAGGCAGAATCTTTACTGGCTGAGCTACAAGGGAAAACTCTCCCCTCCCCTTACCTCTTCCTTTATTCTTTCACTGTGGTCATTTCATTAATTACTCACTTTCAAACAAAAGGAAATGGTTAACTGGAGCAAAGTAAACAAACCTACAAAAATCATGACTGAATTTTTCCAACTCAATTATAAAGATACATAACCCAGTTCTAAAAAAAAAAAAAAAAATGAGAAAAGAATCTGAATAAATATTCTCCAAAATGAGAAGCAGAAATAACCAACAAGCACATGTAAAGATGCTCACCATCTCTAAGACTGGGTAAATGCAAATGAGACATCAACTCACATCTAGTATAACGGTTATAAACAAAAAGACAAATAATCACAGGTGTTGCTGAGGATAGGGAGAAACTGGAATTGTAATGCTCTGCTGATGTGTGTGTGTTAGTCACTCAGTTGTGTCTGACTCTTTGTGACCCCACTGGCTGCTGATAAGAAAGTGAAAAATGCAACTCTTTGTGTACACAATCTGGAGCTTCCTTAAAATTTAGACTCAGAGTTACCATATGACACTTTCCTTGGTATACAGAAGAGAGAAATGACATGGGAGAGAGGCAGCAAAGACACCACAGATGTAAATGCCTCAGAACTGATCAACCCATCCTCATTTAAGGAAGGTGAACAAATCTTGAGGGATACCTAAAAGAAAACCCACATTTGGGACATAATTGTGAAACTGCAGAACAAGCAAGACACCGTAAAAATGTTGTTTTTCAGTCACTAAGTTGTGTCCAGCTCTTTGGGACCCTGTGGACTGCAACACACCAGGCTTCCCTGTCTTTTGCTATCTCCTAGAACTTGCTCAAACTCATGTCCATTGGATCAATGATTCCATCCAACCATCTAATCCTCTGTTGCCCCCTTCTCCTCCTGCCCTCAATCTTTCCCACCAGTGTTTTTGCCAGTGAGTTGGCTCACTGCATCAGGTGGCCAAAGCATTGGACCTTCAGCTTCAGCATCAGTTCTTTCAAGGAATATTCAGGATTGATTTCTTTTAGGATTAACTGGTTTGATGTCCTTTCTATCCAAGGGAGTCTTCTCCATCAGGACAGTTCAAAAGCATAAATTCTTCAGGGCTCAGCCTTCTTTATGATCCAATTCTCACATCTATTCATGACTACTAGAAAAACCATAGCTTTGACTATACAGACCTTTGTTGGTAAGTGATGTCACTGCTTTTTAATATGTTGCCTAGGTTTGTCATAGCTTTTCTCCTAAGGAGCAACCAGAAGAAAAGGTAACGTCAGGTAGAGAAACTGGACTGACAGCCAACTCGTTGACAGCTTCAGTGGGTCCCAGACTGTGGGAGATCCTTGTCATTGTGCCAAGAGGTAACCAGTGTCAACCCAGAACCAGAGCCCAGTGAATCTTTCAGTATAAAGGATAAAATTATTTTCATTTAAAAAAAGGTAAATGTTTAACTACAGATCCTAACTAGAGAAATTTGTACAGAATGCTCCAGGCAGAAGGAAAATAATTACAAATGCAAATGAAAAATCAGAGACACATAGGCAAACTAAGAAACCAGTAAACATACAAGTGAGTTTAAATAAGCATTGATTATATTAAAATACCTATTTGTGTGGCTAAAGAAGATAAAAATAAATAAATATTGGATAATAGCTGAAATTTGAATGTTTAACATTTTTATTATTTAAGACAAATATAAAGATGTTGATTAAATAACAATTAAGTATTAAGTTAAAATTTCCAGGATAACCAAGAGATTAGAGAAAAGAACACAATACGCAAATTCAAACTAACTCAACAGGGAAAATAAAAAGAATAAACCTGGAAAAACTGAGACAAATATAGAGCAGTGAAACATGAATGATTGTAGCTAATTGCATCAACATAAATAAATTTCAAGTAGCGCTACTGAATGAAAAATCAAGTCTCACAGGAATGTATACAATATGATTTTGTTTATATTCAGAGTGATTTTTTGTCAAAGGCTCATAAAAGCATGTAAAATTAAACAACATACTTTTAGAGCTTTTTGGTTTGTAGTACAACTATAAAGAGAAGGATGGGAAAAATAAGCATGGAATTCATAACAGCGGTTATTGCTGGGGAAGAAAAGCTGGAGATGGGGTGGGATACACAGACAGCTTCCAAGATAGGGCAGATCAGATCAGATCAGTCGCTCAGTCGTGTCCGACTCTTTGCGACCCCATGAACCGCAGCACGCCAGGCCTCCCTGTCCATCACCAGCTCTCGGAGGTCACTCAGACTCGCATCCATCGAGTCAGTGATGCCATCCAGCCATCTCATCCTCTGTCGTCCCCTTCTCCTCCTGCCCTCAATCCCTCCCAGCATCAGAGTCTTCTCCAATGAGTCAATTCTTCGCATGAGGTGGCCAAAATACTGGAGTTTCAGCTTTAGCATCATTCCTTCCAAAGAAATTGCAGGATAGGGCAAGTTGGGGGTATTCATGTGTGTGCTTAGTCACTCAGTCGTTTGCAACTTTGTGACCCCATAGACTGTAGCCTTCCAGGCTCCTCTGCCCATGGAATTTTCCAGAAAAATATACTAGAGTGGATTGCCACTTCCTTCTTCAGGGGATCTTCCTGACCCAGGGATTGAACCCACATCTTCTGCATCTCCTGCACTGTATGTGGATTCTTTACCAGTGCACCACTTGGGAAGCCCCATTTTATTATTATTCTTTGAATGTTTTATATGTATTACAAACATTTCAGTATATATTCAATATACAATCATAAGCATGTGTGTGCAAGTACAAACACACACAGACACATAGACACACACACTAATAATGCTGTTCTGTGCCAGGTCAGATTATTCCTGGAAAAAAATGCCTTTATTTGTAGAAACCTTAGTTTAAGGAGACAAATGAACACAATCTGAAAAAATAAAAGACATCATGTCAGGGAGGTGTCTAGAAATCAGAGGGCACTGGAAATATCATTACATGAACTAACGGCAGTTTTTCCATCAAAGAATGGAGAAGTTAAATGGCTTCAGGACGCTTTTTATAGCATTTAGGTGCTTTTTATAGTCAACTGGTTAGATGGATCCATGGAAAAAGTTAGTAATGATCCATGGCAATTTATGAAATCATATAGATTTGGGTTTATTAAAGGGCAGACATTCTGCTCAATATTTCAGACATGGTCCAGAGCTGAAATTTGGCAACTCAGGAAGAGTTAAGATATTTGCATAAGGACAGATTTAGCCTTCTTATGGGATTTTTGGTGTTAGATAATTTTGAAACATCTTATAGTCAGTCTTTGGAGAAGGAAATGGCAATCCACTCCACAGTTCTTGCCTGGAGAATTTAATGGACAGAGGAGCCTGGCGGGCTACAATCCATGGGGTCGCAGAGAGTCCGCCACGACTGTGAGGCTGAGCCCGTAATCAACGTTCGGGCTTCCCAGGTGGCACTAGTGGTAAAAAACCGGCCTGCAAAGGCAGGAAATGTAAGAAATGTGGGTTTGATCCCTGGGTCAGGAAGATCTCCTGGAGGCAAGCATGGCAACCCATTTCAGTATTGTTGCCTGGAGAATGCCATGGACAGAGAAGCCTGGAGGGCTGTAGTCCATGGGGTTGCAAAGATTGGAAACGACTGAAGCGACTTAGCATGCATGCAGGCATAGCCAATCTTCAGATATGAAAATTTCCCTTTGGGTCACTTTATACTTCATGGATCAGGGGGTCTGGTGTTCCCATCTCTTTCAGAACTCCAGTACTTTGGCCACCTCATGCAAAGAGCTGACTCATTGGAGAAGACTCTGATGCTGGGAGGGGTTGGGGGCAGGAGGAGAAGGGGACGACAGAGGATGAGATGGCTGGATGGCATCACTGACTCGATGGACGTGGGTCTCAGTGAACTCCAGGAGCTGGTGATGGACAGGGAGGCCTGGCATGCTGCGATTCATGGGATCACAATGAGTTGGACACGACTGAGCGACCGATCTGATCTGATCTGATACTTCATGGAAACATCTCTCTTGCTTTACAGATATCAGGCTTTCAGAGGCTGTCCAGAACTATGTTTTACATTTTTATGGTCATGTTTTATACCCATATGGTCATTTTTCACATGATATTTCTACAATAGCCTGCAATTCTCTGGTTTCCTCTTTGATAGTGGAACTCCTAATTATGGATGCTTGATGCAGAAAAAATAGCAAACATATAGGATTTTCTTTTCTTACATAACAATGTCTGCAGGTTTGTAGGGCTGTTATAGCTGTTTAGGGTTCTGGGTTTTAGGTTTTTCTGCTCTGATATTTTCACACTGTGGATTTTGTCTCCATGATCACAAGATGGTTACCAGACCTCCATTTTTCATTTGAATGAGATTGGAATAACACAGAAAGGTATTCTCAGAATTCTTTGTTTTTTTTTTTTTTTCATTCATGGAAGGAGGTTCTGCATAGTATTTTCTGCTTATTGACCAGTGGTTGTTCATGGTCTATCACATTTGAGACATGATTAGGAAAATAAAGTATTTTTCATCCAAGTCTTACTGTGGACGGAGGTGGAAAGAAAACACACTGCAGTGATGAGACAGTTAGAGTTTGGGTCCTTTTTCCTGCCATAAAAACTCAGACCAAAGGCAGTATTGATTCAGTCCTGAGAAATCGTTAACAGTTAACACACCATGTTGGTTTTTACTTTATCCAGACTGGCTGATTTATTTTAAAATGTAATCTATAGTGAAGGTAAAATGTCTATAAAGAAACACTGATGAATGAAAAGAGGAAGATGAATTTTGCAATATCAAGTTTTAAACAAAACACTTAAATTATTTAATAAGGTCTAGGGGCTTCCCTTGTGGCTCAGCTGGTAAAGAATCTGCCTGCAATGTGGGAGGCATGGGTTTGATCCCTGCATTGGGAAGAACCTCTGGAGAAGGGAAAGGCTACCCATTCCAGTATTCTGGCCTAGAAAATTCCATGGAGTATATAGTCCATGGGGTCACAAAGAATGACTTTCACGTTCATGGAGCTTATTTAAGAATATATAAAATCAGACAGCTGCATTATAAGCTATAAACACTTTAACTGAGAAACATAAAATCAATCCATCCTATTTCAGAAATGCCTTGATTTGTCTTAATCAATCATTCTTAAATCATTCTGATGAAGCTCTCAGTTCAACGCATTTATAAATCATGATTGTAGGAAGGTCACTGGATGGCTGCTCCATGCCACCCCCAGTAGTAAGAAGGCCATCAATATTTTCAGAACTCAACACATTTGCAACAAAAAAAAAAGAGCTTAAAAAGTTTATTCAGTCTCAATGGCAACTCAATGTGTTTATACATGTAGAGTGTTTCAAATAGTCTGTACACTTGCTAAATGTTAGCTATTGTGATTTTTCTTATGCTCATGAAGCAAACAATGCTTTATCAAAAAAGGATGTGGAAAAAAAAAAAGGCTATTCCAAAGCCAATCTGCTCAAGAAAATATGTCTGTTGTTCATTCATTTCATCACTATAAACAAGTGGGACATTAGGTTTTTGGCAAGTTGGAGTGGGGTATATTTAAGATGAAATGGATTCATACAATTTCAATTACATTTAGCAAGACATTTATGACCCATATTTATTAGCAAATTTAATCAAAGAGCACACAGTTTCCAAGCAAAAATACTACATCCATTTCCACAAAAAAAGCAATGCAATGCCATACAGTTAGAGAAACTTGTAAAAGCCTTCCTCCTTGACCATCTGACCTGCTTTTTCCACATGAAGAAATATACAGAGTGAAGTAAGCCAGAAAGAAAAACACAAATACAGTATACTAACGCATATATATGGAATTTAGAAAGATGGTAACAATAACCCTGTATACGAGACAGCAAAAGAGACACTGATGTATAGAACAGTCTTTTGGACTCTGGGAGAGGGAGAGGGTGGGATGATTTGGGAGAATGGCATTGAAATATGTATAATATCATATTTGAAAC
This sequence comes from Tragelaphus eurycerus, assembly GCA_935064755.1. Taxonomy (NCBI): domain Eukaryota; kingdom Metazoa; phylum Chordata; class Mammalia; order Artiodactyla; family Bovidae; genus Tragelaphus; species Tragelaphus eurycerus. Next base: position 732,404 of record CAKXYN010000248.1, read on the forward strand.
AAGTCCCCAGTCAAGGTTTAATGCCTGATACCGGATGCCTGGGGCTGGTGCACTGGGACGACCCAGAGGGATGGTATGGGGACGGAGGAGGGAGGAGGGTTCAGGATGGGGAACACATGTATACCTGTGGCGGATTCATTTTGATGTATGGCAAAACCAATACAATATTGTAAAGTTAAGTAAAATAAAATAAAAAAAAAAAGAAAAATACAACTGATTCAAACAAAGCTAAGCATTTTAGTACAAAGTGAATCAAGAGAATTGATGTTTTCTCTTGTTTAAAAGAAAAAATAAAAAAATGCATTATTCTGGTGGTAAACATCGATAAAAGGAAAGCTATGGATGTGTGGAGGCCAGGAATACATGGAAAATCTCTGTATTTTCTCAATTTTGCTGTGAATCTAAAACTGCTCTAAAAAATGAAGTCTTAATAAAAATAAAATAAAATAAAATATTCTCCAAACAAACAAACAAAAAAAGAAATATACAAACTGCACATGAGTTTGTGGTATCATTTCACTTCCCAATTAAGACTGCCATCCTGTCCACATAAGACATCTTTCTCTGTTAGTTCACCAGAAATAAAAATATTTAGGGAACGGAAAGAATACATGCTAATATAACAACAAAAACTAGCATTTCCAGAACAAACATCACTTGAAAAAGTGATTTGACAAAAATTCCATGTGAATAACACCTGTGAATAGCAACCCTATGTGATAGGTATTACCATAATCATGATTACTATTTTGAGATCAGTAAATTGATGCTTAGAGGGATTAAGTGACTTGTCAGAAATTATCCTGTAATTGGTGGAGGTAGAACTACCTACACGCTATGCCATGTAGCTTTAAAGTAAAATAATTTTTTGTTGTATGACAGTTCTATGAACCTGCTTACATAATTGGAGATAGATCTCTCACTAGGGATGCTGTTTATATGGACACATAATGTTCTTAGCCCTATGCAAGATTTCTGGAAGTTCAGAGATCAGTTCAGTTCAGTTGCTCAGTTGTGTCAGACTCTTTGCGACCCCATGAACCACAACACGCCAGGCCTCCCTGTCCATCACCAACTCTGGAGTCAACCCAAACCCATGTTCATTGAGCTGGTGATGCCATCCAACCATCTCATCCTCTGTCATCTACTTCTCCTCCTGCCCTCAATCTTTTCCAGCATGAGGGTCTTTTCAAATGAGTCAGCTCTTTGCATCAGGTGGCCTAAGTATAGGAGTTTCAGCTTCAACATCAGTCCTTCCAATGCACACCCAGGACTGATCTCCTTTAGGATGGACTGGTTGGATCTCCTTGCAGTCCAAGGGACTCTCAAGAGTCTTCTCCAATACCACAGTTCAAAAGCATCAATTCTTCTGTGCTCAGCTTTCTTTATAGTCCAACTCTCATATCCATACATGACCACTGGAAAAACCATAGCCTTGACTAGATGGCAGTTTGTTGGCAAAGTAATGTCTCTGCTTTTTAATATGCTGTCTAGGTAAAAAGTCCTCAATCTTGAGATTACCATTCTCTAGACTGGGGAAAAGCAATGGACTGTAAAGACATTATTGTAAGTCCTCTGATGTTGTCAAATATTGTGGGCAGATATTAAAATACAGACTAATTAAAATTCAGTAAAATAAAATTTCAGTTTCCCAGTTACACTAGCCACATTTCAGATGCTCAGTACTCACATGGGGCAGTGGTCACTGCTTTGGACAATGCAGATATGGAATATTTTAACTGCTGCAGAAAGTTCTATGAAAAGGCACTGCTTGAGGGCCTTGGGACTCACAGTTGCTCTGAGCATCATCTCATCACCTGGGAGCTGGTTAGTCATGAAGAATCTCAGGCCCCAAACCAAGCCTACTGAATCAGAACAATTGAAAAAGCCCCCAGTGATTCCTATGAACATTCAGATCTTAAATGAAGTGTTTTATAGAAAAGCTTAAAGCTTTCCCCACTCAAACCAAGTAAAATATTTGAGATGGTGAGTGGGTGGAAGAGGGCAACAGTGAGGAATATTTAGAAGACTATAGAGGATTTTATATCCAGAACAAACACTAGAAGGTCTATAATAACAGACTTCCTGGGTGGTCCAGTGGCTGATAATCCACCTGCCAATGCAGGGGACGTGGGTTCAACCCATGGTCCAGGAGGATTCCACATGCTGCAGAGCAACTGGGCCTATGTACAAAAATTACTGAGCCTGTGCTCTGGATGGAGCCTGTGAGCCGCAACAACTGAGCCCACACACCATAACCACTGAAGCCCACATTCTTAAAGCCCATGCTCTGGAACAAGAGAGGCCACCACAGTGAGAAGCCTAAGCACCTCAGTTGGAGAGCAGCCCCCTCTCACTGCAACTGGAGGGGCCCCTGCTTAGCAGTGAAGATCCAGCTCAGCTAAATAAATAAAAAAAAATTTTAAGGTGTCAATAATAAAAAGAATGGTCATCAAACATGGATAACCTACATATCAAGCAGCAAACAGAGACTTTGCTCACGTTAAAAGCAATCACTTCTTGTGGACAGAATTTTGAACTGTGCCTGGTGCAGATAGTACATTCACCTTGTGTTCTGATAAATGTTTGAGAAGAGGGAATGTTTTCCATGAAACTTGAGCAAGCAGAACAATCCCCAGGAGGCGTTCACAGGGCTCTGAGCAAGGTGTACTGGAGGTAGATGCACTGAGGGTCAGTAAGCATGTATCTAAAAATTATTCTCGAAGCCATGAGTAAGAAGAGGATAACTTCCCAGCTCTGAGGGAAGGCCAGGAAAGTAGTTGTGGGGCCCCTTCTGATTGCTCTTGGGTGATCTCAACATGTGACTATAGCCAAGAAGTCTAGAAAATGCTGTGAATGCTGTGATTAAGAAGGATGTACTGGAAATCAGAACCCACCATGATAATGTCTCTGCTATTGCCTCATTCTAATCTTGAGTATGGAAGAAAATCTCTACCACTTTTCTGTTAACAAAGAAGATCTGCACAAATAAGTCTTTTCTATCCATAGAGACCAAACTGGCTTAGGAACACAACACATTAGTTCACAAACATCTTCTAAACTAAGAATTACCAATGAAATTGGCATAATATGAATGTAATTCAGTTGTCTGATATTTACAGTCATTAAACTTGAGGAAGATATTACATAGTAAGTTGATTACACGTCTTTTACTAATTCTAGGAAATCCTATTGGTGAATGTACTCTCATTCATCACTCCAGGGTAATTTTTAGAAACCCTGATTAAGAGTTGTACCATTCAAAGTAGTTGTTTGTGAAATAACCTTGAATATAGTGGGGGCATGTAGAAATGTTGTGACCTCCAGGGTAGATTATGGCATGCAATGGTTTCAAAGATCTGAGGTCATCTGAGGTTCCTGGAACAATCTCAATAGATAATTAACATGGTGACATTTTTCACAAGCATCATGGTAGTCACATTAAAAATGTTAATATCACACACCTATTTCATAAAAGCATACTTAACTATCATTCTCTTAATACTTGAAACCTTATACTATGTAAGAGCATTTATTAGTGACCCTAAATCAAGTCTGCACACAAAACTCAAGTGACCAGAACCTGGTAACAACAATAAAGGCAGCTGCAACACATAACAGACTAGAGTCTCAAGCATCACATTACAAAGGACCAAACCACAAAAGTAAGTAAGTACTCAACATCAGTAATTTACTATATAACAATTCTCTAGGAACTATATTAATCCCTGTCCAAAGAATATGATCAAAAAGCAAAGGATGACTTCCAGACAGGTGCACACTCAGATCCAATACAATTACTATGCAAATACCTTATGATGAAATTAACTTGCTTAGCCAAAACTTTTTCTTGGAGATAAGTAGACAGATTTCCATGAGTTAGCTGCATAAGGGTTTTTTGGTTCACATTGTAGCTCATTGTTTTCCTACAAAGATGGATATGAATAAATACCACTGTCACCTCCTTCCCTTCAAACCAATCACATTCTTCAGAGATACTGCTAGACCTCAGCTTTGACACTGTCTAATGCCAAAGGGGAAGCTGAGGCTCCAATACTTTGGCCACCAGATGCCAAGAGCTGACGATTGGAAAAGACCCTCATGCTGGAAAAAATTGAGGGCAAGAGGAGAAGGAGGTGACAGAAGATGAGATGGTTGGGTGACATTACTGATTTGATGGACGTGAGTTTAAGCAAACTCATGGAAATAGCGATGGACTATCTCTATATGGTGTGCTGCAGTTCAGGGGATCACAGAGACACGACTTAGTGACTGAACAACAACAACATCAATGTAGCCTTATGCCTCCATGTAAAATCTTGACAAGCAATTTACATTTTATCCTACATTGACTTTTAATTCTGTTGAAATAGAATCTAAACATTTCATAGAGTAGACACCATGTTATTAGAATATTTGGTAGAGTATCAAGCTCTATACAAACATTTCATGCATTTGAGTGATCTTTCTGGAGTGGACCACCAGACCACCTGATCTGCCTCTTGAGAAATTTGTATGTAGGTCAGGAAGCAACAGTTAGAACTGGACATGGAACAACAGACTGGTTCCAAATAGGAAAAGGAGTACGTCAAGGCTATTTATTGTCACCCTGTTTATTTAACTTATATGCAGAGTACATCATGAGAAACGCTGGACTGGAAGAAACACAAGTTGGAATCAAGATTGCTGGGAGAAATATCAATCACCTCAGATATGCAGATGACACCACCCTTATGGCAGAAAGTGAAGAGGAAATACAAAGCCTCTTGATGAAAGTGAAAGTGGAGAGTGAAAAGGTTGGCTTAAAGCTCAACATTCAGAAATCAAAGATCATGGCATCCGGTCCCATCACTACATGGGAAATAGATGGGGAAACAGTGGAAACAGTGTCAGACTTTATTTTTCTGGGCTCCAAAATCACTGCAGATGGTGACTGCAGCCATGAAATTAAAAGACGCTTACTTCTTGGAAGGAAAGTTATGACCAACCTAGATAGCATATTCAAAAGCAGAGAAATTACTTTGCCAACAAAGGTCCGTCTAGCCAAGGCTATGGTGTTTCCTGTGGTCATGTATGGATGTGAGAGCTGGACTGTGAAGAAGGCTGAGCGCCGAAGAATTGATGCTTTTGAACTGCGGTGTTGGAGAAGACTCTTGAGAGTCCCTTGGACTGCAAGGAGATCCAACCAGTCCATTCTGAAGGAGATCAGCCCTGGGATTTCTTTGGAAGGAATGATGCTAAAGCTGAAACTCCAGTATTTTGGCTACCTCATGCGAAGAGTTGACTCATTGGAGAAGACTCTGATGCTGGGAGGGATTGGGGGCAAGAGGAGAAGGGGACGCCAGAGGACGAGATGGCTGGATGGCATCACTGACTCGATGGATGTGAGTCTGAGTGACCTCCGGGAGTTGGTGATGGACAGGGAGGCCTGGCGTGCTGTGGTTCATGGGGTCGCAAAGAGTCGGACACGACTGAGCGACTGATCTGATCTGATCTGGAGTGGATGGCACATTATTATCACTGTTTTTAAGTAAGTAACATTATTGTTGAAGGTCAAATTGTTTATCTGTAAAGGAAGAAGTTACATAACACATGTATACCTGTGGCAGATTCATTTTGATATATGGCAAAACCAATACAATATTATAAAGTTAAATAAAATAAAATTAAATTTTAAAAAAAAAAAAAAAATAGAATTGAGAACTACAATCTTACATGTCTTTCATCTCAGGCACGTGATGTCAGTGAGGTCATCACTGACCAAATGGGACAAACAGCAGTAATGGACTGTGGAACTCAAGTTCCCATTTCACCTGAGGATAGTGGGGTCGCCTAGTGCTTAAGGGTAAAAGCTTTGGACAAAGAAATCTCCTTCCCCTTGGAATCAGCATGTCCAGACCTACGTGGAAGGTTCCTTTTCTATACATTAAGCAAAGGACTTGTAATTGTTGACAGATAAGGAAGCTGGAACACTGGAATTTATCATTAAGTTGGAAGTGGAGGGAATGAACACTTAATAAGCTAAAATGTTCATCTGCTCATTCAACAGATATTAATTTACCAGAGAAATTGAACATACAAACAGACAATGGCCAGACCATATATGACAAGACAACTCTGACCACAACCTCTGTGGTAACCAGACCATGAAGCAAAACCAAAAGCTCTGCAACACTGGCTACAAACAATCATTATTTGGTCAATGACTTTCGCCTTTCCTACTTATGTCCCCGCCATCCTTCCAACTCAGGACCAACCAGAGGAAGCCAAGTATGCTTCCTCAAGCACACCAGATGCCCACTTCTAGTCAGCTGAACTCCAGCCTCCCCATGCCCAAATCCTTCCAGAAAACCCTACCTGAAATCTTCTTTGTTTTACTGTAAAGGCTTCCTATTCTTCTGCCTGCCTTGGAGCCTCTGCCAAATACAAGTAATTGTTGCTGACACCCTCGCCAGGTCTAAATGAATAGTATTGTTAATTCACATTTGCACGGTCTTCATTTATTTCCACAAACACATATTTAAAACAACTTTAAAAAGTGATCCTGAAAGTGAATGAAGAGAGTGATTTTACAAAGAGGGAAGGCAGTCAGAGTGATACACAGGATGGCATGCTAAGGAGAGTACTGACAGCTGAGTGTATCTGGAGGGTAAAGAGGTGTGTAGGGGTGTGTGTGTGTGTGTGTGTGTGTGTGCTTGAGAGTATAAGCATGAGATGACTTTGAACAAAGAAGCCAGGAAGATCATGAAGGACTTTAATGACAAACTTGCAAGTCTATATACATTTATCCTCTAATTATAAGAACAGTGAAAACATTTAAGTAGGAACTAAAGGGATTTCATTTGAATTTATAAAATGTTACTGTAGCAACAGGATGGAGGATGGATGGATGGTAGGGAATCCATGAGGTGAATATGCCTAGGAAATCATCACTGTGGTCCAGATGACAGATGCTAAAGACCTAAACATTGGCAGTAGTAATAGAAATGATACTTATGTTACAGACACACAACTGCCACGGTGCAGAGTGAACCAGAGAAAACCGAAAATTACTCCAGGTTTCTAGGCCATGTGCTCATGGAGAATAAAAACTTAGGAAGTGAATCCCAACAATAAATAAGAATATCTGCTAAGTGGTAGAGGTGGGGCACAAGGTCAAGATGATGGAAGACTGGAAAGCTCACATCACCCCTGAACATGCTACATCCCAGGTAGACTTAGATGCTGAATGACAGTGGACAGTGCGCTACACTTGATTTCTCTTTCCCTTTGCTGGTGGAGGTGATACATACATAAATACATGTTCTTGTATAAAAGAATAATCGGTTAAGAAATCTAATGACCTCTACCAAGTCCAAGGAAGATAATTCTGGATAAAATGCACCATATATAAAGATAGTAAGATGTTTTTCTTTCCCTTCTATGCATGTGAATTCTTTTCTTTCATATTAGAATTTCTTTAATTTTCCCTGTGTAAAGTACATGCTTTTAAAAGCAGAAAAACCTATTCCTTAACTGCTACTTCAAAGGGGGTGATGAGGTAAAAAGAAAATCAACAATGCAACTTGTGAAGATAAGGCACTGGCACCAAACTAACACACTGTCACTTACCAGAAAGAAGCAAAAAATTCACCTCAAATCTTTTGCTCAAAAAGCACAGCAAAGACAGGAGTCTACTTAACACTGTGAATAAGCATATTAGCCATTTTATCTCATGCCTATATCCTTTCACTTGTAAAGAACTTTTTCCGCCCCAGGAGTGCAGGTTATTCTGTAAGAAACTAAGTAAAGGCAGATACTAAAAGTTTTTTTGTTTTATGGATTTTTGGGGGTCCCATGTTTCAAAGGAGAAGGATAGTATGGTAAAACATACAGCAAAATCTTTCTTTCTTAAAAACAAGTCTTAACAAGCTAAGATTATGAGATAAATTCTTAATACTTTCCTCTTGGCCACTTTTAAACCTAATCTTTGGTTTCTTCTGCATCAATCGTAAAAGCAAGATCAGAGTCATTGATTAAACTATAATATGTATTCCTCTAATTTACCATGCAATTTTGATTTTTATGTAAAAAGCCTTGATTTTTATGTACACATCATTTTGATTACTGTCCTGTCTTGATTACAATCCTTGAACACAGATGAGAATTAATACTCAGCACAAGGATGAGCGCTTATGAAGGAAGCAGGCAATCTGCATAAGCATCCATCTGCATGACAGTGGTGAGTGGGGGCTGCCCAAGGACAAAGACCATCCACAGACACTTTCCTCACCGCTTGCTTCCCCACCACATACCACAGAGCCACAGAACCAAGAGTTACAGGTCTGAGATAAATTCAACCAGAGTGCAGTCGGAGGTGAACACTGCAGGCTTAGAAATATTTATTCTCTTTGTTTTTTTCTGCCTCTTCATCTTTGTACGGAAACAAATGCTACTCTTCCAGGGTTCACTGAACTGTGTTAAGAGCTTCCCACTGTAGAAGCTGGCTGTGTTCTGGCACATAAACTATTATTTGTTTTAGCTCAGACTCTCTTCTGTGATATTCCTGAAAAACACCACCTATATGTTAATTCAACTCACATCTTCAGCATGCCAACATGTGCTTAGCACTTTTGAGAAACACCAAAAATGTTTGGAAATTGAACTTCCATTTCCAAATGAGAATCTTGATACTTGCCCAAGATAATTAACTAATAGCAGAGATGGGGTATGAATCTAATTCCTCTCCCTAAAATTTCAATGTTTTCCAGTAGGCTATATTGCATTTTTTTAAGTCATTTCAGCATATGTTCTCACAGGGCTGACAAATTCCCAGGAGGGCCCTATTCACCTTTTACCTTGAACTTCCGGCTTTGGCAAAGGTTAAGAGTTGAGTGAAAATCATCTTCAGAAAAGAAAATTTAAAAAGAATAATCTCTTTCTACCAGAGAATATTTATTTCCTAGCAGAGGCATAAGAAAAGAGTTAAAGTTAAATGGAATGATGTTTTGCAAATTAATAACCAACTGAAGTACAGTTGTTTCATGAATATTACCATTTAAGCAAAAATTCACCATTGAAATGGTTTCCAATTTTCCTAGTAGATCTCATTATACTTGGTAGAAATTTAAAAAATACGACAGAACTCTAAAACTGAGTTGCAAGGAAATTTGCAGAGGATATCAATCCCCCCAAACATCTATATCACAGGGTTTTTTTTTAGATGAGGGAAAGAAATAAGGAAAGAAGGAAGGGAAGAAATTGCTCATAAGAAGTATAAGCTTTTTTAAAAGAAGGCAAGCTCTTGCAGGTTTATAGGATGAGTCAGAAATAACCAAGTTCACTTGAAATTTGTATCTAAATACAATTTGCAATTGTTTCTTGTAACTAACTCTTTTATTTCTTATCACAAGGTTAGAGTGCATTATTAAAAGGAAAATAACATTTGATATGAACACAAAAAGATATAGCTGAATACAGAATCCATGAATGAAAACCGTGTTTCAAAAATGAAGACAGTGTTACTATTGATGAGAAGCAAGTTATGGTTTCTGTATTATTGCAAAGTTTAGTATTCATCCAACTGCTGGGATAGGTCTAGAGCACGGTGGCAAGAGGACCTTATCTCACCTTGCCCTTTGGTACACATCTCCCACAGGCATCACATCCAAATCTGTAAAGTATTTCCTTTAGGTATAAACTCTCTCTTTACAACTTAGCAATGAAGTGATGAAGTCTAGTGTGGGGACTTCTGTTAGTTGGGGTTGATTCTAGTACCACAGTTCCTTCACAAAATGTTTTTCAACTGTCTGAGGTAGCATAGATACCAGGAACCAGTTTTTATTTTTACCCACTCCAGTATTCCAGCCCGGAGAATCCCATGGACAGAGGAACTTGACAGTTCATGGGGTCGCAAAAAGGACATGACTAGCGACTAACACTTTCACTTTTACTGAATCCTTAGTGGTGGATTAGTGGAGGATGGTAGAATTTCTCAAAGAAAATCTTCCAGCTAGATTCACTGTTGGCACAAAATGTAGAACCTCTGGTGGCTGCTTTATTAAAAACAGAGTCCTTAAAAAGAAGCATGCTTTCTAAAGTCTAAGGAGAAAAAGTATGCATAATCTAGTACTCTTCTTGAAGCATAAAGCAAAGTCTCCAGATACCAGAGGAGCAGAGACTAAAGAAAGAAAAGATGAAAACAGTGGTACATTTGTAGAATTCTGATGTGACAAATGTGGACAAGCTTTATCACTCCAGAATTGTACTTTTTTTCATGTAAGGAAAAAAAAAAATCTAAAAATGGTCCCAATGCAATGGAAGATAACACAGAGCCCAGAAATTTAAAAGAAAATAAATGGTCCCAATGGCTGCTTCTACCTGTTCATTAATTTCAGAGATTGACAAGAAATTGAAAGAAAAATATATGTGATGATTTTGTTCACTACTTTCAATAAAACTTTTTGCAGCTGTTTTAATCCATTAGATCTAAATATTAGGTTTGAAGTATGTGGAAAGAGATTTGGCATGCAATTTTTCAAAATAAATGAGAACACAATCATTTCACCTACAATTTCTGACTCATCTAAGACCACAGGAAATAAACAACAGACACTTTCGGGAAGGGGCTGGTAGGAAGCCTAGAAAAATGATCTTGAAATATTCCTGCTAAATCATTAGGCTTTTTGAAGACTTCAAAGGGTAAAGATTCTCTTTTATTTTATTGAACAATTGAATTCCAAAGAGCAAAGTTCAATATATTAACTATTATATAATTAGAGATTTGATGCCACAAAAATAATCCCCCATTAACTTAGGTTTTCTGAAGTAGACACTACAGTGCAGTGGTCATTGTAGTCCATTAATGAGGTGGCTGTGACAAATATAGCAGTTACATGTAATTAGGGTGTGTCTTAGTTTGTCACCCAGAACAGCATCTTCACTTCGGGATGTGAGTGCAGGAAGTTTATCTGGGAGAAGATCTCAGAAGTAGAAAAGATGGCTGTGGACAATGAGATAGGGAAGGAAAAATTATTGATGAAGGATACAAGGATGAGTTTATTACCACTGTGCATTGAGTGGTAGCTCAGTCCTACTGGTAACATTCTCAGAAACTGTGCCTAAGAAGTATTCTCTTAGGGGACAGACCACCCGTGAGTTTACCCAAAAAATATCTCCTATCATTCCACTGGTTGCAGGCTGTCTCTCGAGGATGTTAACTTCCCTTATTCTATGTTGCACCTGCCCACTGACTGGTCTCTGACCTCCCACATGCACTAGAGGTGAGGTGCTGGTGACATCTGCTCCAATGTCTAGGGGCCAAGGATGAATGGTGAACCACCACCATCAGTTATAGAGATGAAGGATGAAATAGTAGCTGAAATAGTGTTTGTTTAGTGTCAGTTCCATGACACTGTTACAGATTATCTATACTCTGCAGTTTCCTCATCAATAAAATGGTGATAATAATAGAGTCTATAAAGCACATAAAATGTCTGATAGAGGACCTAGCATCTAGGAAGCATTCAAGGGAAATGAATTGCTTTCATTTTCCTAAAGAAATATTTCTAAACATCTTTTTTGATCACCAGAAATGCTCACCTGGCCAAGAAAATGTATCCAATTTCTTTTATTCTTTTTACTTTAATTTTCCCTGAAGTCTATTCTACGCTCCTTTTCCCTTTAGTTGGCATTTGAAATAGCCTATTGATGGGTTATGAAATGTCACACTCCCTGGAAGTTGCTATGCTATGGAATCAGAAAAGATTAGAAAAGAAAGGGAGCTCCAAGACCAAGCCATCCAGAGGCTTGTGCCCTGCCTCTCCACAGATGAAAATTCCTTTCTTAACTAGAAGCCTGTTGACTTCAGTAATTGAGGCTGATTTGGGTGAGAGCCATTTCTTTACTTTGTTTTCATCACCTCTCATACAAACAGCTAAAATCCAGACAGGGCAGCAAAGCACAGTTTGAAAAGCTAAAAATGTTCTTCCAAAAAGAAGTAGTCAGTAGAAAGGACACTCATTTTTCAAAAATGAATTACCCTTGAGATATTACATTGACATTTTCTCCAGATTTGATCAGAAATGGTAGGCATGCTATTTCCACCCGGATGATGGAACAAGTTTATATAAGAAGGGTTTTCACGGTCTGGGGGCACTGCTTGTCTTCAGTGGTGCCTTAGCACAGTGATTACTCTGCCAGCTCAGATCTCTTCTGCTGCCTCCTAAACACAACACATCTACAGATTTGCTTGAAAGTATATTAGCCATGTTTCCACACAAAAGCTCTGCTTTCATCAAAAATATGTCGTGTGTTGAGTATCTTTGAAAAGCTGTAATTACCCATTCCTAATGGTACAAACAGAAATAGATGCAAGACTGAGATGCGCCGCAGGTTTCCAGAGGCTGCTCCATCGGGGTAAAAATACCAGGTGAGGCCAAAAGGAAAACACAAACACTGTGAGGTGTTTTTCCCACTCAATACATTTTTCATTCTGGTCAAGAAAAGAAATCCCTTTTCAAAGGGGATTGTTTCAAGTCAGTGAGATATTAGCACCAAATACAGTTTCTTGAAGAAGTCTGAAAAGCTGGTGAGACAGAAGCCATTGTGTGCCACCCAAAGGCAAAATCCAGCAGGCAAAATCCTCTTCACAGGAAAATATAACTGGGACTGTCAGGCCTTGTTGGGACAACATGTCTCAGGACAACTGCCAAAGGGCCCATGTGAAAAAGGCAACATAAATATAAACAAAAGTTGCAGCCATTTTCCTGATATTCTGTCCAACACACTAGACTCGTAAATCACAGTCCCAAGGGGAAATTAAAGGTCATCTTGTCACCTTTTCCTTCTGTCATGCCGCTCCCCCATGCCAGCCTTTATTACAGGTTCAGTTCAGTTCAGTAGCTCAGTCATGTCCAACTCTTTGCAACCTCATTGACTGCAGCACGCCAGGCTTCCCTCTCCATCACCAACTCCCGGAGTTTACCCAAATTCATGTACGTTGAGTCAGTGATGCCATCCGACCATCTCATCTTCTGTCATCCCCTCTCCTCCTGCCTTCAATCTTTCCCAGCATCAGGGTCTTTTCCAATGAGTCAGTTCTTCCCATCAGGTGACCAAAAGTATTAGAGTTTCAGCTTAAGCATCAGTCCATCTAATGAATATTTAGGACTGATTTCCTTTAGGATGGACTGGTTGGATCTTCCTGCAGTCCGAGGGACTCTCAAGAGTCTTCTCCAGCACCACAGTTCAAAAACAATGCTTTGGTGCTCAGATTTCTTTATAGTCCAACTCTCACATCCATACATAACTACTGGAAAGACCACCATTTGACTAGATGGACCTTTGTTGGCAAAGTAATGTCTCTGTTTTTTAATATGCTGTCTAGGTTGGTCATATCTTTTCTTTCAAGGAACAAGTGTCTAATTTCATGGCTGCAAGAACCATCTGCTCTGATTTTGGAGCCCCCAAAATAATGTCTGTCACTATTTGCATTGTTTCCCCATCTATTTGCCAGGAGGTGATGGGACCGGATGCCAAGATCTTAGTTTTCTAAATGTTGAGTTTTAAGTCAACTTCTTCACTTTCCTCTTTCACTTTCATCAAGAGACTCTTTAGCTCTTATTTGCTTTCTGCCATAAGGGTGGTGTCATCTCCATATCTGAGGTTATTGATATTTCTCCCAACAATCTTGATTCCAGCTTGTGCTTCATCCAGCCAATATTTCTCATGATGTACTCTGCATATAAATAAAATAAGAAGGGTGACAATATATAGTCTTGATGTACTTCTTTTCTGATTTGTACTTCTTTCCTGATTTGTTGTTCCATGTCCAGTTCTAACTGTTGCTTCTTGATCTGCATACAGATTTCTCAGGAGGCAGGTAAGGTGGTATGGTAGTCCCATCTCTTGAAGAATTTTCCACAGTTTGTTGTGATCCACACAGCCAAAGACTTTGGCATAATCAATACAGCAGAACTACATGCTTTTCTGGAACTCCCTTGCTTTTTCAATGAACCAGCGGATGTTGGCAATTTGATCTCTGGTTCCTCTGCCTTTTCTAAATACAGCTTAAACATCTGGAAGTTCACCTTTCACATAGTATTGAAGCCTGGCTTGGAAAATTTTTAGCATTACTTTGCTAGCATGTGAGATAAGTGCAATTCTGTGGTAGTTTGAACATTCTTTGGCATTGCCTTTCTTTGGGATTAGAATGAAAACTGACCTTTTCTAGTCTTGTGGCCAATTCTGAGTTTCACAAATTTGGTGGTATACTGATGTAGCACTTTCACAACATCGCCTTTTAGAATTTGAAATACCTCTGCTGGAATTCCGTCACCTCCACTAGCTTTGTTCCTAGTGATGATTCCTAAGGCCCACTGGACTTCACATTCCAGGATGTCTGGCTCCAGGTGAGTGATCACACCATCGTGGTTATCTGGGTCATAAAGATCTTTTTTGCATAGTTCTTCTGTGCATTTGCAAAGAGTTGGACATGACTGAGTGGCTGAATGGAACTGAACTCTGTGTATTCTTGCCACCTCTTATTAATATCTTCTGCTTCTGTTAGGTCCATATCATTTCTGTCCATTATTGTGCCCATCTTTTCATAAATGTTCCCTTGGTGTCTCTAATTTTCTTGACAAGATCTCTAGTGCTTCCCATTCTATTGTTTTCTTCTCTTTCTTTGCACTGATCACAGAGGAAGTTTTTCTCGTCTCTCCTTGCTATTCTTTGAAACTGCATTCAAATGAGTATATCTTTCCTTTTCTCCTTTGCCTTTCATGTCTTTTCTTTTCTCAGCTATTTGTAAGGCCTCCTCAGACAACCATTTTGCCTTTTGCATTTTGTTTTCTTGGGGATGGTCTTGATCACTTCCTCCTATACAATGTCACAAACCTCTGTCCATAGATCTTCAGGCACTCTGTTTATCAGATTTAATCCCTTGAATCCAGTTGCCACTTCTACTGTATAATCATAAAGGATTTGATTTAGGTCATACCTGAATGGTCCAGTGGTTTTCCCCACTTTCTTCAATTTAAGTATGAATTTGGCAATAAGGAGTTCATGATCTGAGCCACAGTCAGCTCCTAGTTTTGCTTTTGCTGACTGTATAGAGATTTTCCATCTTTGGCTCAAATAATATAATCAATCTGACTTCAGTATTGACCATCTAGTGATGTCCATGTGTAGAGTCTTCTCTTGTATTGTTGAGAGAGGGTGTTTGCTATGACCAGTGCGTTCTCTTGGTAAAACTCTTAGCCTTTGACCTGCTTCATTCTGTACTTCAAGGCTAAATTTGCCTGTTACTCCAGGTAGCTCTTGACTTCCTACTTTTGCATTCTAGTCCTCTATAATGAAAAGGACATCTTTTTTGGGTGTTATGTCTAGAAGGTCTTGTAGGTCTTCATAGAACTGTTCAGCTTCTTCAGCATTACTGGTTGCAGCATAGACTTTGATTACTGAGATACTGAATGGCTTGCCTTGGAAACAAACAGAGATCATTCTGTTGTTTTTGAGATTGTACCCAAGTACTGTATTTTGGACTCTTTTGTTGACCAAGATGGCTACTCCATTTCTTCTCAGGGATTCTTGCCCATAGAAGTAGATATAATGGTCATCTGAGTTAAATTCATCCATTAATCCATTTTAGTTTGCTGATTCTTAAAATATTTATGTTCACTCTTGCCATTGCCTGTTTGACCAGTTCCAATTTGCCTTGATTCATGGACCTAACCTTCCAGGTTTCTATGCAATATTGCTCTTTACAGCATCAGACTTTACTTCCATCACCCATGACATCCACAACTGGGTATTGTTTTTGTTTTGGCTCCATCTCCTCATTTTTTCTGGAATTATTTCTCCACTGATCTCAAGTAGCATATTGGGCACTTACCAACCTGGGGTGTTCATCTTTCTGTGTCCTATCTTTATTACAGGATTTCCTGCTAAAATCATATTCCACATAGTAATTATCCAGTTTTACTGACAATGACAAAAAGGCTTTCATTAGTCTGTTTCTTGTTGGACATCAGGAAACTAGAAAGGTATTTGTGATGACAGGCAAAATGACATTCCCTGTAATTTCCACGGTGTCTCCTTCTGACTCTTTAGAACATCTTTTTTTTTCTTTTATTATTTTTTTTTATGTTTTAACTTTACAATATTGTATTGGTTTTGCCATATATCAACATGAATCTGCCACAGGTATACATGTGTTCCCCATCCTGAACACTCCTCCCTCCTCTGGTGCATTAGAACATCTTTCCTATTGAACAATCTTTCATATTTTCATAAAGCCAACGTCACTCCTCAGTATGTCTTTTCAACCAGAAACAAAACTCCCCCCAATATCCTGGAATGTTTCTCATGTAACTTGGTTTGCAGACCATTCACACCCTAGTGATTATCAGTAGTTTTCTAGGTATAATTTGTAGAGTTATGTGGTCAGCACAGCTTTATGTAATTTTTTTCTCATTGAATAATCATTATGTCTTGGGATCTTCAGAGAAGAAGAATATGAGGTATCCTTCTGTCCCAAATTTCACAGCCAGTAAGTGAGGGATCTGAGAGTAAAACCTAAGCCACTAAAATCCAGCACTCAAATTCTCTGCTTGTAACCATTTGCTATACACCTGTCTTGTTTACCTATTCATGGGAGTGCACCAAACTAGAAGTATGTCTCCAGCTGTGGTCTGGTTGGTACTGTGTATAGCTTGCTTTTGATTTCTTTTAATGAGGCCTAGAATGTGATGAATACTTCTAAACAGCCAAATCACAGTTACCTGACACTGGATTTATGATCAAAACAATTCACTCAGTATGTTGCCAGTCATATATGCACATGGTAATTTGTGTCCAACTTCAATGCAACTCCAATTCTATATATCCAGGATTCTAGATCATTGAACCTCTTTGAATTGTCATTGAATTAACTGCATCTCCAAAACTGTCTATCACATAACATTTGAAAATAACATCTTCCATGATGGCTTCATAGACTTTCTTGGTAAAAATAATTGATCAGAAGAAGAAGGTTATTCTCCTGAGATATAAGCCATCATAAACACCCATTCATTGGGGATGACTATACAAAGAGATACTAATTTACTCGGCTAAATTACCTACTCTTGCAGTCTCTTAATGCTCATCTTGTTCTTGTCTAAATATTCCCAAGCAAGGGACTTAAAAATCCCATATCAGTCAAGATCCCACCCACTCATGCGCCCCTCTCGATTTTAATCACAATATACATGAAGTGAAGAGACTTTAATGAAGGTATAGAACACAGTGTTCTAGGGAGGTTAGGACAGCCAACAAGGGAAGCTGGTATAGGCAGGATGAGCCCCTGTGGGGAGCTGGGTCTGAACAGATGGGGTGAAATGGAAGGAGAGGTATGATGGGAAAACGGGGACTGTAGGTGGTTAGAGTTGCAGCCATAAAAGATGGGCTGCCTTTGGGGAGATACAGGTGAGGAGATATTCCACCAGTGCCAGAAATGTGGTGCTGAAGCAGAGAGGAGTAGATGATAAACACCCTGCATTTCCCTCCCCTGCCCTCCAGTAGCCTGATGGGTTTCCTCCTGGCCAAACTCAAACTTTCCCCAAGAGCCACTGTCCCAGGGCAAGCAGCCGAGAAGACAACAGTGGAGTCTTGACCTCAGGGGAGGTGAAATGAGTGGGAGGCAGCAAAGAGTGAAAACTCAGCATCTGTCCCTTCTACAGTTTGGCTAATGCTCAAAAACTTTCTTGCCAATTTCTTTATCACATTGGTAAATGTGATTTTTAAATTGATATTGAATGACATACTCTTCCATGACCAGGTAAAAATCAGGGGTCTCACCTCACCAAGATGTAGGAACTGGCCACTTCGATACCAGCCAACAATTCTAGAGAAAAATAGAGGCTAAGGCCAGGACCCACCATCGAGTGCCATTTGCATTAAACTTCACAATGCACTTTTAGAATCAAAATGTCAAATGCAATTTTTTCCTGTTCTCTGGGAAACAGCTTTATTGAGTCATTTTGGGTGGTACTAATGTTCAAGAAAATAAAGATGACTCAGTAGCTATTTCATAATTAAATAGTATTATCCCAGCATGCTTGGTTTTTTATATTTGGCTGTTTTACTAGTTTTTCTACAGCATGGCAGACGTACTTGAATCTCTGGGTTTCATCAATAAAGGCAAGAAGAATTGAAAAGATAATACTATATATCTTGATAACTGATGTCAAGAAATATCTACTGAATTAGTTGCAAAAGAAGATAATTTTGATTTGGGCTTTCACTAAACTTTTAATACAGCTATTCATTGAACTGGACTTTAATTTTTTTAAAAAAATCAGGAAATTATTTTAAAAATAAAGAGGTAAATTAAGTATTTAAGATACATACAGACTTCTTTAGAAAACTCTCAAAATAAAATTCAGTTATACTCAGTGTGTCTTATCTTATTTTCTTCTACATGAAATCAGAACTAGAAAAAAGTGTATTTCTTAAAACCAAATCTTTATTTCTTTCTATATTCATTTATCTTGATACAGTGCTTCCTTATATTAATTATATAACAGGTAAAGATAAGGTACCTTATTGCTACTACTTAGATAATTCTCCTGTACTGATAATTAAGTTGGTTTAAGAAATATTTCCAACACAAAGAGCTTCATAGTTGAGCAAGCCAAGGGGAATGGTCCTTCTTCCTAACCAGAATTTGAAGATGATCGCATCCCCCACCTCCCCTTTAGGAATTCTTACTCCCACTGGAAACATGAATATTTTAAGAGCCATCTTCTGTCCTGTTTGGACATTGCTCATGTTTCGAATCTACTTGGTTCATTAATTAGTAAGGAAACATACTTCCAAGTGTTAATGCATAACCATCTATATTTAGAGAAATGTTAAGTTACTCAGCAAATCTCCAGATTAAGGAGTATTTATTATTTTCTATTGATATGAGTTGGAATTACACTGATTAAATTCCTTACTCTGTGATCAGATTATCTTGCAACCAGTACACTGCAGGGTATCAAAAGTGTTGGTTAGAAAATGAACTGAAAGCAATTCTTTCTTATAGCCAATCTCTCTACCCTTTAGAAATTTATGTCATATTCAGGAAGTCTTTGGTTGATGGCCTTTATTATCAGGCTCTTCTGTAAGTATCCTATTATGGTCTGTAAGCTTGAAATTGATACTTTCCTATAGATTTCAACTACTACCATCTAATTCTGAATTTATTCTTTTTATTAAAGAGAATCACATGGGTAAAATTTTTCACTCAAATTTGGAACTAACCATGCTCGAAGCCAATGAACAAATGGTGATACTGCCTTAACTACATCATCAACACTTAGAAACAGTGACTTATCTTTGGCTTAAAACTCAACATTCAGAAAACTAAGATCATGGCATCTGGTCCCATCACTTCATGGCAAATAGATGGGGAAACATTTTCTTGGGCTCTACAATCACTGCAGATGGTGACTGCAGCCATGAAATTAAATGATACTTGCTCCTTGACAGAAAAGCTATGACCAACATAGACAGCATACTAAAATGCAGAGACATTACTTTGCCAACAAAAGTCCATCTAATCAAAGCTATGATTTTTCCAGTGGTCATGTTATGGATGTGAGAGTTGGACTATAAAGAAAGCCGAGTGCTGAAGAATTGATGCTTTTGAACTGTGGTGTTGGAGAATACTCTTGAGAGTCTCTTGGACTGCAAGGAGATCCAACCAGTCAATCATGAAATCAGTCCTGAATATTCATTGGAAGGACTGATACTGAAGCTGAAGCTCCAGTACTTTGGCCACCTGATGGAAGAACTGACTCATTAGAAAAGACCGTGATGCTGGGAAAGACTGAAGGTAGGAGGAGAAGGGGATGACAGAGGATGAGATGGTTGGATGGCATCACTGATTTGATGGACATGAGTTTGAGTAAGCTTCCAGGAGTTGGTGATTGACAGGGAAGCCTGGCATGCTGCAGTCCATGGGGTTGCAAGAGTTGAACACGACTGAGTGACTGAACTGTGTACAATGATAATAATTGGAACATGGTAATCTAGAGATGTAGCTATTTATTTGCAAGAATACAATCAGATTTCTTATATCAGATGCCTTTTCTGAAAAGACTATTGAATGACAGCAAAGACCTTTGAATTTGTCCCGTTTAAAGTCTCTCTACTGTAAAATAATGCAACTGTGTTTTTAGCTGTGTGCTAACTGTAATACACAGATGTCCCAGATATTTGGAAACATGAGTAAGCCCTGAAGAGACAAGTATTTTACTGGTTAAAAGGTTGAGAAGAAACAACAATAGCAGTCAATTCCTGCAGAAAGTCCAGAAAACAAGTAATCTCTGGGGACGCCTTTGCTCTGAGTTTGCCTTCTCTTTTCAGTGAACCAGCTATAATTCTTAAGCAGTTTTCTTAGACAACAAAATATGAATAAAATAGTTCAAAGTTTTTGAAGAATGAAAACAATAATAAAAATGATAAATTCTTATTTATCATCATCTATAACAATATTAACTATGGGATTCTCAAATGTTTAAGGCTTTCTTACCAGCAAAATATTAGTCACCATTAAAATGATTTTCCAGCTTTAGAGATATGTTTTCCAGTCACTGATTGATTGCTGGCTTTCAAGTACAAGGCATTTCTATCCAAATACAGCTAATTTAAATCATCCCATTTCATGGTGACCTTGTTGTGATCAGCTTATATTTCAAATGCTCTAATGAGAGCTCTGAATATGTGAAATTCTGCTTTTCAGGATCCCATTGGTTCCTTAGCACAACATGCTTTGAAACTAACATAATCCTTTATACGAATCAGTCCTATACACTTATCAAGATAATATATATGTCCCTACAAATAAACTAGCAAATCTCTAAGATACTGTAAAATAAAATAGAAAGTAAAGGTCATGATAGTTTCAAAAGTGAACAAGGGATGATTTAGTCAAAGTGAATTTTTAAAACTTTAAGAACTTAGGTACATGATACATAAAAAAGAAAAAAAAAAAATCTAGCCAGTCAAAAGAAGTGGGGAAAGATTTAAATCACATTTAAGGCAGAATTTAGAAAACATAGCAGAAGAGGATAATATCAGAAAAGATTCAAGTTTTATTTACAGATCTCCTATCCACATATCATCTACCTAAATATCTAAATGTCATACATCTAAATATCCAAATGCCAAGTTGTGATTTTTAAAGAGTAATAAAGGCCTGCTTGGGATGTGGTCTGAATAGTATGAGCTATATACACCTTTGAAAAAAGATTTCTGACAGAAAATTCAACTTCCTTGGTTAAGTATCTGAGTATTTATGTAGCACAGTTTTTCTTCTGAAATAGTAAGCTTATGTTGATTATATTTATGTATTTAGGGGAAAATTACATCCTGCCATCTCTTGAAGGCTATAAAAGAAGAGCTTTCTGTTTTAGGTATTGTTTGGAAAGGGTCAGTAAAAGAACTCCTTGGTCATAAGAAACACACCAGTGTGCTAATGTCCACCTCAAAGTCCGACATCTCTACCACAGCTGCTTCAGCCACTGACTCTGAATCCTGTGGATGGAAAAGACAGAGGGAGCTGGCAATTTGCTCTCTGTTAAAGGTTAAATTGTTTGCTCAGTCTTGCCAAAATATTGAGTGCATGTCGGCTCTATGCAAAGCACTGGGCATGCTAAGGTAGTTTAAGGAACCTTACAGGCTCTCAAGAGATGCTCAGAAATTACTGTTGAGAGGGGGATCTGAAGAACATGGTGTTCTGAGGGTGTGTTCTGACCCTCTTTTCTCCCCAGTTTTCTTTCTGGAGTGAAGTCAACAACTAGAGAACAAACAGCCAGTGTCTGGAGGGCACATGTAAGGTCAGGAGTGCTGTGCCAGTTCCTTAGGAAGAGCAGGGGATTTGGTTTCCTTCACCTCAGGGCCAGATGAGACAGCCAGCGGTCACTGAGTAAGCAGACACTCTCCTTGTGGTTTGGGGTGAGGCCTGAGAATTTTGTGGCTGCTTAAGAAGCAAGGAGATGAGCTGGGTCCCAAGGATCCTCTGGGAAGGATTCCTGTACAGAAGCCATGGAAAGGCAGACCTCAGAGCATCCAGCCAGAGGCAGAAGGAACTGATTGCTGAAAGACCGTGTGGCCAGGAGACAGTGAGGCTTGAACTGAGATGCCCAAGAACCTCCTTTCATTTTGATATGAGCCATACACATCTGTATCTATCTATATATCTCGTAAGGTTTTATTTCAATCTACAACTTGTCTTTTACCTTTGTCTGCATCTTTGGGCTTCCCAGGTGGCTCAGTGGTAAACAATTTGCCTGTCAATGCATGAGACCATCTCTGGGTTGGGATATGGGTCTGATCTCCAGGTCAGGAAGATTCCTTGAAATAGGAAATGGCAATCGATTTCTGTATCCTTGCCTATAAAATTCCATGGACAGCGGAGTCTGGCAGGCTGCAGTCCACGGGGTCACAAACAGTCGGACACAACTGAGCACACGACTGAGCATGACTGGCCAAACCAACATTCAACAGTCCTGAACAGACAGCCTGCCTGCATTTTCCTTTTGGATTTCTGAGTTTTGTATTATATCTAGAAATGTCTTCTTCCCCTCCACAAATATAAAGCATATTTTCTACATATTCTAGTAATTTTGGATTTCCCTCAATGTTTTAGACATTTATTCCTTCTGGAACTGATTTATTTCCATAGTGTAAGGCAGGGTGCCAAAATGAATTGCATTACATATAAACATAACAAAATATAAAGGTTTTGACCAAAACCCTTACAGAAGATACAATTTACCAAATAATTAGAAATGTCACTTATATTGTTGTTGTTCAGTTGCTCAGTTATGTCCAACTCTTTGCAACCCCATGGACTAAAGCACACCAGGGTTCCTTTCCTTCACTGTCTCCCAGAGTTTGCTCAAACTTGTATCCATTGAATCAGTGATGCCATCCAACCATTTCATGCTTAATTACCAAAACTAAACATATATGAAATTATGCATACATATGTTGTGTTAGTCACTCAGTCGTGTCCAACTCTTTGTGACCCCATGGTGTGTAGCCCACCAGGTTCCTCCATCCATGGGATTTTCTTGGCAAGAATACTGGAGTGGGTTGCCATTTCCCTCTCCATGCATACACATATAAAATACTAATATATACATAATAAAATATAACATAGAGGTATAAAGTACATAAATAAAATAATTCTATAAATAATAAATAAATATATGAAATAAAAGATGTTTATAAATAAAGTGTATAAAATTATTCATGTAATTTACTTATGTTTGAATGCATGACATTCAAACATTGCACAGTTTGTACAGTCGATAAAGAGATGTGATCTCAGTATCCCTTGTGGGTAATTTCTTTTCCCCCAGCTATCAATCCTCTAGGGTTGCAGCAATGTCTATATGACCTACTAAGTTCTCAAAGATTTTTCCTAATACCTAATAACTATATAATTGGTAATTTTACCTAATATTTCCTGATAATCATCTTGAGAGCACCCAAGGGCCCAGTAAAAGTGGCATTTAACATCAAATTGGATATTTTTCTTTTCCATTTTTGTGCACATTGCCACAGCGAACATATGCACATTTTATTAGCCATCTTGGCTCAAAAATGTTCATGATAATACAAAAATACTGCTAGAAAGAGACACCACATCAGAGAGAATAAATTGATGTGAATTCAATAGGCCTTCACTCTACTAGATGACTGGCTATTTGAGAAATATATATTAAATGCACTAAGGACAACAAGATGTGTGTTCATGTGTCTGTATATAGTTTATTAAAAATATTTCTAAAACAATAGCAGCTTTATAATGAATTAGCATTCAATGCAGCCATTCTAAATGAGTCATGCCTATCTGAATAGTTTCTAATCTCTTCTATTCCACCAATCTATTTTTCTCTTCCTATACTAGTAAGTGATATTAATATATTAGTAAATAGGCTCTTTGGAATGTTCTTTCTTCTAACCCTAACTCCCTCAAAACCTTCAGATGATTGTAAATATGTTTTCCAACTTCCACCCCTTGAAAAAACTTCTATTTTTTTGCAGTCTTTTCAGTAAAAAAAAAAAAAAAGATTTCATTAATTTCCCTCTATTTGCAAACAGAACTCCAGTCTACATGGCTTTGATTAGCCAATCTTGCTTTTGGCTACAAGGAAGGGATTGGATTTCAAGCCAGGCTATCAGATCATCAAAGCTCATGGCCAGAGTGACTAGGTCAAGGGTTGGCCCATGATATAATATGGTCCAAGGAAAGGTACACCAGGGCTCTTGGAGCAAAAGGAGCCAAGGCTCTTTCTTGAATTTGGAGCTAGAAGTTGTAAGTCTAGAACTGGGGAGGACTGCATGGAGGGGAGCTAACAGATATTAAGATCTGAGAGATGATGGGGGAGGGGAGAGAGAAGAAGAAGGAACAGAAACATATTAGATGATAACAAATTTTTTTAAAATTACAAACCTCTTCCCATGTAATAACAAAGCAAAAGCATTGCCTTGAAGTGCTCTTGCTTGCTTGTTTTTCTAAACACAAAGTGAAGTTTCTAGATTTAGTGAAGCAGAAATAAGCATTGATCAAAAAAATTAATGTATGTACTCACATATTCAATATTCTTAATGAAGGAGCTTTCAAAAGAAGTATAGAAACACATCATTATCTTTCTCATATGGGAATGAAATTTAACCCAACTCATCTAGGGATCATCTAGCATTTTTCTAATTTATCCTTAGAGATGCTTGAAATCTTATTATAGTTCATCTTTTCACCTGGAGTTAGTCAACTACAATAATGGTATTTCAAAATGCACAGCTTCAATCAGAGAAGAAAAAGAAAGAAAAAGAAACCAGATTGGAAAATAAGAAGCAAAACTCTTACTGTTTGCAGATGACATGATCCTCTACAAAGAAACCCCTAAAGACACCACCAGAAAATTGCTAGAGCTAATCAATGAATATAGTAAAATTACAGGATATAAAATTAATACACAGAAATCCCTACCATTCCTATACACTAACAATGAGAAAACAGAAATTAAGGAAACAATCCCATTCACCATTGCAATGAAAAGAATAAAATACTTCAGAAAAAGTTTAGCTAAAGAAATAAAATACCTGTATATAGAAAACTATAAAACACTGATGAGGGAAATCAAAGATGACACAAATATATGGAAAAATATACTATGTTCATGGATTGGAAGAATCAATGTAGTGAAAATGAGTATATTACCCAAAGCAATCTATAGATTCAATGCAATCCCTATCAACAGTATTTTTCACAGAACTAGAACAAATATTTCACAATTTGTATGAAAACACAAAAAACCTTGAATAACCAAAGCAATCTTGAGAAAGAAGAATGGAACTAGAGGAATCAACCTTCCTGACTTCAGACTATACTAAAAAGCTACAGTAATCAAGACAGTATGGTATAGCCACAAAGACAGAAATATAGATCAATGGAACAAAATAGAAAGCCCAGAGATAAATCCACGCACCTATGGATACCTTATCTTTGACAAAGGAGGCAAAAATAGATAATGGAGAAAAAAATTCTCTTTAACAAATGGTGCTGGGAAAACTGGTCAACTACCTGTAAAAGAATGACATGAGAACACTTTCTAACAATATACACAAAAATAAACTCAAAATGGATTAAAGAATTAAATGTAAGACCAGAAATTATAAAACTCTTAGAGGAAAACATAGGTAGAACACTCTCTGACATAAATCACAGCAAGATCCTCTATGACCCACCTCCCAGAGTAATGGAAATTAAAAAATAAATAAATAAATGGGACTTCAGTTCAGCTCAGTTCAGTTGCTCAGTCATGTTTAACTCTTTGCAACCCCACGGACTGCAGCATTCCAGGCTTCCTTGTCCATCACCAACTCCCAGAGCTTGCTCAAACTCATTTCCATCGCATCAGTGATGCCATCCAACCATCTCATCCTCTGTCCTCCCCTTCTCCTCCTGCTTTCAATCCTTCCCAGCATCAGGGTCTTTCCAATGAGTCAGTTCTTTGTATCAGGTGGCCAAAGTATTAGAGCTTCAGCATTAGTCCTACCAGTGAATTTTCAGGACTGATTTCCTTTAGGATTGACTGGCTGGATCTCCTTGCAGTCCAAGGGATTCTCAAGAGTCTTCTCCAACACCAGAGTTCAAAAGCATCAATTCTTTAGCGCTCAGCTTTCTTTATGGGCAAGTCTTACAACCATACACGACTACTGGAAAAACCATAGCTTTGACTATATGGACTTTTGTTGGCAAAGTAATGTCTCTACTTTTTAATATGTTATCTAGGTTGGTCATAGCTTTTCTTCCAAGGAGCAAGCGTCTTTTAATTTCATGGCTGCAGTCACCATCTACAGTGACTTTGGGGCCCAAGAAAATAAGATCTGCCACAAAGAGATGTTTCCCCATCTATTTCCCATGAAGTGATGGGACCAGATGCCATGATCTTAGATTTTTGAACGTTGAGTTTTAAGCCAGCTTTTCACTCTCCTCTTTCACTTTCATCAAGAGGCTCTTCAGTTGCTCTTCACTTTTTGCTATAAGGGTGGTATCATCTGCATATCTGAGGTTATTAATATTTCTCCCTGCAATCTTGATTCCAGTTTATGCTTCACTCAGCCCTCCATTCTGCTTGATGTACTCTGCATATAAGTTAAATAAGCAGGGTGACAATATATAGCCTTGACCTACTCCTTTCACAATTTGGAACCAGTCCATTGTTCCATATCTCGTTCTAACTGTTGCTTCTTGACCGGCATACAGGTTTCTTAGAAGGCAGATAAGATGGTCTAGTATTCCCTTCTCATTAATAATTTTCCACAGCTTGTTGTGATCCATACAGTCAAAGGCTTTGACAGAGTCAATGAAGCAAAAGTAGATTTTTTTCTGGGATCTCTTGCTTTTTACACTATCCAATGGATGTTGGCAATTTGATCTCTTGCTTCTCTTTCTAAATCCAGCTTGAACATCTGGAAGTTCTCGGTTCACATACTGTTGAAGCCTGGCTTGGAGAATTTTGAACATTACTTTGCTAACATGTGAGACAAGTGCAATTGTGTGGTAGTTTGAGCACTCTTTGGCACATCCTTTCTTCAGCATTGGAATGAAAACGCACCTTTTCCAGTCCTGTGGTCACTGCTGAGTTTTCCAAATTTGCTGGCGTATTGCATGGGACCTATGGGACCTAATTAAACTTAAATGTTTTTGCACAACAAAGGAAACTATAAGCAAGGTGAAAAGGTAGCCTTCAGAATGGGAGAAAATAATACCAAATGAAACAACTGAAAAAGAATTCATCTCCAAAATATACAATTATTTCATGTAGCTCAATACCAAAAAATAAATGCCCCAATCAAAAAATGCGCCAAAAAACTAAACAGACATTTGTCCAAAAAAGACATAGAGATGGCTGACAATTACATGAAAAGATGCTCAACATCACACACTATCAGCGAAATGCAAATCAAAACCACAATGAGGTACCCTCTCACATTGGTCAGAGTGGCTGTCAAAAAGTCTACAAACAATAAATGCTGCAAAGAGTGTGCAGAAAAGGGAACCCTCTTACACTGTTGGTCGGGTACAGCCACTATAGAGAACATTGTGGAGATTCCTTAAGAAAATAGAATAGAACTGCCATACGACCCAGCAATCCCACTGCTGGGCATACATACATAGGAAACCAGAATCAAAAGAGACACATGTACCTCAATGTTCATTGCAGCACTGTTTACAATAGCTAGAACATGGAAGCAACCTAGATGTCCATCAATAGACAAATGCTTAAGGAAGTTGTACATATACACAATGGAATATAACTCAGCTATAAAAAATAACACATTTGAGTCAGTTTGAATGAGGTGGGTGAAACTGGAGCCTATAATACAAAGTGAAGTAAGTCAGAAAGAGAAACACCAATACAGTATATTAATGTATATATATATAGAATTTAGAAAGATGGTAACGACAACCCTATATGCAAGACAGCAAAAGAGACACAGATGTAAAGGACAGACATTTGGACTCTGTGGGAGAAGGGGAGGGTGGGATGATTTGAGAGGAGAGCATTGAAACATGTATTTTTATCATAAGTAAAATAGATCACCAGTGCAAATTTGATGCATGAAGCAGGGCACTCAAAGCTCATGCTCTGGGACAACCTAGAGGGATGGGGTAGGGAGGAAGGTGGGAGGGGGGTTCAGGATGTGGGACACATGTATACTTGTGGCTGATTCACGTCCATGTATGGCAAAAATCACTATAATTCTGTAAAGTAATTAGCCTCCAATTAAAATAAATTAATTAATTAAAAAGAAAAACAGTTTCTTTGAAAAAAAAAAACTGTTTGAATTTTAGTCTATCTGATAGGGGGA
This sequence comes from Tragelaphus eurycerus, assembly GCA_935064755.1. NCBI lineage: Eukaryota > Metazoa > Chordata > Mammalia > Artiodactyla > Bovidae > Tragelaphus > Tragelaphus eurycerus. The sequence goes on from CAKXYN010000248.1 coordinate 760,805, forward strand.
AATGGAATATTAATTTTTCTGAATCCAAAAGCTTACCTGTGAGAAATAGAACCATAGGAATAAAACCAGCGACATAATGGTGATATTTGCTAACCATAGTGGATTACAACTGATGTGTCACTAAACCACAATTATTAGCTTTCCATTGCCGTGTAAGAAATTACCACAAATCTTGCAGCTTACAACAACACACGTTTTCTCTGTTTCCATGTCTGAGTATGAGCAAAAGCTTTGCTGAATCCTCTGTCAGAGGCTCACAAGGCTGCAACTAAGGTATCAGCTAGGCTAAATTAGCAAGAAGAGACTTGACTGAGGAGTAATTCTGTTGTGATCATTCAGGTTGTTGATCATCCTGAACCTGTGTGCTTGAAGGGCCTGGATTTTTTCTGGCTTCCATAGATCCCAGAGGCTGCCCATGGTTCCTAGAATCTGCCATGTCCTCGCCATGTGGAGCCCCTGCAACATGGCCACAATCTTCATCAAGTCTCCAAGGACAGTCTATGAACTTAAGGATGGCCCAGTCTTTCTTAGGGGCTTCCACTTCAGTCAAGCCCACCCAGTGTGATCTCCATTTTAAATCACTCTAACTCAGCTGATGTGGGACTTTAATTATGTCTTCAGAATCCCTTCACCTTTGTCATATTCTACAACCAAGTCCTTAATTCTGGCCCCCCTCCGGGGGCAGGGAAGAACTATGGAAGATTTGGAAACAGAGGGTGCGGGACCAGGGGGCCATCTAGAATTCCACCTACCACATCTGTGTTCTACAGTTTTGTATAAGAATACAAAGTGTGTTACTGTTTAGAAGATAACTATGCAAAAACTAAGCAGAGTAGCAAAGGGTGACCAATTCAAATCAGCAGGTAGCTTGTAAGTTTCATGCCAAATTCCATCCCTGATGAGTTAACTATGTAGCCTAATTCAACAGGTATCCTATTCCAGACATGTCACATGTCATAGGACCAAGAGCTGTGACTACATGACAAGGTCCCAGTACAATGCGTACACAGTTTCACTAGAATGTGTGTGGGTCTACTGTCCAAGTGCTTAAGAGGCTAGGTAGATAGAGTGGAAAGAGTGTACATTTGCAGTCCTGACATTGTCAGTGTGAACATCCTTTCCACTAAACAGGCTCAGCTGCATTAGCCATAAAGGGGAGGGGACAGTCCCTCCACCTCTGTGCTATTAGGGTAAGACAGTGTGAAAGATGGCAGTACTGGTTAAGGCTACAGACTCTGGAACCAGGAAGTGATATCTGGTTCCTATGAGCTGTATGATCATGCGTGAACTATACAACCTCTCAAGACCTTGATGCGCATTTCTGTTTTATAACATTAATAATGGCTTCTGATTCATAGTATTGCTGAAATGCCACGTACAGTGCATAGTGTATAGATATTAACTGCACAATAAACGTTAGCTCTTATATTTTTAATATATACAAAATGCTTGGTATAGTAATTTATTAAAGAAATATTAATTGAGCATCTAATCTATTCAAGGCACTGTTTTAGGAGTAGAGATAAAGCAGTTAATAACAAAGAAATGCCCACTCTTCTGATCCTACATGTTCATACATAGAGTATAGATATTATTACTACTATTTTTTTTAACTGTGTCCTCTGCTACATGCTATATCATAAAAGATAGAGGCTTGGTACTTCATTATTGTGCAACCTTAGTGTCTAGTGTTTTGAACACATTCATCCAAATTTCGTATGAGTGAAAAAATGAAAAAAAAAAAAAACTACAAGATAAAGAACATGCTTTCAAAAATGTTTACATTTCAGAAGGAAGTGCAGACACTAACTAACTGGAATAAATTCAGGAATTAAATAATTGTCAACTAACTTTCTGTCTTTTCCAGGGACACACATTTTAGAATGTGTGTGCTTTTTAGTTTATGAATAGAAAATCAAATTCATAAGAAGGAAAAGAAATAAGCATGTTAATCACAGAAACTAATAGTCACTGTAATTGAGGATCATCTTGTAATTTTCTGGTAATAAGGGCAAGAACAAAAAACATGATGGGCTGACTAATACATCCTTTTCAATAGAAGGAAGTTTACTATTCTTCCAGAGAATCAGCTTATCCCCTGGTGCCACCCACAATTATCCTAGATTCACAGTGTTAGAATTAAACACTTTTAGCATCTATATACAGGCTTCTTTCACACTATTTCCTGGGACTATTAGCAGTGGAACTTTATAAGATGGATACAACCATTATCATCTGATAAAACCCACCCATTACAATAATGCTGATGATACAGAAGGTGATGATGGTGGTGGTGTATTCATCATTTACTGAACACTCAGTGCCAACTCCTCCTCCATGTTCTTCGTATATTTTCTGATTTAATCCTTGCGACAATCCTGGGAGACAGCTGCTTTTACTACTTGCATTTAAAAGTTAGGAAACTGAGGCACAAGTGATTAGAAAACTTGCCAGAATTCACACAGACAGAATACAACACCAGCAAAGTCACTCCACACCACTTGTGCTTGATTTCACAATTCATAGGTCTTCTCTTTTCGAGAGACCTTCAGAAAGCATGTGCAAAAATGTCTTCCATGTTGCAAATCAAAATAACCATATTCTCCCCAAATTTAAAATCATCAGCACTTTAACAATTAATTTCCAGGCAATTTTTCTAGAATCCATTCTTGCTCCACAGTTCTTAGAAGGTTAGATTTTCCTTTACAGTTACTAGAAAGTTTATAGTTAAAATTTTACAGTTATTAAAAAGTTAAGTTCCCAGATGTTAACAATTGTACTCCTGATTCTGAGGCCTGAGGTTTTCGCTCTTGATCAACTAACATTGTGTAAAAAAAAGGAAAGTATGTTGCAAGGAATTTACTTCCTATTGTAACTGTCTTCCAGAAAGTTAATGGTGTTAATAAACCTTTCCGGGTCTAACTAGAAGTTTGGTTAACCTCAGCTGACTGTACTCATGATGCTGAATCCATTCATTCCAGGAAATTGGTTCTAGCCAGGGCTGGAGAAAGGATCCCATGTGTGATGAGAAAAGCCTGCAGACGGCACAGGCAAGGGGTCACACTTCACACCCCTGCGGACACTCTAGGGAGAAATCAGTCAGAAATGGTGGGTTCAGTACTAAATTTAACTCAGGACAGGAAGTAGTTTCCATGCCAGCTGCATTTTTGTGCCTCTGTGCTATGAATTTAGGAGGCCAAGTGATTATCCTTCTTCCTTTTTCTACTGAGAGCTAGGTGCCATCCATCACAGGTTTAATCTTAGCAACTTCAAATGACACTTCTGGGTTCCTGTCTTTTTGATCATGCAGGAAAGAGATTCTTAGAAAAGAAGCAAACAAGGAATTGAAAGAAAATAGGATTTTAAAAAGACTACCATTAACCACAGCCCCCAATCATCTGACAAACAGTGAAAGCCACTTATGAATTTTAGCATACACTATAGACTGATTTGTGACTCCCCAAAATCACACACTGAAGGCCTAACAGCCAGCACGATGATAAACAGGGAATTAACAAAATCAAATGAATATAAGGGTGCAGTATTGGGGCTGTTGGACTAGTGCTCCTACATGAAGAGACGCTGAGAAGGCCTTCTTTCTCTCTCTGTATTCACGAGGCCTGCAGATGAACCTCACCTTGCTGGCACCTTGAATTTGGGTTTCCCAGCCTCCAGAACATGAGAAATGAATTTCTGTTTTTAAATCATCCATCCTCTGGCATTTTGTTATGGCAGCCCAAGCAGACTAATTATAGCATCCAAGCCCTTTCAAGTCAAACTGTTAAATTAAACTTCATCTAAGAATTTGCTCTTTGCAAAACCTTCACATGAAAATTTGAACTCCAAAGTAAACTTTACTGACACTGTTATCAGGAGATCTTCATAGCATTGTGCAGAATGTGCCAACATGGACAAAAACCCAGAAAGGAGACATCGCAAAGAGCACTGAAGCCCTCCCCACACTGCACGCGCCAAACACAGATCTGAAGTCCACCACTAAAAATTTGGAAATTCTAAAATCCCTGGAAATCACAAATATAGCCGTGAGTTGGCAGTAAATTCATTTGGTGGCAAAACTTATCAAGAAAGAATGAAAAACAATTTACGGTACTTAAAAATCACACTTGGATCCATACATCTGTTGCATTTGGTTGGAAATAATTTTTTTTCTTTTTTCTCTTCCCTCTCCATCTGCCTCTCCATTGTTTCTTTTTACAAAAGTAAAAAGCAGTGACATTCCCATTCAGGTAAACATTCTTCTAGTATAGCATTCTGATGATTATCATAACCCACTGTTCATGTCTATCCGATGACAGTGAAAATAGCCTAATGATAAGAATCTTAGAGGTTTTGTTATTCACATTAAAGAACTTAGACATTTGGAAGAATGCTTCAAACTGAGGTTTTTTGTTTGGTTTTCTTTTCTACCTCATTTGGAACATAGAATTAAGTAAACTTAAAAATATATAAGCTTAATATTGAATAAAACAATACCTATTAAATCAATATACAATTATATAAACTGACTTAAAATTCAACATTCAAAAAACTAAGATCATGGCATCCAGTCCCATCACTTCATGACAAACAGATGAGGAAACAATGGGAACAGTGACAGACTATTTTCTTGGGCTCCAAAATCACTGCAGATGGTGGCTGAAGCAACGAAATTGAGACACTTGCTTCTTGAAAGAAAAGCTATGACAAACCTAGACAGCACACTAAAAAGCAGAGACATTACTTTACTGACAAAGGTCTGTCTAGTCAAAGATATAATTTTTCCAGTAGTCATATATGGATGTGAGAGTTGTACCGTAAAGAAGGCTGAGCACCAAAAAATTGATACTTTTGAACTGTGGTGTTGGAAGAGACTCATGAGAGTCTCTTGGACTGCAAGGAGATCCAAGCAGTCGATCCTAAAGGAAATCAGTCCTGAATACTCATTGGAAGGTATTGTTGAAGCTGAAGCTCCAATACTTTGGCCACCTAATGCTAATAGCCAACTCATTTTAAGAGAGTCTGATGCTAGAAAAGATTGAGGGCAGGAGGAGAAGGGGATGGTAGAGGATAAGATGTTTGGATGGCATCACCAAATCAAAGGACGTGAGTTTGAGTAAACTCAGGAAATAGTGAAGGGCAGGGAAGCCTGGTGTGCTGCAAGTTCATGGGGTTGCAAAGAGTCGGACAACCTAGAAACTAAACAGCAACGACAATCAATAAACAATGAGAAATTATGGGAAAATACTTTCCCTTAATTTCCACTTTTTCATCTTTCTTTTGATGAAAAAGTAAAATAGAAATTTCCCTCATCGGCACTTCTATGGTTCTGTTAGCTTAGTTTTTGAAAAGTAAATTCTTACATCAAGTCCTGTTTGAGTCCTAACATCCTTGGTGCCCTAATGCTCTCAGTTAGCTTCATCAAACAAACCAATACAATATTGTAAAGTTAAATAAAACAAAATTAAAAACAAAACAAAACATGTTACCTGCAACTTGCATTCTCGGCCCAGCTCTGCATCCATTCTGTTCCCTGGCAAGGTGGTCCTGAGGTTACTATGCCCAGGTGTGCCAGCTCAGCCTGATCTAGCCATGTGCCCCGTTTTTCTGAGAAGTATAATCTCAGTCTTAAAAGTGATCTGAGAGAACCTCCTGTTTCCTTTGCCTCTAACTATGTCTGGTTTTCAAATCACCTGCAGCCTCTCTCCAGTGACCTAAACCTTTGCTGATCACCTCTATCCTCTCTACTTCCATGGACTTCCTTCTAGTTTAGACCTGTCTCCAGATTCACACTTTTAATTGCCCAATCACAAAGTAAATAACCCTTGGCTTTACTCTAGGTTTCAGACTCTCACCCTCATCAAATGCTTTCAGTTTCTCAGTCTGATCTGTGCTTCTGTTGCCAATCTTGAACTCTAACAACTGATTTACTGTGGCTAAGGCAGATCCATGTTAGAATTCAGGCTCTGGCAAAAGCAACAAAGAGACTAAAGTTAACTTAGTTTTTTAAGCCACAGACATCAATTTTCCTTTATAAGCCATTAAGGTAATAAAGCATAAAAAAGTAGTAAAACATAATACCTAATCAGTTCAGTTCAGTTCAGTTGCTCAGTCGTGTCTGACTCTTTGTGACCCCATGGACTGCAGCACATTAGGCCTCCCTGTCCATCACCAACTCCTGGAGCTTGCTCAAACTCATGTTCGAGTTGGTGATACAATCCAATCATCTCATCCTCTGTCGTCCCCTTCTCCTCCTGCCTTCAATCCTCCCAGTATCAGGTTCTTTTTCAGTGAGTCAGTTCTTCACATCAGGTGGCCAAAGTATTGGAATTTCAGCTTCAACATCATTTGTTTCAATGAATATTCAGGACTTATTTCCTTTAAGATGGACTAGCTGGATCTCCTTAATGTCCTAGGGACTCTCAAGAGCCTTCTACAACACCACAGTTCAAAAGCATCAATTCTTCGGTGCTCAGATTACTTACAGTCTAAATCTCACATCCATACATGACTACTGGAAAAACCATAACCTAGACTAGATAGACCTTTGTTGGCAAAGTAATGTCTCTACTATTTAGTATGCTGTCTAGGCTGGTCATAGCTTTTCTTTCAAGGAGAAAGTGACTTCTCATTTTGTGGCTGCAGTCACCATCTGCAGTGATTTTGGAACCCCAAAAAATAAAGCCTGTCACTGTTTCCACGGTTTCCCCATGTATTTGCCATGAGGAGATGGGACCAGATGCCATGATCTTCATTTTCTGAATGTTGAGTTTGAAACCAACTTTTTCACTCTCCTCTTTCACTTTCATCAAGAGGGTCTTTAGTTCTTCTTCACTTTCTGCCATAATGGTTGTGTCATCATATCTGAAGTTATTGATATTTCTCCCAGCAATCTTCATCCAGATTCCAGCTTGTGCTTCATCCAGCCCAGTGTTTCTTATGATGTACTCTGCATAGTTAAATAGCAGGCTGACAATATACAGCCTTGACGTACTTCCTTTTGCAACTTGGAACCAGTCTGTTGTTCCATGTCCAGTTCTAAAACTGTTGCTTCTTAACATGAATACAGATTTCTCAGAAGGCAAGGAAGGTGGTCTGGTACTCCCATCAATTTAAGAATTTTCCACAGTTTGTTGTGAACCACACACTCAAAAGCTTTGGCATAGTCAGTAAAGCAGAAGTTGATGCTTTTATGTAATTATCTTGCTCTTTTGATGTTGGCAATTTGATCTCTGGTTCCTCTGCTTTTTCTAAATCCAGCTTGAACATCTGGGAAATTCACGGTTCACATATTGTTGAATCCTGGCATGGAGAATGTTGAGCATTACTTTGTTAACATGTGAAATGAGTGCAATTGTGCGGTAGTTTGAACATTCTTTGGCATTGCCTTTCTTTGGGATTGGAATGAAAACTGACCTTTTCCAGTCCTGTGGCCACTGCTGAGTTTTCCAAATTTGCTGGCATATTGAGTGCAGCACTTTCACAGCATCATTTTTTAGGATTTGAAATAGCTTTCCTGGAATTCCATCACCTCCACTAGCTTTGTTCATAATGATGCTTCCTAAGGCCCATTTGACTTCACATTCCAGGATGTCTGGCTCTAGGTGAGTGATCATACCATCATGGTTATCTGGGTCATGAAGATCTTTTTTTGTATAGTTCTGTGTATTCTTGCCACCTCTTCTTAATATCTTCTGCTTCTGTTACGTCCATACCATTTGTGTCCTTTATTGTGCCCATCTTTGCATGAAATGTTCCCTTGGTATCTCTAATTTTCTTGAAGAGATCTCTAGTATTTCCTATTCTACTATTTTCCTCTATTTCTTTGCATTTATCACTGAAGAAAGCTTTCTTATCTCTTCTTGATGTTCTTTGGAACTCTGCATTCAGATGGGTATATCTTTCCTTTTCTCCTTTGCTGTTAGCTTCTCTTCTTTTCTCAGATGTTTGTAAGGCCTCCTCAGACAAACATTTTGCCTTTTTCCATTTCTTTTTCTTGGGGATGGTCTTGATCACTGCCTCCTATACAATGTTGAACCTACATCCATAGTTCTTCAGGTACTCTATCAGATCTAAACCTTTAAATCTATTTGTCACTTGGACTGTATAATCTTAGGGGATTTGATTTAGGTCCTATCTGAATGGTCTAGTGATTTTTCCTCCTTTCTTCAAGTCTGAATTTGGCAAAAAGCTGTTCATGATCTGAGCCACAGTCAGCTCCTGGTCTTTTTTTTTGCTAACTGCATAGAGCTTCTCTATCTTTGGCTCAAAGAATATACTTATCTGATTTTGGTACTGACCATTTGGCAATATCCATATGTAGAGTCATCTCTTGTGTTCTTGAGAGAGGGTGTTTTCTATGACCAGTGCACTCTCTTGGCAAAACTCTGTTAGCTTTTGACCTGCTTTGTTTTGTATTCAAAGACCAAATTTTCCTATTACTCCAAGTAGCTCCTAGTTCTACTTTTACATTCCAGTCCCCTATAATGAAAAGGATATCTTTTTTTAGGTGTTTGTACTAGAAGGTCTTGTAGGTCTTCATAGAACCATTGAAGTTCGGCTTCTTCAGCATTACTGGTTGGGCCATAGACTTGGATTACTGTGATACTGAATGGTTTGCCTTGGAAATGAATAGAGATTTTCTGTTGTTTTTGAGACTGTATCCAAGTACTGCATTTAGGACTCTTTTGTTGAACATGATGGCTATTCCATTTCTTCTATGTGTTTCTTGCCCACAGTTGTAGATATAATGGCTATCTGAGTTAACTTCACCCATTCCAGTCCATTTAGTATTTATTAGATCAGATTAGTCGCTCAGTCGTGTCCAACTATTTGCGACCTCATGAATCGCAGCATGCCAGGCCTCCCTGTCCATCACCAACTCCCAGAGGTCACTCAGACTCACATCCATTGAGTCAGTGATGCCATCCAGCCATCTCATCCTCTGTTGTTCCCTTCTCCTCTTGCCCCCAATCCCTCCCAGCATCAGAGTCTTCTCCAATGAGTCAACTCTTCACATGAGGTGGCCAAAATACTGGAGTTTCAGCTTTAGCATCACTCCTTCCAAAGAAATCCCAGGGCTGATCGCCTTCAGAATGGACTGGGTGGATCTCCTTGCAGTCCAAGGGACTCTCAAGAGTCTTCTCCAACACCACAGTTCAAAAGCATCAATTCTTCAGTGCTCAGCCTTCTTCACAGTCCAGCTCTCACATCCATACATGACCACAGGAAAAACCATAGCCTTGACTAGGCGAACCTTTGTTGGCAAAGTAATGTCTCTTCTCTGCTTTTCAATATGCTATCTAGGTTGGTCATAACTTTCCTTCCAAGGAGTAAGCGTCTTTTAATTTCATGGCTGCAGTCACCATCTGTAGTGATTTTGGAGCCCAGAAAAATAAAGTCTGACACTGTTTCCACTATTTCCCCATCTATTTCCCATGAAGTGATGGGACCAGATGCCATGATCTTCGTTTTCTGAATGTGGAGCTTTAAGCCAACTTTTTAACTCTCCACTTTCACTTTCATCAAGAGGCTTTTTAGTTCCTCTTCACTTTCTGCCATAAGGGTGGTGTCATCTGCATATCTGAGGTTATTGATATTTCTCCCAGCAATCTTGATTCCAGCTTGTGTTTCTTCCAGTCCAGCATTTCTCATGATGTACTCTGCATATAAGTTAAATAAACAAGGTGACAATATACAGCCTTGACGTACTCCTTTTCCTATTTGGAACCAGTCTGTTGGTCCATGTCCAGTTCTAACTGTTGCTTCCTGACCTGCATACAGATTTCTCAAGAGGCAGATCAGGTGGTCTGGGATTCCCATCTCTTTCAGAATTTTCCACAGTTTATTGTGATCTACACAGTCAAAGGCTTTGGCATAGTCAATAAAGCAGAAATAGATGTTTTTCTGGAACTCTCTTGCTTTTTCCATGATCCAGAAGATGTTGGCAATTTGATCTCTGGTTCCTCTGCCTTTTCTAAAACCAGCATGAACATCAGGAAGTTCACGGCTCACATATTGCTGAAGCCTGGCTTGGAGAATTTTGAGCATTACTTTACTAGCGTGTGAGATGAGTGCAATTGTGCAGTAGTTTGAGCGTTCTTTGGCATTGCCTTTCTTTGGGATTGGAATTAAAACTGACCTTTTTCAGTCCTGTGGCCACTGCTGAGTTTTCCAAATTTGCTGGCATATTGAGCACAGCACTTTCACAGCATCATCTGTCATCTTTTTAGTATTTATTAGGTATTATCTAACAATCACAGGTTAAGAGGATTAGAGAGTAGAGGTTAAAAGGACTGTAGAAGAGATCCTCCCATTTTTAGTGTTCCTTCCTTTTACTCTAAAGAGGATCATTTAAAAATCTTCCTAACTGAGATACATTGATGTTTGTCAGAGGTTGTCACCAAGTATACCAGCACAGAGTCGGACACGAGAAGCGGCAGCAGCAGCAGCAGCATACCAGCTCCAAGTAAATATAATATGCCTAGCTGCTGTTAACAGAGAAGGCAATGGCACCCCACTCCAGTACTCTTGCCTGGAAAATCCCATGGACGAAGGGTTTGGTGGGCTGTAGTCCATGGGGTCGCTAAGAGTCAGACACAACTGAGTGACTTCACTTTCACTTTACATTTTTCTGATCATCCCTCCCAGTCAAAATGCACATCATCACTCAGTACACTGATACGTATAGATATATATGTATGTGTAACATACACAAACTAGCACTTAACCTTATTAGCTGTGTTACACTGTGTTGTTTTCTACTATATTATACTCTATTGTATTCTATTTCATTTTTAAAAAGACAACCCTCAGAATTGAATTCATAACCCACCGATAGGTCAGGATCTGAAAAGCCCTGACAGATAACCTCATTGTATGACCGTAGAGATGGATGGCACTGAAATCTATGATGCTACTTCAGAAAAGCTATAGGAAGTCTTCATACCTTGTCTTCATACCTTGAGCTGTTTCATGTAGTTATTAAAGAGTCTAGAAAGTTTAAAAAAATCCAAGAGAGTTGTTCCTCTTCTGGAAATTAAAATTGAATGAGGAAGTAACTGGGGAGTTACTCAATGTTCCTAGCAAACTCCTAAAATGTTGAAGACAAGCAGGAAGGTACATCCAGACATCTCCTATCTGAAGCATGTTCCCAGGTGAGAGGAGGAAAGGACACAAATGAGTAAAGTTGTTTACAACTTTGATCCACAGACAATGCTTGTATAGACGCGGAACTCCTCTTTTCTTACTGGGTGTCATGTCCTGGAGGCTTTTATGAATGTTTCTCTTTTAGGAACCACTGATGGCTGAATCAAAAATCTAACCCACAGTATGCAAATTCTTTATCAACTGCCATGGCACAGAATGAAAACTTTTTCCACTTTAATTCTAATATTTTTGAGAACTGTTTGACAAAGATGCCAAGCAAAATTCTAGATGGAAGTCAAAGAAGCTCCTAACTTCTGACACACTCCTATTCTCCATCATTTCTCAAAGACAGTGTGGACTGCCTGAGTCTGCAGTCACCCCTTCACTAAGATTTATGAACTCATCTTTAGTATTGAATGTGTCACACTTCCCTCTTCAAAATGCTTAGTATGTCTTTGCAATTTAAGTGTTTTGGGAGGATACAGAATACAAACCAGAGGTGAATAATCCCACTGCCCATTCTACTGACACTACACATTTCTTTACTGTGCAATTTCTTTCTTTTTTTAAAAAATTTAAACATAGTCATAAAAACCTTTACCATTGACCTCAGGTTATGAAAGCTTCAGCTGAGTATGTCCATCTGGGCCCACCTCTGGTCTTATCTTCCTGCCTCAGTTTTATTTCAAACAGTTTTCTTTTTTCTTATTTTTTGGAATCTGTTACTTTTTTGCCACTAAAATTTTTTTTCATTGAAGTATAATTGTTTTACAGAACTCTGTGATTTTCTGTCATATATCAACAAAAATCAACAAGAATTTCTTTGGAAAAATGTCTTTGTTTAGGTCTTTCCCCCACTTTTTGATTGAGCTGTTTTTTTTTTTTTTCTTTTTTGGAACTCGTTGCTTTTTTTGCCACTAAATTTTTTTTTTAACTGAAGGATAATTACTTTACAGAATTCTGTGATTTTCTGTAATAATCAACAAGAATCAGTATGTCTTCTTTGGAGAAATGTCTTTTTTTTAGATCTTTTACCCACTTTTTGATTGGGCTGGTTTTTTTTTTTTTTTTTTTTTTTTTTTCTGGTATTGAGTTGTATGAGCTGTTTGTATATTCTGGAAATTAACTCTTTGTAAGTTGTTTCATTTGCTATTATTTTCTTCCATTCTGAGGGTTGTCTTTTCACCTCATTTGTAATTTCCTTTGCTGTGCAAAAGCTTTTAAATTTAATTAGGTCCCACTAGTTTATTTTTGGTTTTGTTTCCATTATTTTAGGAGGTAGCTCATAGAAGATTTTGCTTTATGTTTATTTTGATTTATGTCATCTAATTTTCTGCCTATTCAAACAGTTTTTAAATGCTTCCCTCTTCAGACGGCTCTCTGTGAACCCCTCACTCCCACTCAAGCTCCATCTGACCCCTGTCCCCCTTTATTCTCTAACTGAGTGAAGATCAATTATGACTAGCAAATCAAATTTCAAGGTGCTCAGATGCCAGGTTTCCTGTTAGACCCTCTAGTTGGGGGAACAGACTGGACTTAACATCTATCATGAGTCTACACTGGGAATCTGGGTGTATCCATGTTCCTGGTCTTTATTATTCTCTTGTGATAATCATCTTTTTTTCCACTTTGGGCACTTTCTCATCCTCATTATTTTCCTCTGTGTTCTGAATATCTCAGCCTATATGACGTCTGAAGCTTAGAACTGTAAATGGGTTTATATTTAAATTCCATTTTCCTCATTATTTCTTTTTTGAGCTTCAAATTTGGTGTGTGTGTGTGTGTTTGTATACATACACAAGTATGTATGTGTACAAAGGAAACTAGTTAAATTCTTTGGTTTTCATTAATGGAGTGAAAATCAAATTGCATAGATTTCCTATTTTCTTAAATACCACTGGAAAGAAACAGAACTCTTCCTTCCTTAGTATTATGATTTATTTTAAGCCTTGTCCAGAAACTACTGAAAGTTAAAGCAGCGCATAGCTCATGGCCTTGGTCCCCAGTGAAGAATGATCTCTGTGCTGTGTTTCATTTTCTCCAATCATCCTTCCACATTTTAGGGAAAGAAATCACATTGTCACCAAGCCTCTTGCTTTTCCAGACAGAGAAGAAGCAGTACTTTCCATGGTCTTTTCAACTTTGCATAAAAGCAGGATCTGCTGACAGTGGTGCTAGAAAAGTGTCACCATGAAATTCAAAGTGAAAGAGGGATGAGCTTAAGTAGGTTTCCCCACTGCTTGCTGGAAGATACCAGAAAAATGAGAAGGAAGTTTTAAAAACAGCACAGAAGGGCTCTCTCTTGAAAAACTTGCAAAAACTTTTTTTTTTCCCCCTAAACTTGTGTAGTGTAGACATAACACACCAGCTCAGTGGAATGGAAAGTTTAGAAATTAAGGGCTCAGCTCTTCTGGACATAGCTGCTGACGGTGTGTAAGACTTTTGCATACACAGCCTAGCAGGTTTATCAGAGACATTTCAGAGACAAAGGATATGCAATGATGTTTAAAGGATGAAGATGCTGCTGCTGCTGCTGCTAAGTCGCTTCAGTCGTGTCCGACTCTGTGCGACCCCATAGACGGAAGCTCACCAGGCTCCCCTGTCCCTGGGATTCTCCAGGCAAGAACACTGGAGTGGGTTGCCATTTCCTTCTCCAATGCATGAAAGCAAAAAGTGAAAGTGACGCCGCTCAGTCGTGTCCAATTCTCAGCGACCCCATGGACTGGAGCCTACCAGGCTCCTCTGTCCATGGGATTTTCCAGGCAAAAGTACTGGGGTGGGGTGCCATTGCCTTCCCCAAGGATGAAGATGAGATTTCCTTAAAAAATGAAAAAGAAAAAGGGATCAGTTCCAGATAAGTGACAGATGTATTTCCTTCTAGACCTTTGCATTCAGAATGTGGTCCATGGCATCATCTGGGAACTTGTTAGAGATACAGAATCTCAGGTCTAGCCCAGACTTGTGGAAGCAGAAGGACCTTTTAAAAGGCTCTCCATCTTTCTAAATTCCATATATATGCGTTAGTATACTGTATTTGTGTTTTGTTCTGGTACTCACTTGTAGAAGAGGTAAAAATACCCTATTTGACAACAAAAGAGAATGATGTATAGACAGATTTGGATTGGGACGGGAGAGGGTGAGATGATGGGGAGAAAGAGAAATATGTATAATATTATATCTGAAATGTATTAATTGTTCAACTAACACTATCATGTTACAATTTTTCAACTAGATGTTTTATGTTTGATAATCAATAAAAGAGATTCTTGATCAAAAAAAATAAAAAAAAAAAAAAAAATAAAAAAAATATCTAAAAAAAAAAAAAAAGTCTCTCCAGGGGATCTGGATGCACTTTGTAGCTTGAGTAGCTGGATACACTTTGTAGTTGTCCTAGCTGACTAGATTGGGTCTCTCTGAGTGTTGGTAAGTACAGAGGTGGAAGAGTTCTGCTAAACTAAACCATCTGTGCTTAACTCGGGCTATTAAAAATGATATTGGTGAAGCTGGAAGACAGCCTAGAGGGTTAATGTATTCTTACCATAAAAATATTCAGAAATTCAAGTCAGAGGAGAGAGTCAAAAGGGAGATTTGGTCTTATATCAAATACTTTTTTTTCCTAAAACATTCTACAAATGCTAAAAAGAGCTCCCCTCCACCTCCTGTATTAAAATGATGCTGTCAAGCAAAAGAGACACTGATGTATAGAACAGACTTTTGGACTCTGGGTCCGGGAGAGGGCGGGATGATTTGGGAGAATAGCATTGAAATATGTATAATATCATATCTGAAACGAGTTGCCAGTCCAGGTACGATGCCCGATAATGGATGCCTGGGGCTGGTACACTGGGACGACCCAGAGGGATGGTATGGGGAGGGAGGAGGGAGGAGGGTTCAGGATGGGGAGCACGTGTATTCTGGTGGCGGATCCATCTCGATGTATGGTAAAAGCAATACAATATTGTAAAGTTAAGCAAAATAAAATTTAATTTAAAAAAATAAAAAAATAAAATGATGCTGTCACAGTGAAAATCAGAGAAATTAAGTTCATCTCAACAAAATAATAAATGTGAATGGAACAAATAACTTGTTGTCTTTCAAACATAAGTGTGTTATCTGAGCTCCGTGGAAATAAACGTTTGAGCTCCTGTTTTTTGACTCAAACATAGATCTTCACAACATATTCTGCCGTGTTGTAAAATCTTGCCTCTAGCAGCTCATCTTATAACTCATAGCTGTGGAAGCAACTCCACGCTCATTGCTATGTTTGGTTGGTGTTTTGAGAGCAGAGGGATAAACCGCAGGCCAAGCAGGGTCAATAAGAAAATTGTAAGCTATAAGGAGTGTGTCTAATCCCTGGATTGTGGGGTGACCCCTCTGTCCTCCCAGAATCTTAGTAAAACACTAAACCTTTCTTTGTAAATCCTAGGTCTCAAGCTCTTGGGCCTGTGGTCGACATTTTCAAATTCAATTCATATACATTCATTATATATTAATTGTGCTTATGATGTACAAAGTACTTTGGGAAGCTTCTAAAAGGTACACAGAGGAATGAGCCTTGGAGTCTGGAGCCAGGTGCACAGATTAATGGAAATATAGCACTTGCCAAATTCCCTGAAATTTGAAGGTCAAAACTTTTCTGTTGTTAGTTTGGCTTTACTGCCAATCATAATATAAACCACCTAATCTTAAATGACGTATTATCCTAAAGGGAAAAAAGGTAAATCTAGCATAACTAGATGCTATAATAAATGTCTAGGCTAAGCTTTTGTGTATTCTGAAAAGCAGAAGTTTTTGTTTCTCTGAGACAAATAAAATCTTATTCCAAATATTGATAAACACAATTTCTTCAGATTCTAGAATGAGCTACTCACTGGAGAGTCAGGGCTTAGCAATGGCATTTCCCTCTACCTGAAACGTTCTTTTCTTGGCTTTTCCAAATGTTGCCTCTTTCATTAATGGCACTTTCTTAATCCCAGCAAATCAGACTCCTCAGCCTCAGGAAGCTGTTATCACTAAGTACATGTGATAGGTCCATAATAATTTATTCACTATTGAAGAAAATGAGATTACATCTCAGAATTAACTTTTTAAGAACTGGTTTGGTTTAAACTTTATTCACATATTCATTCATTCAATATGTTATTTAGCATTTACTATGTGTCAGGCATTGTTCTGTGCTGAGTTGCGCTGACAGGGGATGGGGGTGGTAGGTACAGTAGTGAACAGTACAGATTGGTTCATTATATCTTGAGGCTCACGGACTAGCTGGGTGCATACCTGACAATAAACATGCAAAAAATTTCACAAAAAAGATCATTTTAAACAGTGCAAAGTGCTGTTAAGAAAATAAAACTGGCAAAGATGAGAGAAATGGCAGTTATAGTAGCTATTTTATTTGAGTCATTTTACTTACCTAGCATATATAACCTTTGCTATGTGCTAGGATTACTCTTGCTCCTTGAAAGAAAAGCTATAACAAACCTAGAGAGTGTATTAAAAAGCAGAGATATCACTTTACCAACAAAGGTCCATATAGTCAAAGCTCTAGTTTTTTCAGTAGTCATGTATGGATGTGAGAGTTGGACCATAAAGAAAGCTGAGCACCAAAGAATTGATGCTTGCGAATGGTGGTGCTGGAGAAGATTCCTGAGAGTCCCTTGGGCAACAGGGAGATCAAACCAGTCAACCCTAAAGGAAATCAACCCTGAATTGGAATCCATTGGAAGGACTGATGCTGAAGCGGAAACTCTAATACTTTGGCCACCTGATGCAAAGAGACAATTCACTGAAAAAGACACTTATGATGGACGAGGTTGACAGCAAGAGGAGACAGGGTGACAGAGGATGAGATGGTTGGATGGCATCACTGATTCACTGGACATGAGTTCGAACAAACTCAGGGAGATAGTGAAGGACAAGGAAGCCTGACACACTAGAGTTCATGGGGTGGCAGACAGTTGGACACAACTTGGCCACTGAATAACAACAAGGACTACTCTAAGTTCTTTAAAAATATTAAATCATTCATTCTTGAAAATATGACTACCAAAAAATACATTTATCACTGCCATTCTGTACATGAACTCTAACCCCTAGGCATGGCTTCCCTGGAAATCTGGCACCCAACTCGGCGTGCCTATAACATTAACATAAACCAGCCTACACAACCCATGTGGCTATGCCCTGCAATGAAATACTTTCCCTATACCGAGTAAAGGGTATTACCAAATGCACATTTTCAAGGGAAAATGCATTGCTGCATCTAATATCAACTGTATTTAAATTTCATAAGACAAAATATTTTATATTTTTATTGAAGAGTAATTAAAATATAATAAAATATATAGGTCTTAAGTGAAAAAAGTTACCAAATCTGACAAATACATATACCCATTGAACATCTGTCAAGATGCCATTTCCATCATCCGAGAAGAGTCATTCTGTCCCGTCTCAATCAACTGTATCCATTTTAGTTGCTTCTGTTGATGTTTTGCATCCAGTGTTTAGATTTCTCATCAATGTTTCACCTGCCAGTACAAGCCAACAGTCATGTTTGAAAGTTACAATATCCATTGCAATTTTCAAAAGCAAGCTGAAATTCTGCATTTCTTGCCCTTTTGTGTGCATATCAGTCAGTTCAGTTGCTCAGTTGTGTCCAGCTCTTTGCGAGCCCATGTAGAGCAGCACGTCAGGCATCTCTGTCCATCACCAACTCCCGGAGTTTACTCAAACTCATGTCCATGCAGTCGGTGAGGCCATCCAACCATCTCATCCTCTGTCATCTCTTTCTCCTGCCTTCAATCTTTCCCAGCATCAGGGTCCTTTCCAGTGAGTCAGTTCTTCACATCAAGTGGCCAAAGTACTGGAGTTTCAGCTTCAGAATCATTCCTTCCAATGGATATTCAGGACTTATTTCCTTTAGGATGGACTGGTTGGATCTCCTTGCAGTCCAAGGGACTCTCAAGAGCCTTCTACAACACCACAGTTCAAAAGCATCCATTCTTTGGCCCTCAGCTTTCTTTATAGTCCAACTCTCACATGCACACATAACTCCTGGAAAAACCACAGCTTTGACTAGATGGACCTTTGTTGGCAAAGTAATGTCTCTGCTTTTTATTATGCTGTCTAGGTTGGTCATAACTTTTCTTCCAAGGGGCAAGAGTCTTTGAATTTCATGGCTGCAGTCACCATCTGCAGTGATTTTGGGGCCCCCCAAAATAAAGTCTGTCACTGTTTTCATTGTTTCCCCTTCGATTTGCCATGAGGTGATGGGACCAGATGCCATGATCTTAGTTTTCTGAATGTTCAGTTTGAAGCCAACATTTTCACTCTCCTTTCACTTTCATCAAAAGACTCCTTAATTCTTCACTTTCTGCCATAAGGGTGGTGCTATCTGCATGTCTGAGGTTATTGATATTTCTCCCGGCTATCTTTATTACAGTATGAGCTACACGATAATCTGCATATAAGTTATATAAGCAGGGTGATAATATACAGCCTTAACGTACTCCTTTTGTGATTTAGAAAGTCCATTGTTCCATGTCCAATTATAACTGTTTGTGCCTGGCCTGCATACAGATTTATCAGAAGGCAGGGAAGGTGGTCTGGTATTCCCATCTCTTCAATAATTTTCCACAGTTTGTTGTGATTCACACAGTCAAGGGCTTTGGTGTAGTCAATAAAGCAGAAGTAGATGTTTTACTGGAACACTGTTGCTTTTACAATGATCTAACAAATGTTGGCAATTTGATCTCTGGTTCCTCTGCCTTTTCTAAATTCAGCATGAACATCTGGAAGTTCACCGTTCACGTACTGTTGAAGCCTGGCTTGGAGAATTTTGAGCATTACTTTGCTAGCTTATGAGATGAGTGCAATTGTATGGTAATGTGAACATTTTTTGGCATTGCCTTTCTTTGGGATTGGAATGAAAACTGACCTTTTCCAGTCCTGTGGCCATTACTGAGTTTTCCAAATTTGCTGGCATATTGAGTGCAGAATTTTCACAGCATCTTCTTTCAGGATTTGAAATAGCTCTGCTGGAATTCCATCACCTCCATTAGCTTTGTTCATAGTGATGCTTCCTAAGGCCCATTTGACTTTGCATTCCAGGATGTCTGGCTCTAGGTGAGTGATCACACCATCGTGATTATCTGGGTCATGAAGATCTTTTTTGTACAGTTCTGTGTATTCTTGCCACCTCTTCTTAATATCTTCTGCTTCTATTAGGTCCATACCATTTCTCTCCTTTATCGAGCCCATCTTTGCGTGAAATGTTCCCTTGGTATTTCTAATTTTCTTGAAGAGATCTCTAGTCTTTCCCATTCTACTGTTTTCCTCTGTTTCTTTGTACTGATCACTGAGGAAGACTTTCTTATCTCTCCTTGCTGTTCTTCGGAACTCTGTATTCAAATGAGCATATCTTTCCTTTTTTTCCTTCGCCTTTCATGTCTTTTCTTTTCTCAGCTCTTTGTAAGGCCGCCTCAGACAGCCATTTTGCCTTTTTGAATTTCTTTTTCTTGGGGATGGTCTTGTTCACTGCCTTCTGTGCAATGTCACATACCTCCATCCATAGTTCTTCAGGCACTCTATCAGATCTAAACCCTTGAAATCTATTTGTCACTTCCACTGTATATAAGTAGGGGATTTGATTTAGGTCATACCTGAATGGTCTAGAGGTTTTCCCTACTTTCTTCAATTTAAGTCTGGATTTGGCAAAAAGATGTTCATGATCTGAGCCACAGTCAGCTCCTGGTCTTGTTTTTGCTGATGGTATAGAGCTTTTCCATCTTTGGGTGCAAAGAATATAATCAGTCTGATTTTGGTATTGACCATCTGGTAATGTCCATGTGAAGAGTCTCCCATGTTGTTGGAAGAGGGTGTTTGTGATGACCAGTGTGTTCTCTTGGGAAAACTCTGTTAGTCTTTGACTTTGAATTTTATACTCCCAGGTCAAATTTGCCTGTTACTCTGGTAACTCTTGACTTCCTACTTTTGCATTCCAGTCCCCTATAATGAAAAGGACCTCTTTTTTGTGTGTTAGTTCTAGAAGGTCTTGTAGGTCTTCATAGAACCATTCAACTTCAGCTTCTTCAGCATTACTGGTTGGGGCATAAATTTGTATTACTGTGATATTGAATTGCTTCCCTTGAAAATGAACAGAGATGATTCTGTCGTTTTTGAGGTTGCACCCAAGTACTGCATTTTGAAGGGTTTTTTTCTTTTTCTTTTTTTTTTTTACTATGATGGCTATTTCATTTCTCTTGAGGGATTCTTGCCCATAGTTGTAGATATAATGGTCATCTGACTTAAATTCACCTGTCCAAGTCCATTTTATTTCACTGATTTCGGAAGTGTTAGTTGTGCTTTGATTTTGGTTCAATACATCTGTTTCCATACACTCCACCTGCTGACATAGTACTTGGGCAAAGGCTTGGGCTCCATTGTCCACTGTTTGTAATCTACAGACTCATCACGCACAGACCACTGAACATGAAGCAGGTCTCTGAAGACATATCCTACCATCCTAAAATCTAGAGAGAAAGTACATGCAGACACTATTTGGGTTCCACACCTTCCCTGAAGTTCTCAAACCATTTAAAATATGCACAGGAGTTATTTTCTCAGCAGATCTCTAACTCATGGAAGTTCAGTTCAGTTCAGTTCAGTCACTCAGTCGTGTCCGACCCTCTGCAACCCCATGAACCGCAGCATGCCAGGCCTCCCTGTCCATTACCAACTGCTGGAGTCTACCCAAACCCATGTGCACTGAGTTGGTGATGCCATCCAGCCATCTCACCCTCTGTCATCCCCTTCTCCTCCTGCCCTCAATCTTTCCCAGCATCAAGGTCTTTTCAAATGAGTCTTTCTGTATCAGGTGGCCAAAGTATTGGAGTCTCAGCTTCAACATCAGTCCTTCCAATAAATATTCAGGACTGATCTCCTTTAGGATGGACTGATTGGATCTCCTGCAGTCCAGGGGACTCTCAAGAGTCTTTTCCAACACCACAGTTCAAAAGCATCAATTCTTTGGTGCTCAGCTTTCTTTATAGTCCAACTCTCACATCCATACATGACTACTGGAAAAATCATAGCCTTGAGTAGATGGACTTTTGTTGACAAAATAATGTCTCTGCTTTTTAATATGCTGTCTAGGTTGGTCATAACTTTCCTTCCAAGGAGTAAGCAGCTTTTAATTTCTTGGCTGCAATCACAATCTGCAGTGATTTTGGAGCCCCCAAAATAAAGTCAGCCACTGTTTCCACTGTTTTCCCAGCTATTTGCCATGAAGTGAAGTGAGGGGACCGGATGCCATGCTCATGGAAGTGAAGGTGGTAAATCAGAATGAAAATAGGCCTGTGCTTCTCAATCTTGAATGCGCCTATGGACTGTCTGAGGATCTTGTTAAAAATGCAAATTATCATTCAGCAGGTATTGGGCTGGGCCTGTGACTGAATTTCTAAAAAGTTCTGGGTGATGGTGATGCTAGTAGCCCAAACTACAAGTTGAGTACTCAGGACAAATTTAAGGTCAGATTAAATAAACATTTACCAATGTGCCAAAGTTCTAGGGCATAAAAGGGACTCTGCTAAAATAAATTTAGGTGTTACTGGGTTAAATTTAAAATGGTTTCTTTAAGATAGGACTCATAGAACCCATAACATGCTAATGCAAGTTGTTACTTAAGGTATATGAAGTTTTCCATGTTTATTAGATCAAGGAGCACTTTTTTTGAAGAGCACCTGATAGGTCCACCGCCTATCCAGTAGGGTGAAGGGACCTTGTAGATCCTTCTGAACCTAAACTTCTATTATTTCTAAGGAAGCTCTCTCAAGCATTTGATTATCTTGACAAAGTAAATAAAACACAAAACTTCCCATTGTTTCATATTCCTTATTTCTTTTTCCGCCTTTTTGAAATGATAGATTCCACAAACTTTCAGAGCCAGAAGGCTAAGATTCTACACTATTGGCAAGTTAATGCCTAAAAACAAAGAAAAGTGGGTAGCTAGAAAGCTGTGTAACATATAACTGATGGAAGTAAATTATTGGCATCAATGAGCTTCACAAATAACGGTTAACTTACAGGATTCACTTTTCCCACATTGTAACAGTGCTGTTCATTGTTCTCACTAGCTTAACTGGGAGACTGAGTCCTCTGCCATTTCTCTAAATAATGACTTTCCCTCAGTACGCCTCTTACTTGGGACATGATATTTGTCTGACAGCTGAGTCTTTAAATGTCTTTTAGTGTCAAAATCGGGGAAGGCATGCCTCGTTTAGTGTCAAACTGGCGCTTCCTTCACCCTGGGGGGGGGCTATCTTATTGAGGTATTTAAAACACAAACAGACTTTAAAAATATACACTTCTAGTAAGCTTAAGAAGGCAGCTTTTTTGTTTTTTAGAAATTCAGAATTGTGATAGCAAATTTCTCTTTCTGATTGGAATCTTTCCATTACTCTCACAGACACACTTGGATTTCTGAAGTACAGCCTTGCATTGTATTATGACAGTATTGTTTTAGCTACCTAGGTGCACTGATTTAATGTGCAGGCTTTCAAAATTGTATTTGCTGAAAGTGAAAGTGAAGTCGCTCAGTCGTGTCTGACTCTTTGCAACCCCATGGACTGTAGCCTACCAGGCTTCTCAGTCCATGGAATTTTCCAGGCAAGAGTACTGGAGTGGGTTGCCATTTAATTCTCCAGGGGATCTTCCCAACTGAGGGATTGAACTCGGGTCTCCCGCATTGCAGGCAGACGCTTTACCATCTGAGCCAGCAGGGAAGCAGTATTTACTGAAAATAACATTAAAAACATCACTAAAGCTATTCAGTACACTCTGGTTACTCTAAGATTTCATATTTATATTTCAAATATTCCCAAACAAACCTGGGGGGAGTCACAGAATATTTAAACACTATAAACTGGAGTCATGTGCCGGGGTCCAGCTCCGGTGGATCCAGGGATTTCAAAGGGGAGATGGCACAGGCGATCAGGAAACAACAACTTATTAAAATATTAATTAAAGATATAAAGAGTGATGAAAATAAAGATAGCTCAGTGAGGAAATTCAGTGAAGACAAGCGGATGAAATAAGGATAGCTCAGTGAGAACATTTTGTGGAGAGAGAAGGCTGAATAATTCAGCCAGAAGGTAAGAGAAAGAACGACATGGGGAGACCAAGCTTCGGTGAACAAGGCCCTGCACTTTATTTTTCAGAGTAGTTTTTATACCTTAAGTTATGCATAGAGGATAATGGGGGAAGGGGTGGAGTCATGCAGGGACAGCAGTCGCTGAGCCAGGCTTTCAAACCTATCATACGCAAAAGTTTAGGTGAGTTACATCATCTTCTGGCCCGGAGGCCTATTAACATTTTAAGGAACTTATTTTGAGAAGGAAGAAACCGAAGAGAGCAAGAAGCAGAAGAGAAGAAGCCCCCGAAAGAGAAAGAGGAAAAAAGAAGGAGACAAGGACAAGAAGAGAACGGAAGAGAGGGCGAAAGGAAGAAAGGGTGGACAGGAGAGAGAAGAGAGGGGAGAACACAGAGAGCAGAGCACGACCCAGAACAGATGGGACACGACCAGAGCAGACACCGGAGGAGCAGTGGGCCGAAGAACAGAAAAGCAGGGAGGGAGGAAGGGAACAGCCGAAGAGAGGGAAGGGCACCAAGCCAGCAAAGGACAGGAGGGCACAAGAGAAAAGGAGCCCCCAAGGGAAGCAGAGTGCCCCGCAGACCCCACACGCGAGAGCCACCAGCCAGGCCAACAAGGAAGGACCGAGAGGAAGGGAGGAACAGAGACAAGCAACCGCGACCGAAGGAGAGCAGAACAACCACGGACAGCAAGCCGACGAACGAGAGAGAGAGGACCAGACCACCGACGCCGAGAAGGGGAGGGCGAGGAAAACAGACGCAAGGAGGGGGAGGGAGAAGAGAAGGAGAGGAAAGGGAGAGGGAGCCAGAAGAGAGAACCACCCAGGAGAAAGGAGGGAGCCGAGAAGGAAGGAGAGGGGAGCCAACAGAGAGGAGGAGCCAACACGGGAAGAGGAGAAAGGGACAGGAGACCGGACACGAGATGGTGACGAGCGAAGACGCGCGGGGACACGAAGCAAGAGAGACCGCCAAGGGCAGTCAGGCAGGGTGGAGAGGAGGAGAGCGGACGGAAGAAGGCGAGGGAGGAGGACGGGGGGAGAAGACGAGAGTCCGACGAGGAGACAGGAAGGAGAGACCGAGAGGAGGAAGAGCCAGCGAACCAGAGGCACCCGCGAGAGGGACGGAGAAGACCGAGTGGGAGGGATGAGGGGGAGGAGAAGGGGACGACAGAGGAGAGATGGCGGAGGCATCACTGACTCAATGAATGTGAGGAGTGACCCGAGAGCTGGTGATGGAAGGGAGGCCTGGCGTGCGCAGTATGGGGCGAAAGAGTCGGACACGACTGAGCGACTGATCTGATCTGATCTCTGATTTTCTCTAAAGGTGATTATTCTAAAGTCAGGCGCCACCCTCCAAAGGCATTGAAGTTGCATTTCTATAGGGCAAAGGTGTGGTGGGTTATAACAAGAGAAAGAATTAACTCAAGGGTCCAAGGTTACAAACATTGAGGCTACTAATTACATTTCTATACACCAATTATATCAATCAATACACTGCCAAGGACACAGTAGGTTAGGGATATGGAGCCTTAGCAGCAAACATTGGCCCAGCAAGTGAAAAACCCTTCACCAATACAATTTCTAATCAATCTTTTAACTGCTCAAAGGAATCTGTGTTTAGACAGTTTAGAACATCTCATGCCTCTCACAGTTGGGAGGGTCTGAACAATCACATGTGGCCGGAAAAACCTATTCAGGCAGGCTAGAGGATTTCAAAAGGAGTTTGTAGGCTGAAACACTGTCACACCCAGGAATTATTAACTGGAGCTGTAAGTTAGCTCTTTTTTCAGAGAAAGGTAGTGGGGGACAGCCCCCTGTAAAGTCAGAGGTGTAGGTGAGAACACAAAGCAGAAAGTAGGCAGACTCCGGCTTTTTGGGGGTAGATGCTCGAGAACCTCCAGGGGGCTCCTGAGGCTTAATCTCGCCCGTGCGTTATTGCCAAGCCTCCTTCCTCATGACCTTTGTCATGGGCGGAGCACTAATTCAAACCAGGTCCCAACAGTCATGTCCTCTGCAAGGATTGGGGCAGGAACAGGACCAGCGAAAGTGACCAGCTGACGGCCCAATACCTGCAATTCAGCTCTGCTCGCTTGAGCTAATTCAGGAACCTCTTTCATTTTCATTATTATCCATAAGGTAGATGTTATTACCCATTCTTTTCAGGCAAGGAAATGAAGGGCATTTTCTGTTATGAAAATGTATATTTATAAATGTCTTAGCAGTATCCTCAGAGCTGTCAAGAATCAGCTCCATTAATCAGAATTACTGCTGTGACCTTATTAAATAATGGAACTTTGACAGGCTCATTTCTAATATGCAAATACATTCATAATAATTTCAGATACAAACTGATGCTCAAGTAAATACCCAAGGCCTACAAATCAAAGACAATGACAAACCTACCACAGTGTTAAGAGAATAGTTATCTCAGAATTTTTAAACATTATAAGCTAACTGGATACATAAATACCTGAGTTACAAATAAACTGTACTTTTGAGCAAATAGTTCAATTTCCTGCTATTACTTCCCTGTGAAATTACCCTAACAATCACTAACATTTTTGGATGGTTTTTATAAGGTAAGCACTGTCCCAGTCCTATTTAAGTCACATTTCTGAAAATACAAGTTTACTTAGTAAAAAGATGGAGAAGGCAATGGCAACCCACTCCAGTACTCTTGCCTGGAAAATCCCATGGGTGGAGGGGCCTGGTAGGCTGCAATCCATGGGGTCGCTAGGAGTCGGATAGGATATGACTTCACTTTCACTTTTCACTTTCATGCATTGGAGAAGGAAATGGCAACCCACTCCAGTGTTCTTGCCTGGAGAATCCCAGGGACGGGGAGCCTGGTGGGCTGCCATCTATGGGGTCGCACAGAGTCGGATACGAGTGAAGCAACTTAGCAGCAGCAGCAGTAAAAAGATGTTTCCTATGACAAACACAAAAGCCACAGAAAGGTGTTACAGAAGCACCAACAGGCTCATGAAAAGGTACTCAAGATCACTATTAGAGAAACACACTTCAAAACTACAATGAAGTACCACCTCACACTGGTCAGAATGGCCATCATTGAAAAGTTTATAAACAACAAATGCTGGTGAGGGTGTGAAATGAAGGGAAACTTTTACCCTGCTGGTGGGAATATAAATTGAGGAAGCTACAGTGGGAAACAGTATTGAGATTCCTTAAACAGCTGAAATAGAGTTATCATATGATCCAGCAATCTCACTCCTGGCATATATGTGGAAAAGACTAAAAATCTAATTTGAAAAGATGCACGCATCCCAACTTCATAGTAGCATTATTTACAATAGCCAAGACAAGGAAGCAACCTAAATGTGCAACAGGAGAGGAATGGATAAAGAAGATGTAGATACATGCAATGAAATACTGTGCTGTGCTGTGCTTAGTTGCTCAGTCATGTCTGACTCTTTGTGACCTCATGGACTTTAGCCTGCTAGGCTCCTCTGTCCATGGAGATGCTCCAGGCAAGAATGCTAATGTGGGTTGCCATGCCCTCCTCCAGGAGATCTTCCCAACCCAAGGATCTAACCCAGGTCTCCTGCACAGCAGGCAGATTCTTTACCACCTGAGCTACCAGGGACAGCCCACATTGGAATATTACTCAGCCATGAAAAAGAATGAAATAGTGCCATTAAAAGCTACATGGATGAACCTATTTAACATCATATTTAACTTATATGCAGAGTACATCATGAGAAATGCCGGACTGGATGAAACACAAGCTGGAATCAAGATTCCTGGGAGAAATATCAATAATCTCAGATATGCAGATGACACTACCCTTATGGCAGAAAGCGAAGAACTAAAGAGTCTCTTGATGAAAGTGAAAGAGGAGAGTAAAAAAGTTGGCTAAAAATTCAACTATCAGAAAACTAAGATCATGGCATCACGTCCCATCACTTCATGGCAAATAGAAGGGGAAACAGTGGAAACAGTGAGAGACTTTATTTGGGGGGCTCCAAAATCACTGCAGATTGTGACTGCAGCCATGAAATTAAAAGACACTTGCTACTTGGAAGAAAAGTTATGACTAGCCTAGACAGCTTATTAAAAAGCAGAGAGATACTTTGACAACAAAGTCTAGTCAAAGCTATGGTTTTTCCACTAGTCATGTATGGATGTGAGAGTTGGACTATAAAGAAAGCTGAGCACCAAAGAATTGATGCTTTTGAACTGTGGTGTTGGAGAAGACTCTTGAGAATCCCTTGGACTGCAAGAAGATCCAACCAGTCCATCCTAAAGGAGATAAGTCCTGAATATTCATTGGAAGGACTGATGCTGAAGCTGAAACTCCAATACTTGAGCCACCTGATGTGAAGAACTGACTCATTGGAAAAGACTTTGATGCTGGGAAAGATTGAAGGCAGGAGGAGAAGGGGATGATAGAGGATGAGATGGTTCAATGGCATCACCGACTCAATGGACATGAGTTTGAGTAAACTCCGGGAGTTGGTGATGGATGGGGAGGCCTGGCGTGCTGCAGTCCATGGGGTTGCAAACTGTGGGATACAACTGAGAGACTGAACTGAACTGAACTGGATGAACCTAGACATTATCATACTAAGTAATTCAAACAAAGAAAGATGAATATTATATGATATCTCTTACATGTGGAATCAAAAAATGATACAAATTAAGTTATTTACAAAACAGAAATGGATTCTCAGACATAGAAAGCAAACTTATAGTTACCAAATGGGTGAATGGGGGATGCATAAATTAGGAGTTTGGAATTAACAGATACACACTACTATATATAAAATAGATAAACAACAAGGACCTACTGTACAGCACAGGGAATCATTTAATATATTCAATATCTTGTAATAATCTATAATGGAAAAGAATCTGAAAAAAGTACATAATATGTGTATACATACATATATACATATATGTTACTGAATAACTGTTGCATACATAAACTAACACAACACTGTAAATTAACTATAGTTCAACTTTAAAAAAAAAAAAAGAAAAAGTATTACAGAAGCTGCTAAACATTGTGTGAAGTTCAAAATAAGTGTCACAAGTTTAATTTTATATATCAAAGACATGTTAACTTTGATTTTAAAAGATTATATGAAAAAGCTTTCAAAACTTAGACATCTTATTAACAACCACTACTTACTATCATCAATGTCAATATTTTAACATCTTTAATTTTCCACACGATCAGGGATGCTTACATAAACAATAGCTGCAATAATCATGTGAGAATTACACTAATGAGCTTAACTGCAATTATCATGTGAAAATTATATTAATGAACTAATGGAAGCATCCTGAAAGTATTTTATACTGATGGGGATTTTAAGGTTCATGGGACCCTTAGAAAGCTCAGTGTTGTTCCCTCCTCTCTGTGTAGGCAATGTGGCTTTGGGGGTTTTGGGGAAACCCAAAACCATTTCTTCCAGTCTCTCTCCAGGATGGCTAGTTTAAGATAATCAGAATCATCAGTGTGTTTGAGTCAACCCAGACATCAAAAATACTTAGTCATTGTATGAAAATTAGACTGTAATTAGAGAAGGTCACAAAGTAGTTATCCTTTTTCTAAAATGTAGATTTTTATTTTCTCATTTTAGCCTACTTTTTCAAAACCCAAAGATCATCTTTGTAAAAACAAAGAAAAAGAAAGAACAAAAAAAAGTATTCAGAAGGTGTTCCACTAAGAGATTGCCCTTAATCACTCACTACAGATTTCAACAAAATAAGAACTTTATATGCTCATTTCTAAGTTCTTTTTAGGGCATATGAACAGAAGCCATGATCTACATGTTCTGAAGATATTCAATCCCAGAGTTGGTCTGTGACTTTGTAAGTGTCCCTGATCACGTGATGCTTTAAGGCTTGGAGGCGGCCTGATGAGTGGGATGGAGGGAACATATGCTAATGCAGCTTGCACAAGATCCAGGAGGCAGAGCCACTCAGAGTGACAGGGAAGCAGGGTTACTAGAGCAAGTCCATCTCACAAAACTGTGGGAGCTGGTGAAGGGGTCTATGGAAGACTGGTGCTTTTGCATTTACTGGTGGAATCCACATGGCTGTACATCAGGCAACTTGGAAAGACAGATGGGAATGAAGCGGGAGACAGTGAGGGGAACCAGGTCTGACTCCCAGCACCTTCAACCTTACATTCAGCAGACCTGCAGAACGCCCCTGAGCTTCAGGCTTGAACTTGATGAAAAGGATCCACCCCGAGTTCAAGGATGGCAGGTTGCTGCCCACTCCAACTGGGCAACTGCAGACTAGTGACACCCATGTATAATGCTCGTGGGCAGCTTGGCTTTCCTAGAGGTAGGTCTGCAGGCTATTTAAGCATGCCTCAGAACATCCTTCTAGAAGAACTATTATGCAAGAATAAAAATGGGCTTTTAGTATCTGATAAACTGGATTTTCTCTTGTAAGATTTTCTGCTCAGACATTCTGTCTTGTTACAAAGTATGTGGGATTCCATTAAAAATAGCAATTAAATAACAAATCAATTAGAGAATCTAATTAGGCTGTATACAGTTTCATGGACATTTTTTATTTAGGTTTATTGCATTGAACTGAAATCATTTGTCAACCTGTAGGGTGAGCTCTTCTATTCAATGTTGGAGTTCTAATTCAAGGACTTAACAAAAGTAAATAAATGGATGAACTCTTTAATGAAAAAACCCCAAACACTGGTCTTATATGGGACAAAAAAAAAAAAAAAGAACTATTGGGACAATAATGTCCTATTGCCACGATCAAATCCACCTTGCAAAAACTACATGCGTAGCGAACCTGGTCCTTTCAGCTGCAGAAGAGGCTCCTAGGATTACAGCACTCGTTATGCTGTGCTACGTTATACCTGGCATTCATGCTCCCCCTGGCATGTTCAACTTTCTGCCAAATAGTCTCCTTCAGTCAGTCTATCTACCCTCAGTCCTGTAAACCCAACATAATCAAACCCAGCTCGGTTTGCATGAACCTCTTGGAAGACTCTATATCTATTTCTAACGCTTCAAGCAGTGGTTCAAACGCTCCCATGTCCAGAAGAGTCCTAATTAAGGATACTAAAAGACAGCTTTGGTGCTCCCCTTGGCTTTCTCACACATACATTCTCCCAAATATCCACAGAATCTCCTTCTGGTCCTACTCATGTGATTGTGGGTAAAATATATTCACTCAAAGGTTATGTTTCTTCTTCTTAGGGATATATTAATATCTTAACTCCCAAAGGGACAATAGGTTGCTTAAAGGAAGTGAATGTATCTTTGCATCCTTTGCAATTAGTAGGACTACTTGTCCTGGGTTTTATTTTAGAGCCTTCAGAATTGTGTTTTATGTAGGAAAGTCAACCTGATAATATATAACTAAATCTGATTTTATGCAATATTTTTAAATCTAAAGGACTTTTTTTCTATAAATACTTGCCCTTATTTTCTACCCATTCAGAACTTATGGTACTAGGAATTTATGCAAATGCTTTTCAGTAATTTTTGAGATAAACATAAATGAAGGCACAAAAGCAATAAAGAACTCCTTTACCATACTATGCATGTCCATTCTCTTGATTCTGCAAGTATAATTCAAATACAATATCTTGAATTTAGAAGTAGCTAAACACACAGGCCAAAGGGAACTTCAACCCAAATCATGCCTATGCTTTTTGACATTCATTAGCATCTAGGCTGTTTTGTGTTTCTGGAGAAGTAGGGAAAGAGATGGAAAGGGTTCAGTTGAGTTTAGTCACTCAGTCGTGTCCAACTCTTTGCAACCCCATGAACTGCAGCACGCCAGGCATCCCTATCCATCACCAAGTCCTGGAGTTCACCCAGACTCACGTCCATCGAGTTATTGATACCATCCAGCCATCTCATCCTCTGTCATCACCTTCTCCTCCTGCCCCCAATCCCTCCCAGCATCAGAGTCTTCTCCAATGAGTCAACTCTTCGCATCAGGTGGCCAAAATACTGGAGTTTCAGCTTTAGCATCATTCCTTCCAAAGAAATCCCAGGGCTGATCTCCCTCAGAATGGACTGGTTGGATCTCCTTGCAGTCCAAGGGACTCTCAAGAGTCTTCTCCAACACCACAGTTCAAAAGCATCAATTCTTCAGCACTCAGCCTTCTTCACAGTCCAACTCTCACATGCATACATGACCACAGGAAAAACCATAGCCTTGACTAGACGGGCCTTTGTTGGCAAAGTAACATCTCTGCTTTTGAATATGCTATCTAGGTTGGTCATAACTTTTCTTCCAAGGAGTAAGCGTCTTTTAATTTCATGGCTGCAGTCACCATCTGTAGTGATTTTGGAGCCCAGAAAAATAAAGTCTGACACTGTTTCCACTGTTTCCCCATCTATTTCCCATGAAGTGATGGGACCAGATGCCATGATCTTCGTTTTCTGAATGTTGAGCTTTAAGCCAACCTTTTCACTCTTCACTTTCACTTTCATCAAGAGGCTTTTTAGTTCCTCTTCACTTTCTGCCATAAGGGTGGTATCATCTGGATATCTGAGCTTATTGATATTTCTCCCAGCAATCTTGATTCCAACTTGTGTTTCTTCCAGCCCAGCGTTTCTCATGATGTACTCTGCATATAAGTTACATAAGCAGCGTGACAATATACAGCCTTGACGTACTCCTTTTCCTGTTTGGAACCAGTCTGTTGGTCCATATCCAGTTCTAACTGTTGCTTCCTGATCTGCATACAAATTTCTCAAGAGGCAGGTCAGGTGGTCTGGTATTCCCATCTCTTTCAGAATTTCCCACAGTTTATTGTGATCCACACAGTCAAAGGCTTTGGCATAGTCAATAAAGCAGAAATAGATGTTTTTCTGGAACTCTCTTGCTTTTTTGATGATCCAGGGGATGGAAAGGGTTAGTCTCAGTAAAACAGAGATTTCTGATGGTTATCTCAGATACAGATAACAGATATCTCAGATAACAGATAACACAGCTATTGATGAGGAAGGGTACAGAAGAATAGTGACATTAAAGCAGAGAATACTGTCTAGGGTTACAAAAGCTGCTGTACTCTGGGTCCCAGAGCAACATACCTAAACCAAATAATTAAATACTAGGAGATCTAGGTGAGATTCAACTGTCCTGGTTCTTAGTCCTCACTCCCCAGTAGCTCTCATTATCTTTCTCCAGGGTAAGAGCCTATTGCAAAAGCAATGCCCACTATGGTCAAGACTCTGCAGGCCCCTCCCCACCATCATCACCACTTAGGAAGTCACCAGAATCTGAGGCAGACAGTTCCCAGATATGCTGGCGTCTTCCTCCCTCGAACACCCACAGCCTCTCAGATGTTCCCCAGAGGGACTGAACCCCAGCTACCCACATCTGTGACCCAGGAGGCAGTGTGCCCTGCATTGCCCTCCTTCCTGTCCCTGCTTTGCGCCCACCACTGAACTCATCGTGGTTCTCGGTTTCCCTGGCAAACAGACGTCCCCAAGTACTTGTCTCAGAGTCAGATTTAGGGGAAATCAAAGTAAGACATATAGTAAGGGCTCAAATACAATAAACTGTTTAACCAACATCATTCTCCAATTCTAGCTCTTAGGACATTGTCTTACTTCGAATTTTTTAATGATAACTTTAAAATCTCAGTCCCAAGAATGAAACCGGTAACCTGTTTATCCCTCCTCACCGTCTTTCCCTTCACTTCAGAGAAATAAAGAACGCGCTCAGATTTAACTGAAGATGCTCAGTAAATATCAGACAGCACCTCCTATGTAAGGACTTTGTGTTTCTCTCATAAATGGATGAATCAACGGATCATTCAAGGGGGCACATTTTATTCACGTTTGGAAAAGATTTAAAGTAAGCAGTTCCAGCACTATTATAGCTCACCCCTACGGCGTCACTCTTCTGTGGGTAAAATAAGCATGTTCCTAATGTGTCTTAGCCCGTGGGAAAATAGAGAATAGAGTTTCTTTCTGAATGGGTGATTATAGCAAAGTGAAAATTGCTCCAGGACAAGGCCTTTCAAGCTTTCATACTACTTGCCTTAGGATGTTGTTAAAATGAATATTCTGGATCCGTAGGACTGAGTGGGAGCCAAGATTCTGCACTTCTAATAAGCTCCCAGATGTTGATACTTCTGATGCAAAGACCACACGTTGAGCTGTAAAGCTGTGCACCTGTGCCTTCCCCTAAGGCAGCCACTAGCTACATGTGCTTATTTAAATTAGAAATTAAATAAATTAAAATTTCATTTTCTTCAGTCACATTAGTTATGGTTTTAAATTTATTTATTTATTTCAATTGGAGGCTAATTACTTTACAATACTGTAGTGGTTTTTGCCATACATTGCCATGAATCAGCCACGGGTATACATGTGACCCCCATCCTGAACCCCCTCCCACCTCTCTCCCCATCCCATCCCTCAGGGTCATCCCAGTGCACCGGTCCTGAGCACCCTGTCTCATGCATCGAACCTGGACTAGCGATCTATTTCACATATGGTAATATACGTATTTCAGTGTTATTCTCTCAAATCATCCCACAACATTACTTATGTTCTAAGGGTTCAATAGCCACTTAAGGCTAAGTGGCCCTACCATACTAGAGAGCACAAACAGAAAACATTTCCAGCTGTGCAAAAAAAGTTCATTGGATACATTACTTTAAACATTGGAGAGATGTTCTCAGATATCTTTGTTTATTACTCTTTTAATCTCTCTTTCCTACCTTCCCCACTCCCTACTCCCCCGCAGTTCTCTACACTGTGGAGTTTTTGCTTTTGTTTTTTACACTTTCATAAAAATTCTGCAATGGGGGACTCACAGGCATTCTCTGAATACATTTCTTCTCAAAGAATTGGTTGAAACTCCACAGGCCATCTAAAGAATGGACCCTCCATAACTATCCTATTTCTAGTGTGTTTTTTTAAGACTTAGTGGATGACATATTCAGTTAGGCAGTTTGGGGCAAACACACTAAATTTGATATGGTTTAAATATCCTCTTAGAATTGTAGCCACAGAAATAACCTTTCTCAGTTTTATTAACCAAAATACAATATTTGTACAAGTCATTCATGTTTTAGTGTCAAGACTGAGAAAATAAAGCACTTCTAATAAAAAAAAGAAAGATTTCTGCCTTTGTACTGATAGTGCTCTCTCAAACTACCTTTTCATAAAAATGATACTTCTAATTGACTCATATTGTAATTTATCTCTCTAAGCTGAAAATGCTTGAGAAACATATTTGTTTGTTTCTTGGTTAATCTGTTAATGTCTCAGAAAGTTAGGATGGGCTGTTGGATAACAATTTTTCTAGAATATATAGATACACCCAAAGTTCTAATGCAGCATGAATTGCCTGATTATAGTGAAAAGCACTTAGATTTAGAAAACTATAGTAGACGGCAGAGTATGCTGTAGGCAACTCTTCTATGGAAGGTGCTAGAAATGGCACCAGTTCAATCTCCTTCTCATCCAATATGACCACAAAATGCAGACCAACTCCAGAAGACACATGCAACACCTAAGATGCTCAATCACTCTCGAGAATGCTCAACCACTATGAGATACCACCAAGCCCAGCAAAGCTAGGGGGGCACTGTTGTGGGAAACAGACAGCCACAGAACAGGAACAACCCCCCCGGAGACACCACCCCCACGCCGAGCCCCGGGGGAGGGGAAAAAAAAAAAAAGAAGAAAAAAAAAAAAAAATCTTTAGTCTTAATTAAAAAAAAAAACAAATTTGAGACAGGGAGGGTTAAAAAAAAAAAATTAGAACATAATATTTCTGATCCTGCAAATAGAGAAGGATCTAGAACTGGGCTGTCTCCTGGTTGTCCTTAACCTTCATGGTCAAACAGCAATGATGGGAACCTTCCAATGTTAGTTCTTTCATATTTAGTTAGGGTACTTTGAAAGAGCCTGTGAAAAGTAGCAAGTAGGCATCAACTTCACTCCAAGATCTGGAGCAAATTCAGCAAAACACTCAGCTATTTCAAGTGTTTGATAAACTTCCTGCACATTAATTATGAAGACTGGTAGTGGAAGCAGAACCTCATATTTTCAAAGGTCCTAATTTATTTATATTGACAACTTGAAAAAAAGAAAAACCCAGGCTGTTCACTGTTCTATGTTACTGCTGTTAAATTTTAACAATTAAAACAATCCTTAGAGTATCTGCTTATAGTAAAGGTTTACTGTGGCAGTATACCCATCTTTGCCCAAGAGAGGGAAACAAGTAATCCTGTACCATTTTAAACAAGAGGGTAAGGCAAGAAAGAAATGGATGATATTACTGGTTACACAGTTGAAAAGATGTAATACAAAATAAACTTTGAATAAATTATTAGAAATCAAATTCACATATATATGCACATAATATGAGTTTACTAGAGAAGCCAAAGTACGAAAACAAAACAAGCTTCAATGTTTGCATGATTATCTACATAATTTGGTGAAATTCTTTAGGAAATAAACAATATTGGAGCTGGAATTTCCCCATGTGATTCAATACACTGGGTAAATTATCTGTTAAAATGTATATAGATCACTGTGGAAATTTTTAAAACTACCTAAATTCATTAAAAAAAAAATCATTATGCCAAAACCCAAATATATGCACTATTAACATGCTAGTGTATTTCTTCTATATTGGTTTTCTTTGAAAAGTTCATAAACATACACATATATTTCATTATTCTAAATTAGGGGCAAACTAATTAGCCAAGTGGACAAGAAAACAGATGCAGACAAGAAATATGATCTCTGTGTCAGGTTCTGTGCACATTCCTCATAGGTCTAACCCCATGAATCTTCTGATAACTTTATAAGATAGGCACGGTGTTATCTCTGTTTTAAAGATGAGGATGCAGGAGGTGTGAAATAATGGGCCTGTATTCTCCAAGGGAACATTTCATACAAAGATGGGCAAAATAAAGGGCAGAAATGGCAAGGAACTAACAAAAGCAGAAGAGAATAAGAAGAGGTGGCAAGAATACACAGAACTATACAAAAAAGATCTTAATGACCTGGATAACCATGACGGTGTGGTCACTCACCTAGAGCCAGACATCCTGGAGTGCAAAGTCAGGTGGGCCTTAGGAAGCATTACTTACAAATAAAGTTAGTCGAGGTGATAGAATTCCAGCAGAGCTATTTCAAATCCTAAAAGATGATGCTGTGAAAGTGCTTCACTCAATATGCCAGCAAATTTGGAAAACTCAGCAATGGCCACAGGACTGGAAAGGTCAGTTTTCATTCCAATCCCAGAGAAAGGCAATGCCAAAGAATGCTCAAACTACCACACAGTTCACTTCAGCTCAGTCACTCATTAATGTCCTATTCTTTGCAACTCCATGGACTGCCACACGCCAGGCTTCCCTGTCCATCACCAACTCCTGGAGTTCACTCAGACTCACGTCCATCGAGTCAGTGATGCCATCCAATCATCTCATCCTCTGTCATCCCCCTCTCATCCTGCCTTCAATGTTTTCCAGCATCAGGGTCTTTTCCAAAGAGTCAGTTCTTCATGTAAGGTGGCCAAATTATTGGAGTTTCAGCTTCAGCATCAATCCCTCCAATGATTTCCTTTAGGATGGACTGGTTGGATCTCCTTGCAGTCCAAGGGACTCTCAAGAGTCTTCTCCAACACCACAGTTCAAAAGCATCAATTCTTCCACGCTCAGCTTTCTTTATGGTCTGACTCTCACATCCATACATGATTATGGGAAAGATCATACCTTTGAGTAGATGGACCTTTGTTGGCAAAGTAATGTCTGCTTTTGAATATGCTGTCCAGGCTGGTCATAGCTTTTCTTCCAAGGGGCAAGTGTCTTTTAATTTCATGGCTGCAGTCACCATCTGCAGTGATTTTGGAGCCCCCCAAAATAAAGTCTGACACCGTTCCACTGTTTCCCCACCTATTTGCCAGGAAGTGATGGGACCAGATGCCAAGATCTTAGTTTTCTGAATGTCGAGTTTTAAGCTCATTTCACATGCTAGTATGGTAATGCTCAAAGTCCTTTAAACTAGGCTTTAGCAGTATGTGAATGAGAACTTCCAGATATACAAGATAGATTTAGAAAAGGCATAGGAACCAGAGATCAAATTGCCAACATCCATTGGATCATAGAAAAAGCAAGGGAATTCCAAAAATTATCCCCAACTTCTTCATAGACTATTATTATTTTCTTGTCCTCCAAAATCACTGCAGATGGTGACTGCAGCCACAAAATTAAAAGATACTTTCTTGCTCCTTGGAAGAAAAACTATGACAAGTATAGTGTATCAAAAAGCAGAGATATCACTTCACCAACAAAGATCCAAGTAGTCAAAGCTATGGTTTCTCCAGTAGTCATGTATGGATGTGAGAGTTGGACCATAAAGAAAGCTGAGCATCGAAGAATTGATGCTTTTGAACTGTGGTGTTGGAGAAGACTCTTGAGAGTCCCTTGGACTGCAAGGAGATCCAACCAGTCCATCCTAAAGGAAATCAGCCGTGGGTGTTCATTGGAAGGACTGATGTTGAAGCTGAAACTCCAACACTTTGGCCACCTCATGGGAAGAGCTGACTCATTTGTAAAGACCCTGATGCTGGGAAAGATTGGAGGCAAGAGGAGAAGGGGACGACAGAGGATGAGATGGTTGGATGGCATCATTGACTCAATTGTCATGAGTTTGAGTAAACCCTGGCAGTTGGTGAAGAACAGGGAAGCCTGGCTGGCTGCAGTCCATGGGGTCACAAAGAGTCGGACATGACTGAGCGACTGAAAAACAACAACATGGTTAGAAAAGCTGATGAGAATGAGAGTAAGAAATTTGTCTCAGCTGCCATGCTTGATAGTGGCACAGCTAGAAACAGCCTGTAACAAGGCTGTCTTTTTTACAGTGTGATTTCAGCTACTTAAAGTGCTAATATGCTTCAAGGTGTAAAGCTTCCCCAAATTAAGCATCATTGTATTGAGGACGTCTTATCGTCTACTACCTACAGATTTACACTACACTTAACTTTAAAACTGAACAATATAATATAGCCAAACATCTTCTTTAAAATATAAGAACATTTGGTAATGGAAGCCTAGCATTTCTATCATTGCAATTTTAAGAAATATTTGTTTACTTTGGTTGAGTCACAGTTGTTGCATGTAGGCTCTCTACGTTGTGGCGCGCAGGCTTAGCTGCCCCACGTCACGTGGGATCTTAGTCCCCTGACCATGGATTGAACCTGTGTCCCTGCACAGTGGATGCCCAACCACTGAAATACCATGGAAGTCCCACATGTCATTGTAATTTTTAAAGAAAATTTCCTTCAGAATTTATAGGTATTTCAAAGAATTGTGCTATACACCTAAAACTAATAACATGTTATATGTCAATTATACATCAATAGAATAAAAATAATAAATTTCCAATTTGGTATACTTTTACAGCAACTATGTTAGATTTCTGTCAATGGACACACAAAAACCATTGCCAAGATGGTTGAGAAAATCTCACTAAACCCCACATCAAGTTTTCCCTGTTAGGCACCCCACCCCAGTACTCTTGCCTGGAAAATTTCGTGGACGGAGGAGCCTGGTAGGCTCCAGTCCATGGGGTTGCTAAGAGTCGGACACGACTGAGCGACTTCACTTTCACTTTTCACTTTCATGCATTGGAGAAGGAAATGGCAACCCACTCCAGTATTCTTGCCTGGAGAATCCCAGGGGAGGGGAGCCTAGTGGGCTGCCGTTTATGGGATCGCACAGAGTCAGACACTACTGAAGCAATTAGCAGCAGCAGCAGCAGCAGGAGAAGGCAGCACACGATACATTTGTTACAACTAAAGAACCAGTGGGCTTTGCTGGTGGCTCAAATTGTAAAGAATCTGCCTGCAATGTGGGAGATCTGTGTTTGATCCCTGGGTTGAGAAGATCCCTTGCAGAAGGGAATGGCAACCCACTCCAGTATTCTTGCCTGGAGAATTCCATGGAGTCACAAAGACTTGGACACAACTGAGCAAATGACACACACAGACACAAAGAACAAATACTGATGCATTTTTTGAACTAATATGCATACTTCAGTGAAATTTTCTTAATTTTTATCTACTTTTTTTTTTATCTGTTCCAGGATTCCACCCAGGATACTACATAATCTTCAGCCTATAAGTCTCCATAGTGTACTCCACTGTGAGTGTTTCTTAGATTTTTTTTTTCGTTGATGACTTTCACAGTTTAGAGTACTGTTCAGGCATTTTGAAAAATATGTTATGTTGATGTTTTGCTCATGACTGGACTGAAATTGTCAATTTGAAGGAGAAAGACCACTAGCTAAAGTGTCACCTGTATGACATCATATAAAGGTTACATATGGCAGAAAGTGAAGAGGAACTAAAGAGCCTCTTGATGAAGGTGAAAGAGGAGAGTGAAAAAGCTGGCTTAAAACTCAGCATTCATAAAACTAAGATCATGGCATCTGGTCCCATCACTTCATAGCAAAAGATGGGGAAAAAATGGAAATAGTGACAGATGTTATTTTCTTGGGCTCCAAAATCACTGCAGACAGTGACTGCAGCCATGAAATTAAAAGAAGACACTTGATCCTTGGAAGAAAAGCTATGACAAACGTAGACAGCATATTAAAAAGCAGAGACATCACTTCACTAACCAAAGTCTGTATAGTCAAAGCTATGGTACGGATGTGAGATTTGGACCATAAATCAGGCAGAGCACCAAAGAATTGATGCTTTTGAACACTGGGGCCGGAGAAGACTCTTGAGATTCCCTAGGACAGCAAGGAGCTCAAACCAGTCAATCCTTAAGGAAATAAATCCTGAGTATTCATTGGAAGGACTTATGCTTCTTTGGCCACCTGATGTGAAGAGCCAGCTCATCAGAAAAGCCCATCATGCTGGGAAAGCTTGAGGGCAGGACGAGAAAGGGGATAGAGTATAAGATGGTTGGACGGCATCACCGACTCAAAAAGGCATGAGTTTGAGCAAACTCCAGGAGACAGTGAAGAACAGGGAAACCTGGCATGCTGCACTCCAGGGGGGTATCAAAGAGTCAGACACAGCCGAGTGGCTACAGAACAACAGTCATCAACCTGATTCAGTGCTGATATCTTGACCCTGACTACTTTGAGGCAGGGGTTGGTAGGTTGCCCTAACAAAAAGTTTCTCTTTCTCCCCCTTTCCATAGTTTTCTCTTTGGAATGCAGGCAACATGTGAAGCCCACACTTAAGAGTCTTAATATTCTAACATATTAAGGGATCACTATTTACATCAATTATTTAGACTCCTCTATGGGAGAATTTTTTTCCCCATTTTTTCTATTATTTCCCATTTTAAAATTTTATTCAATCATATAGTTATATATTCATAGAAATTTATTTAATACATTGGGTTATAAGCCAATATTACATTATTTATTTTCTTGCTCACATGGTTCCAGCATGACCTTTGGGAGCCATTTCAATTGCTCTGGTGTTCCTTTGATACACCCTTATTGTTTAATTTTTTGATTACTTACTTTATGGACTCAGAAATGAGCCAAGCTTATCATGTCAATTCTTTGGCACAGCTCCAGGATCAGCCACTTCTCCAAGGAGCCCTGTTCTTGTTATTAGAGAATGGTATTAGAAACCAAGTTCTGGGAACTTGATGTTCTTATTGCTTCTGGGGGGTATTATTGCTCCTAAGTGTTTTTAGTGGGCAGAGCTTGAGAATATATGTGTGTATGTGTATACATATAAATACATATGTGTTGTTCTGGTGGTTGTTTAGTCACTACATTGTGCCTGACTCTTTGCAACCATGTGGATTGTAGCCCACCAGGCTCCTCTGTCCATGGAATTTCCCAGGCAGGAATACTGGAGTAGGTTACCATTTCCTTCTCTAGAGGATCTTCCCAACCGTGGGATCAAACCCACGTCTCCTAAAATGGCAGGTGGATTCTTTTACCACACACACACACACACACACACACACACACACACACACTTGTGTGAAAGTGAAGTCACTCAGTTGTGTCCAACTCATTGCGACCCCATGGACTGTAGCCTACCGGCTCCTCCATCCATGGGATTTTTCAGGCGAGAGTACTGGAGTGGGTTGCCATTTCCTTCTCCAGAGGATCTCCCCAATTTACATATATATAAAACACACACACAAATATATATATACTTGTTTATATACACATATCTATATTATTTACCTATTATCATGTGTATCTATATTAAGCTGAACATGGGTTCATACCAATGTCTCATTCTAGTGCCACAAGATTCATTCTACATTTCAGCCGTTGGCTATCTGTAACAATTAAAATATTAGGAGATTATGGACTGAAAGTTAATGGCTCAATGGTAAAGAATCTACATGCAATGCAGAGGACACAGGAGATGCAAATTTGATCCCTAGGTCAAGAAGATCCTCTGGAGAAGTAAATGGTAATCCACTCCAGTATTGTTGCCTGGATAATCCATGGACAGAGGAGTCTGGTGGTCTACAGTCCATAGGGCTGCAAAGAGTCGGACACAACTGAGCAAACACATGGGATGCAATGGACTTGTAATTAAGAAAATGACCTTCTTAAGAGCTATTAGAGGCTAGAAACTGAATCTTTATTCTTTACTTAGTTACCAGTCTATTATTTTCCCACTCTACAACATCATATCATTTATCCTAAGTTCTCACCATGCAATACCATAGTCCAACAATTCATCAAAGCACTCTTAATAAAAGGATTTTAAAAAGAATGAATCAGTGAAGCTGATCCTCACACAGAACTGCTGCAACTCTTGCTTTTTCTGGGAATTCACAATGAAGTTGATACAACCAAAATATAGGATTTGAGTAGCCTTACTTTTTGTATTTTATCTATTTTCTAGTGCTTCTTCAGTGAGCTTTCTTTCTGAAAAGGCTTTCTGCTTGACAGGCTTTGTGTAGATGGAATGACCTTTTGCCGTGTAGGAATACTGAAAGGCAAATGTCAACTTGGGAAAATAAATAAGACCTGGTCTCTATTCACAAGGAGACAAAACATAGTAACTTGCTTTCTGTTGATTCTTAAGGCATGAAACTCATCCTAAAATAATGTGCTGAAAACACTTAATATGAAGCAATTTTCTCCTGCATGTGCATACATACCCTATGCTATGACCGTGGCTACCATGTGAAATAATGCCACCTTATTCCTCCACACAACCTTAATGTTAGGTTTGAATTAATTTATGTTTTCATTTCTAAACATTTAGAGTTCACCAAAGAAAGACAAAAGCAGCTTTTCCCACTATGGTCCTCATTGACTTTAAACTGCACATTTAGGAGATTTAGTTTCTGCAATTATTCTGCATTTTTGCTTTCTTAAATTGAAGTAATAGAACATATAAGAATAAATAAGGTGAATTTGTGGCAACATGGGTGAACCTTGAAGGTATTATGCTAAGTACAGTAAATCAGACAGAGAAAGTCAAGCACTGTATGTGATCTCACTTGTATTTGTAATCTAAAACAACAACAACAAGAAAACAAAATACTGACTTAGAAAAAGTGATCAGATGTGTGCTCACCAGAGGTGCTGGAAGGTGGATGACATTGGTAAAGAGAGTCAAATGTACAAACTTCCAGTTATAAAATAACTAAGTCATGGGATTATTGCAGAGGATAGTTAATAGTGTTGTATTGCACATTTGAAAGTTGCTAAGAGATTATCTCTTAAAAGTTCTCATAACAAGAAAAATATTCTGTAGCTACATGTGGCAATGAATGTTAAAAAGACTTATTGCGATGATCATTTCACAATACATACAAATATTAAGCTAATATGTTTATATCAATTATATCTCAATTTAAAAAAAGAATAGATACGGTGAATTTGTAACTCATGCTACAAAGGAAGGACTTGACTTAAGCCTCCAAATCCTCCATCACACTTACAGTCACTGATGTGTTGATAAATGTTAAAAACCATAAATGAAAATAAAAGGGCCCTGATTAGTAGTGTCTGTCAATACTAGAACTGTAAATACTTCAGTGGCCAATTTCAAGCTATCAACATGAGGTACAGATTTGAGCCGTGATATGCAATAGTGATCCATTATATAGCATTTCCACTATCTAGATATTATAATTGTAAATAACACTGAAAGCATAGATAATAATAAAAATAAGCAGGACATGGTAGGGGTATTAGTAATTTTACTTTTTTTTTATTTAGTAAGTTTGCCTTCTTCCAAGGTAATGGATTTTCTTTAAAGTTGATATAATTTAATAGCTTGTGAAAGCTAAGACTTGCTCTTTAAGAAATACCACCAGTAAATACGAGTATTTCAGGGGAAGGGTAATTAAAAGGATATATATTTCTTAAATTGGGGTACAGTTGCTTTACAATGTTGTGTTAGTTTCTGCTGAACAATGAAGTGAAAGAGCTCTAAGCATAATATATCCCCTCCTGCTCGGACCTCCCTCCTGCCCCACCCTTCCCGCAGCTGTCTAGGTTGCGGCAGAACACTACGAACAAAGCTAGTGGACATGATGGAATTCCAGTTGAGCTCTTTCAAATCCTGAAAGATGATGCTGTGAAAGTGCTGCACTCAATACGCCAGCAAATTTGGAAAACTCAGCAGTGGCCACAGGACTGGAAAAGGTCAGTTTTCTTTACAATCCCAAAGAAAGGCAATGCGAAGGAATGCTCAAACTACCACACAATTGCACTCATCTCACATGCTAGTAAAGTAATGCTCAAAATTCTCCAAGCCAGGCTTCAGCAAGTGAACTGTGAACTTCCAGATGTTTAAGCTGGTTTTAGAAAAGTCAGAGGAACCAGAGATCAAATTGCCAACGTCTGCTGGATCATGGAAAAAGCAAGAGAGTTCCAGAAAAACATCTATTTCTGCTTTATTGACTATGCCAAAGCCTTTGACTGTGTAGATCACAATAAACTGTGGAAAATTCTGAAAGAGATGGGAATCCCAGACCACCTGATCTGCCTCTTGAGAAATCTATAGGCAGGTCAGGAAGCAGCAGTTAGAACTGGACATGGAACAACAGACTGGTTCCAAATAGAAAAAGGAGTTCGTCAAGGCTGTATATTGTCACCCTGCTTATTTAACTTATATGCAGAATACATCATGAGAAACGCTGGGCTGGAAGAGGCACAAGCTGGAATCAAGATTGCCGGGAGAAATATCAATAACCTCAGATATGCAGATGACACCACTCTTATGGCAGAAAGTGAAGAACTAAAGAGTCTCTTGATGAAAGTGAAAGAGGAGAGTGAAAATGTTGGCTTAAACCTCAACATTCAGAAAACTAGGATCATGGCATCTGGTCCCATCACTTCATGGGAAATAGATGTGGAAACAGTAGAAACAGTGCCAGACTTTATTTTTGGGGGCTCCAAAATCACTGCAGATGGTGACTGCAACCATGAAAATAAAAGACACTTACTCCTTGGAAGGAAAGTTATGACCAACCTAGATAGCATATTGAAAAGCAGAGAAGAGACATTACTTTGTCAACAAAGGTCCGTCTAATCAAGGCTATGGTTTTTCCAATGG
Organism: Tragelaphus eurycerus; assembly: GCA_935064755.1. Lineage (NCBI taxonomy): Eukaryota > Metazoa > Chordata > Mammalia > Artiodactyla > Bovidae > Tragelaphus > Tragelaphus eurycerus. The sequence goes on from CAKXYN010000248.1 coordinate 805,603, forward strand.
TCATGTATGGATGTGAGAGTTGGACTGCGAAGAAGGCTGAGTGCTGAAGAATTGATGCTTTTGAACTGTGGTGTTGGAGAAGGCTCTTGAGAGTCCCTTGGACTGCAAGGAGATTCACCCAGTCCATTATAAAGGAGATCAGCCGTGGGTGTTCTTTGGAAGGAATGATGCTAAAGCTGAAACTCCAGTACTTTGGCCACCTCACATGAAGAGCTGACTCATTGGAAAGGACTCTGATGCTGGGAGGGATTGGGGGCAGGAGGAAAAGGGGATGGCAGAGGATGAGATGGCTGGATGGCATCACGGACTCGATGGATATGAGTTTGAGTGAACTCCGGGAGTTGGTGATGGACAGGGAGGCCTAGCATGCTTAGATTCATGGGGTCGCAAAGAGTCGGACACAAATGAGAGAATGAAGTGAACTGAACTGAAGACTTCTTAGATTTTCTTCCTATAATACACATTTTCTTATTGAGCAGAGTATTCAAAAGGAAAGGGAAATAAGTAACAAGTGATTTTAATTGATCACAAAGAAGATTAATTGACTTAAGCTTTGAAGTAAACAATGTGATGAGGAATAAATTCAAATACCTAACAGCAAAGCCATAGAATACTCAAGCTCCCTTCTATGATTGGATCTTTGCAGGTTCTTATGCATTGTCTTGCTAAGACATTTTTAAGGAAAGGCAAAGTATGTCTTGAACAACACTAAGAGTCTTAAATGGGGGTGGAAGGGAAGGGCATATACATATACAAAAAACTGATTCACTTCATTGTACAACTGAAACTAACACACACTGTAAAGCAACTACACCCCAATTAAAAAAAATAGTACTAAGAGATACAGGTGCTGTGGAGAAGATTGTCATGTGTAAGATAAACTGAGGTTTAATAATCTGTCAAAACATTTTAACTTCCCAAAGAGCTTAATACCTTGCTTCTGGGAGGAGTAAGGTAAAAAGCAAAGAAAGACGGTAACAGAAAATAATCCTGGGAATCGTCCTTTTGTCCTTTGTACGAGGTTCTTTTCAATCTCTTATATTTAGGTCAGCACCAGAACTTTATGCATTTCTCTGCATAGAGAAATACAAACCACTGGACGTACAAGGCAAAACCGGGGCTGGTTAAAACCATTCAGGAGAGATGAGACCTAGGAATGTTATGATTTCATATCTTGATTGAACACAATAGGAACCTGATGGCTACTGGTTTCATGCCCACAGATACTTCCCTGAAATAAAAACTTATGCCAATAAACTCTTAGCACAGAGTATTCTTTCCATAAAATCATAAAACTCATTGCTTTTAATGATGGTAGACTGGCAATATTCCTTAAACTAAAATTTGTCTGCAAAGAAAACAACAATTTTACTCGTACAAAATGAATGTTGCCCTTTTCACTTATTAAAAACAGATAAAAAGTAGAAAACTTCTGTTCATACATAAATATCTATGAGACCAAAATCAGCCTGATTTACAAGTCAAAGTTCAGGATGGATTCTGAACACCAAATGAAATTATAGACAATCTCTGGCTCTCAATTAATGAAAACGAAATTAGTCTAATTTCCAATAGAATGGACATCCACATTAAGAAAAATGAGCTACTAGTGTCTCATCCCCACAGAGATGCAGTCTGCAAATGATTTTGAATGTGCACTGGCAGACTGTTTCTAGATGCTGAATACAATTATCCTTCAAAAATGAGTCCTGATTGACCTCTGGACCTAGATCGGCCACTGCAGCAACACACCCGTCTCCTTTTCCAACATCTACTGAGATTCCACTTAAATGCTATGTTTGCAGTGCAGCCTTGCCTGCCTTCTCCCACTCCTGCCATCTCACTTCCTAGCCCCAGAGGACAAAAAATTGTATTATCCCTGAATGCTTTGTTTGCCTTCCTATTTTATCACTTTCCACATCTGAATTTGAATTATAGACATCTGCATACTACCCGCTGCTTTCTTGTTTCAAGTATATGAACTATGAGAGGAAGGACTTTGTTTCATTTCTCTTTTTATATCATTTGGGACAAATCACAATTGCACTCACCTCACATGCTAGTAAAGTAAAGCTCAAAATTCTCCAAGCCAGGCTTCAGCAATATGTGAACCATGAACTTCCTGATGTTCAAGCTGGTTTTAGAAAAGGCAGAGGAACCAGAGATCAAATTGCCAACATCCGCTGGATCATGGAAAAAGCAAGAGAGTTCCAGAAAAACATCTATTTCTGTTTTATTGACTATGCCAAAGCCTTTGACTGTGTAGATCACAATAAACTGTGGAAAATTCTGAAAGAGATGGGAATACCAGACCACCTGATCTGCCTCTTGAGAAATCTGTATGCAGGTCAGGAAGCAACAGTTAGAACTGGTGGAACAGCAGACTGGTTCCAAATAGGAAAAGGAGTACGTCAAGGCTGTATATTGTTACCATGTTTATTTAACTTATATGCAGAGTACATCATGAGAAATGCTGGACTTGAAGAAACACAAGTTGGACTCAAGATTGCTGGGAGAAATATCAATAACCTCAGATATGCGGATGACACCACCCTTATGACAGAAAGTGAAGAGGAACTCAAAAGCCTCTTGATGAAAGTGAAAGTGGAGAGTGAAAAGGTTGGCTTAAAGCTCAACATTCAGAAGACGAAGATCAGGGCATCTGGTCCCATCACTACATGGGAAATAGATGGAGAAACAGTGGAAACAGTGTCAGACTTTATTTTTCTGGGCTCCAAAATCACTGCAGGTGGTGACTGCAGCCATGAAATTAAAAGACGCTTACTCCTTGGAAGGAAAGTTATGACCAACCTAGATAGCATATTCAAAAGCAGAGACATTACTTTGCCAACAAAGTTTCACCTAGTCAAGGCTATGGTCTTTCCTGTGGTCATGTATGGATGTGAGAGCTGGACTGTGAAGAAGGCTGAGCGCCGAAGAATTGATGCTTTTGAACTGTGGTGTTGGAGAAGACTCTTGAGAGTCCCTTGGACTGCAAGAAGATCCAACCAGTTCATTCTGAAGGAGATCAGCCCTGGGATTTCTTTGGAAGGAATGATGCTAAAGCTGAAACTCCAGTATTTTGGCCACCTCATGCGAAGAGTTGACTCATTGGAGAAGACTCTGATGCTGGGAGGGATTGGGGGCAGGAGGAGAAGGGGACGACAGAGGATGAGATGGCTGGATGGCATCACTGACTTGATGGGTGTGAGTCTGGGTGACCTCCGGGAGCTGGTGATGGACAGGGAGGCCTGGCGTGCTGCGGTTCATGGGGTCGCGAAGAGTCGGACACGACTGAGCGACTGATCTGATCTGATCTGATCTGATAGGGATTTTCCAGTGGGAGGTGTTTAAAATTTGTATTGAATTGTCTATGTGTGTGTGTGTTAGTTGCTCAGCCATGTCCTACTCTTTGTGACCCCATAAACTATAGCTCACCAGGCTCCTCTGTCCATGGAATTCTCCAAGCAAGAATACTAGAGTGGTAGCCATTCCCTTCTTCTAGAGATCTTCTTGACCAAGAGATCCAACCCAGGTCTCTTGCATTGCAGGCGGATTCTTTACCATCCAAGCCACCAGAGAAGCCCTTTATTGAAGGAGACAGTTCTAATTCAAAAAGAGTTTAGAATCTAGTAAAATATTGGATACCACATTGATTAATTTTTTCCCAGCAATAAAGGGAGGAAAACTTTATCAAATCATCAAAATACATACTTAAGTTCAAATATAAAGAAAAATAGATATAAAATTTGAAAATGAGGAGACAACAGTATCGTTTGTTACATATGGTATGGCTATATACACGTTAGAAAGAAAAACATCAAGTGAAAAAGACTGCAAAGAGTTCTGTGAAGTTCCTGGATATGCAACAATATACCCCAAATCAGTTTTTCTTCATTAAATACAAGGCAATTAGAAATATGAATGAAAGCTCTACTTAGAACAGCATCAAAGTGATGCAATATCCAAGAAAACAACTTAAATGTGTATGTTATGGGCCCCCAACCTCTGGGATCTAATGCCTGAAGATTTGAGGTGGAACTGATGTAATAATAATGGAAATAAACTACACAGTAAGTGTAATGCGCCTGAAGCATCCTGAAACCACCACCCCACAACTGCGGAAAACTGTCTTCTACAAAACCAGTCCCTGGTGCCAGAAAGATTGGAGACCAATGAATGAAGCCTTGAGAACATTAAGAAGACACGTAACAGACAACCTGAATAAAAATACGGACATGCTCTACTTGAGTGGAAACAGTCAGTATTCTAAATATATAAACTGTTACTGTATTAATCTAAGCATTTAAGTAATACCAATAATCTTTACTGATGACTTAAGTGATAAAGAATCTGCCTGGAATACAGGAGACTCAGGTTCAATCTCTGGGTCAGGAAGATGCACTGGAGAAGGAAACGGCAACCCACTCCAATATTCTTGCCCCCAAAAGTTCCATAATCAGAGGAGTCTGGTGGACTACAGTCCATGGAGTTGCAAAAGAGTTGGATATGACTGAGTGCAGATGCAGACTAGACCAGAATAAATAATCAATGGGAATTTTAGGAAAATAATATAAATTGATCTTGAAAGTCATATGAAAATAAAAATAAGTGAAAAAAAAACTTTAATGAAGTAGGACTATCTCCATTAAATAATAATATGTATTAGAAAGCTATAAAAATTAAAACACTTCAGAATATTAGTCTAACTATATAGAAAGTTCAAAGATACCAGAATATAGAGAGGCTTTCAGAATATAATCAGGATAGCATTTAAAACCAGTGATAAAAAGAGAGATTACACAATAATTAATGTTGGACAACAAGGTAGCCATGTAGAGTTCAATAATATTGATATTGTAGTAGACATTACGAGGTCAGTAATACAGTGAGTTCTCTGTAGATTATACAAATGAGTTCTGTTTCAGTTTGCTTGTAAGTCCAACAAAGTCAGCTTAGGTACCCAACTAACACAATTGTCTATATAGTTCTGTACTGTAACAGGTTTATAATAATTTTCACACAAATAATACATAAAAAACAAACACAAGAATAAACAAAACATTTTTAACTTTACAGTACAGTGCCTTGCAAAGTACAACAGCTGGCACACAGGGGCTGGCACTGCGTGAACAGGCAGGAAGAGTTTCTGCCCAGAGGAGGGGGAGGAGGTGGGAGATGGTGGAGCTGAGAGGTCAGCAGCAATAGGATGTGAAGTAAGCTGGGGTTTCACTCACACCTGATGCTGACGACATAGGTTCTGCTGGATTCAATTGTATTTACCCCTTTGAAACAATGATCCAGTGATGTCGAGGTAGCAGCTCTTTTATCTTCTTGTCATAGATGACACAGTAGCAGTGGAGTGCATTCTGAATGGCTGCTTAAACTTGTGTGTGTTGTTCTAAGTTGGGGTCCTGTGCCACAAAATCTAACAATGCCTCCTCAAATAAGGAAAATCCCCTTGCCATTTCCTGTACCATGAATCTCCTCAGTGCTTCAGTTACTTCTCCCTCTTGTCTCTCTTCTTCCTTTCTCTGGGGTCCAATTCCATCAGGTCTTCATTCGTAAGCTCTACGTTGCACAAGTTCAGTGAAGCTGTCCTCTTGGAGGTCTAGCTCCAGCTTCTCACCGGGGGTCACTAAGCTGCTGAAGACTTCTTTGGACTCCTCATCAATCTTTGTAAGTACCTGAAACTCATGAACAAGCTGCGGGCAAAGGTTCCTACAAACTCCAGTCATGATGATGGCCATAACTTCACACCGAGCAAAGCCAATGTTTTTTATAGCCTTGTAGATGTTACAGTCCTTCCAAAATTGTTGCAAGGCTATTCCTGATCTGTCACTCATCTTTACTGACTGATGAAAAGTATGACATAAATAATATTTCTCAAAAGTCACTATAATTCCCTGGTCCATAGGTTGGTCAAACAATGTAGGTGTTACATGCACTACTTTGACACTGGGATGAAAGTCAGCCATGTGCAGGGAGTGTGGCCCATTTGTCAGGCAGCAAAAGAATGTTGAATAGGATGCTCTATTCCAAGAAATATTTCTCTACCTCTGGGATAAAGTGGTGGAAAAACCAGTCTTGGAAAACGGCCTATGTAACCGAGGTTTTGGGGTTACTCTTCCACACAATAGGAAAATAGCCCATGGCTATATTTTTAAGGGTTCTTGGGTTCTCTGAATGATAAACTAAGACAGGCTTCAGTTTTACATTGCCAGAAGCACTGCCACCAAACAGCAGATTGAGTCTATCCTTTGCTGCTTCATACCCTCCCATCAACTTTTCCTCCTTACTGATATAGAATAACTTTGGTCTGGCATCCTCTTTCAGTACAGTCTTGTCTCACCACATTAAAAATATGCTTGGGTAAATACATGGCCTTCATCAAAAATTTCTTGAAGCATTTCAAGAAATTCCCAGGCAGCTATCATATCTGCACCTGCTGCCTTGCCACTTACTTTTACATAATGAAGTTTGGTTCTAGCCTTGAACTGATGAAACCTGCATGGCTCGTATTAAAATATGCACACTGATTCTTCACCATGTTTCTTCTTCATGTCTTTGTAAACACTTTTAGCTTTCTCTTGAATCAACATTAAGCTAACCAATACTCACCAGTGACGCTGATCCTGCCTCCACACTCTGAGAAACTTCTCCATCTCCTCCATCCTTTTCCATGATTCTTCAGTATTATTACTGACATAATCAGCATGGAAAACTTCACACGCTCCATGATTTTGTCCCTGTTCTTTAGAATCATGCCAATGGTTGAAACATTTATGTTATGAGAACAAGTAAAGCCTACCATCTTTTTGCCTCACTTCAATCTCTCAATTATTTTCACTTTTTTATATTATTTTTATTGAAGGATAATTGTTTTATAGAATTTTGCTGTTTTCTGTCAAACCTCAATGTGAATCAACCATAGGTACACATATTGCTTAGCAGTACCAGTTCTTAGCAGTGCCAGTTACATCACTGCTGTCTTTATGCTTGCTTCTGGACATCCTGGGCTTGAAATAAAGATACTGCACTACTGTGTTGTATACAGTACTGCAAAGTAGACGAAAGCACAACCACTTGTATAGCATGCACGCACGTGATGTTTTGCGTGAGATGTATGAACTAACTTACGTGATTGGACATGCCAAGATAAGGTCAGATCTTTGAAAGTCAGCAACTTGAAGGTTTGTACATAGTGGACTTACTGTATCTGATCTTCCTTTCTTCTCTGGGTATATTGGAAACTATATTGTCCAGTCCCCATGCAGTTGAGCTGGACCATGTGACTACATCTGGCCAATGAAGTGTGAGTAGAGGGAATATGGGTCACTTCTGGGCTGACCCACTGAAAAGTCTCCATTGATTCCACAGCTGCTTCTCATCTCCTTACCCAGCAAAAGCAAAGGCCTTCTGTTGAGATGGCAGAGCTCAAAATAGAAGTAGCTTATATTGCTGAGGGTAGTTTGGAAGGTTTCAGACCTCCAGCAAACAGAGGAAGTAAGAAATTTCTGATGTGCTATTCCACTGACATTGAGCAGTTGCTTGTTTTCAGGGACTACCTAAGCCTATCCTGACTAATGAAGATTCCTTTGTCACTGTCATAAAATAAGGTCCAGATGGCTTAAAGGTACAATCATAAAAAATAAAAACATAAAAAAATCAGAATAAATCACAAAATTATCTTTATTATTTTAGAATGGATGACTCTTACAAGTATCACTTCAAATTGGAAGCTCATAAAGAAAATGATGAACAAATCTGATGACCAAAAAAATCTAGAAAGCAAAAATTCCACAAAATCAAATTTAAAAGTTGAAAATAAAATATAAAGCAATTTAAAAAGTAAATAATCCAATGGAAAATGGGCAAAGGTTCAGTTCAGTTCAGTCACTCACTCATATCCAACTATTTGCGACCCCATGGACTACAGCACGCCAGGCTTCCCTGTCCATCACCAACTCCAGGAGCTTACTCAAACTCATGTCCATAGAGATGGCTAAAGGTTATAAGAAGAAACACAAATATATTGCATAGAAGAAAAAGTTCTTCACTCATCATGGGAGAAACACAACTTTAAATAATAAAGAGCTACCAGTGTTTCATCTATCATATGTACAAAAATAAAAAAAGGTTAGTAAAACACTATTAACAATGTAAATAAATAGGTAATTTGAATGTTATTTATGGAAGTGTAAATTGATCCAATTTCAAAAGCAAATTGGTAGTATGTTTTATAATTTAAAATACATGTGGATACAAGAATTTCAGTTGTAAGAAATTCAAATGTACCCATATTATATCCCAAAATATTTTTAATAAATCTATATTGAAGCATTATTTGGAACAGCAGAAACTTAGAAATAATAAAATACTTATTAAGAAGTAACTCAAAAAATAAATGCTGGTGCATCTATAAAATAGAGTTTCAAATGAAGTAGATATATGGCATAATTTCTGAGACATATTGTTGGAGTTAAATAACATTTGATAGTAGGCCATCATTTATATAGAGTTTAATGTTTTTAATTGGGCTAGTAGATATATAGATTTCCTGGGCAGTGGGGTGTGGCGGGAGGAGGGGGTGGTGGTGGAAAGGAAATAAGTATGAACTGTTGCTTCTGGGAAGGGAGCAGAAGAAATAAGGGTAGAATGTGTACTTTTTAATGATAACCTTTAACATTGTTAGAATTTATTTTTTTAGTTAGATGCATGTATTGCTTTTTATCCAAAAAAGAAAAACAATTTAAATACATTAAGCTAGACCAATTCTAGTTATTCAAATGACTAATATCATTTGAATGCTCACATCTCAAAGGTTGTAAATGGTAAGAATGGTTATGTTCCTGGTGATCACTGTTAAGAAAAATTCTGACTCAAATAGACAGGTCACAGACACTTGCCACTCCTATTATTCTTTGCAAAGAAAACTTAGTCAACCTGGAACATCCTTTTAACAGTTAGAAGGGAAACTGACAGCTCTCACCTTCCTTAGATGAAAATCCAATCAGAAAATGTGACATTTTGACCGACATAATGCAGCTCCAGTACTTCCCTGGGCCACCACAAGCCAAAGGGCATGTAAAAAAGACTTTATGTAAGATTTGTATTCCATAAAATTGACAGACTTAAAAAGCACAGGGCAGATGCAGCATTAATCTGCTCCCACGTGTTTTATGGCTATTTAAAGGGCCTGCCAGCATGAATAACGCACAGGAGTTATTTTTACATAAAACATGCTCAAAAATTATAGAATGTACAACTCGAGGATGGCATAGTTTTCTAAAAGTCAAAATGGTAAGGCAGAAAACCACATATGTTCTCTTGTTTTTATTTCTTGCATCTCATGGTTAAATTTACAAGATGTCAATATCAATAGCTTATCTGATAATGATTTTGTTTTTGATTTCTAGGGATTTAAAAAAATAAAATTAAAAAAATAAACATTTTAAAATTATCAAAGTCATGTCATAACTATATAAAATACATAAAACAAACAAGAATTGCCTTAGGGCAAAATAATTTTTCTATGAGAAGTTTAAAGTAAAGGAGAGAATAGTATTGAGAGCAAAATTCAGCAGATATGTGTGTTGATTAAAAAAACAATTATAACTTCCTTTTTTGTTGTTGTTGTCATTTTGGACTAATAATTCACTTTCCCCTCCAGTATACATTAACAGTCCGACTGAACAGTCAAATAGAATATAGTCCAGAAATAGGCTCAGGCATATGTCAAAAGTTTATATTAATATATGAAAAGAGTAGAACCTCAACTCACTAGGACAAAAGTTAGACAGCTAAATAAATTGTGTAAAAAATGGACTTTATAATAAATGGTGTTGGCACCAGTGTACAACAAGTTGAAAAAAGATACAACTGGATTCTTAAATGGTATTGAAACACCTTGACACCAGATTAAGGCAAAAGATGGACTTAAAAAAATAGTGTTGTATGGCAGTTCTATTTCCAGTTTTTTTAAGGAATCTCCATACTTTTCTCCTTAGTGGCTTACCAGTTTGCATTCCCACCAACAGTTTAAGAGGGTTCCGAGAATAGCACTGAAACATGTATATTACCATTTGTGAAATAGATCACCAGTGCAAGTTTGATGCATGAAACAGGGCACTCAAAGCTGGTGCACTGGGACAACCCAGAGGGATGGGGTGGGGAGGGGAGGTGGGAGGGGGGTTCGGGATGGGGACCCATGTGATGGCATGTGGAAGAATGGCAAAAACCACTGTAATTAGCCTCCAATTAAAATACTTAATTTAAAATTTAAAAAAATAGTGTTTGAACAAAAGGATATCAAGTTGGAAGAAGATAAAATTGTATCCATACCTCAAAAAATACAACATAAAAGGTTTCTAGATGATCCAAGATCTAAACATAAAAACACAAAACCATACTAGGAGAAAACTACAGGTGAATGTTTTTAGATACAAAAAGACTTTCTGTGACTCAAAATCCAAAAGCAATAAAATTAAAATTTAACAAGTTGACTACATAAAAATAACAAGTAAAGACTTACTTGAATGGCAGAAAATCATAAGCAATATCAAAAGGCAAAAGACAAAGCCAGAGAACATTTTTGCTGCTTTATGATAGAGGTAACTATCCTAAGGAACTGTAAAAAAAAAAAAAAAAAAAAAAAAACTAAGGAGGCTAAAAGAGCAGGTAGAAACATGCAAAATATATGAACAGAAGTTGACAGAAAAAAATAAATATGGTTCTTAAACACATGAAAGAATGCTTAATTTCAAGCAGAGTAAGAAAAAGGCAAGTTAAAACTGTATTAATAACATATCTTATCAAACTGACAAAAATATAAGACGTAACAATATACCTTGTGTTAAGGCTGAGAGTAAGGGGGGGAAGATAGTCTTATACATTATGGGGGAAATAAAAGCAAATGAAACAAAGCAAAAATCCTATGAAGGAGAGCTTAGCAAAATAATCAATCCTAGGAATTTATCCTGAAACTAAACCTCTGCATATGTATGGCAAGACATACATAAAGTTTTGCGCGTTTGTTGGTTTTGTTTTTGAAACTACAGCTTCATACTGCAATTGCATACTTAATACTGTAAACTATTGGAAACAACCTACATGCTCATCCACAGAAGACCAGTTGAGTCAACTACAGTCCACCATGCAGTGGAAAAATACACTGTTGTACGAAGGAATGAGAAAGATCCCAGACCAACACAGAGTGCCCTCCTTGCTTGTACACCAGGGGGTGTGGTTACCCACAGGATGCCCTTAGGAAACAGAACTGCCACCGTGAGAAAATAGACACACGCACATGGAAGGAGAGAAAACCAAGAACTCCATGATAACAGGTGTGATCAGATGTATCTGAACAAGTAATTCCACTGCTAGGACTACAATTTAAGGAAATAACAATAAAGACACAAAATAATAGATGTTTGTTTCAGAGTTATTTATAACAGAAATAAAATGGAAATTGTGTAATTATTACATAGTGAATTGATGGTAAATATTTCACATTTCAATGGATTATTATTCAGCCATAAAAGTGATAAGTATGAAAAAGCATTTAGCACCATGGCTGTACTTACCTTGTCATGTTAGATAAAAGAACTTTACTAGGTCATGTATGCAAATGCGTAGATGAACAGAATGTGATCTTTTGGAAGATAAACACATGATTGGGTTTTCCTTTTACATATTTGGAATTATTCAAGCTTTAAGGTAACTTTTTTTTTTTTTTAATACATTTTTGTAATAGCTTTAATGTTGCCAAAATTGAAGACAGAATCTCCTTCCATCACTCTCTCTAGCTTGTTCTTAAACTATTCTTTATGCAAGTTCTCATTGTTGGTGACTGAGTCTTTATTAAGGCAATAACTTAGAATTGGTCCCTAAAATAATTGGCTTTCTCTCCTCACTCAGAGCCAAGAGGATTTATTTAGAGTCAAGGCAGCATAATTCTAGTGTTTCAGTGTAGTGCTAGAATTAATGATGCATGAATTTTTTGCCTCATGCAACTAATAGCAACAAATTCTATTAAAGCAATATGTTTTGTTATGATTAAAGAAAATATTGTGATGGACTTTGATTCAACACAGTCTGAATTTCTGCCCTGGAGTTAACCAGACCACACCTTATTCATTGTGGCAAAGACACCATCAACATAAGTCAAGTAACAGCCCTGAACATCCTGCTCCTCCCTGTCTCCAAGATTGCATGGTTTTTATACATTATTTATCATTTAACATCTTGTTGCCAGATAAGCTAGCTCAATTTACAAAGGGAAGGCCTGGTTCAACACAACATATTACTTTTCTCTTGCAACTTCATAGTTTCTCAATTCATAATCTCAAATTGGGCACAGATATTGGTAAATTAAAACCAAAATATTTTAAAATCTAATTAAAAGAAGCTTGATAAATTTCTCAGTTCTTGGAGCACTTCTGAAAATTTACCTAAATAATTTATGGTTATGTAGCAAAGCTAAGTATCAGTCAAAAAATTTACAGAGCAGAGAATCAAACTATATGATTTCTTATAATTTATGCACTAGAATAATGATTTTGCTTTTTTTTTCATGGAAAAAATAGGAGATCTTGTTGTACATCTCCACTATGCTCTACAGTATCCTTCAAACAAATATGTGACTAAGAATTATCAACTAGAAACATGAAATTTTGAGCAGCTAGCCATAAAATTAGATATCCAATCTAGTTTTCTATTATTGACACAATTTATTCTTTAACATACTTTCCAAAATATCCATCAATCATTAATTCATGAAATGTCTCATGCAATCATCTTTCTTGATGTTTTAAGAACTTTTTCTCTTTCAATATTGGGCACTGATAATTTATTTGAAAACATCACTAACAATTAAAATGTGTAAAGAAAGAAGTTTTCTTTCATTGTTCAGCTATTCCACATTCTTAGGTGTATGTGTGAGACAAAACTAACATGAGATCTTAATTTTACTTAATTTTCATCTGTTATCCATATTTGTAAGCAAATATATGTAGACAATGACTTCTAAAGAATCTTTAATCTTCAAATAAAATTACATGGGTAGAACTAGATTAGTATACAAGTGTGTTTTCAGTACAGTTCACTTCAGTCGCTCAGTTGTGTATGACTATTTGTGACCCCATGGACTGCAGCATGCCAGGCCTCCCTGTCCATCACCAACTACTGGAGCTTACTCTAATTCATGTCTGTCGGGTCAATGATGCCATGCAACTATCTCATCCTCTATCATCCCCTTCTCCTCCTGCCTTCAATCTTTCCCCAAATCAGGGTCCTTTCAAATGAGTTATTTCTTCGAATCAGGTGCCAAAGGATTGGAATTTCAGCTACAGCATCAGTCCTTCCAGTGAATATTCATGACTGATTTCCTTTAGGATGGACTGGTTGGATCTCCTTGCAGTCCAAGGGACTCTCAAGAGCCTTCTTCAACACCACAGTTCAAAAGCATCAGTTCTTTGGCATGCAGCTTTCTTTGTAGTCCAACTCTCACATCCATAAATGACTACTGGAAAAACCATAGCTTTGACGAGACAGACCTTTGCTGGCAAAGTAATATCTCTATTTTTTTTATTTTATTTTTTAACTTTACAATATTGTATTGGTTTTGCCATATATCAACAGCAGATGAATGGATAAGAAAGCTGTGGCACATATACACAATCGAGTATTATTCAGCCATTAAAAGGAATACATTTGAATCAGTTCTAATGAGGTGGATGAAACTGGAGCCTTTTATACAGAGTGAAGTAAGCCAGAAAGAAAAACACCAATACAGTATACTAACGCATATATATGGAATATCTCTATTTTTAATATGTTGTCTAGGTTGGTCATAGCTTTTCTTCCAAGGAGCAAGTGTCTTTTAATTTCACAGCTGCAGGCACCATCTGCACTGATTTTGAAGCCCTAAAAAATAAAGTCTGTCACGGTTTTCACTGTTTCCCCATCTATTTGCCATGAAGTGATGGGACCAGATTCCGTGATCTTAGTTTTCTGAATGTTGAGTTTTATGTCAATTTTTCCATTCTTCTCTTTCACTTTCATCAAGAAGCTCTTCAGTTCTTCTTTGCTTTCTACCATATGGGTGGTGTGTCTGCATATCTGAGGTTATTGATATTTTTCTTAGTAATCTTAATTCCAGCTTGTGATTGATACAGCCTAGCATTTCTCATGATGTAAGAGAAACGTTTCTCTGCATATAAGTTAAATAAGCAGGGTGATAATATACAGCCTTGTTGTACTCCTTTCCCGATTTGGAACCAGTCTGTTGTTCCATGTCTATTTCTAACTGTTGCTTCCTGACCTGCATACAGGTTTCTTAGGAGGCAGGTCAGGTTATTCCCATCTCTTGAAGAATTTTCCACAGTTTGAGGTAATCCACACAGTCAAAGACATTGGCATAGTCAGTAAAGCAGAAGTAGATTTTTTTCTGGAATTCTCTTGCTTTTTTGATGATCCAACGGATGGTGGCAATATGATCTCTGGTTCCTCTGCCTTTTCTAAATCCAGCTTGAACATTTGGAAGTTCACAGTTCAAATACTATTGAAGCCTAGTTTGGGGAATTTTGAGCATTACTTTGCTAGCGTGTAAGATGAGTGCAATTGTGTGGTAGTTTGAGCATTCTTGGGCATTGCCTTTCTTTGGGATTGGAATGAAATATGACCCTTTCCAGTCCTGAGGCCATGGCTGAGTTTTCCAAATTTGTTGGCATATTGAATGCAGCACTTTCACAGCATCATTTTTTAGGATTTGAAATAGTTCAGCTGGAATTCCATCACCTCTTCTAGCTTTGTTCATAGTGATGCTCTCTAAGGCCCACTTGACTTTGCATTCCAGGATGTCTGGCTCTAGGTGAGTATTCATACCATTGTGATTATCTGGGTAGTGAAGATCTTTTTTGTATAGTTCTTCTGTGTATTCTTGCCAACTCTTTTTAATATCTTTTGCTTCTGTCCTTTATTATGCACATTTTGCATGAAATGTTCCCCTTGGTATCTCTAATTTTCTTGAAGAGATCTCTAGTCTTTCCCATTCTATTGTTTTCCTCTATTTCTTTTTTTTTTTTAATTTAAATTGATTTATTTTAATTGGAGGCTAATTACTTTACAATATTGTACTGGTTTTGCCATACATCAATATGAATCCGCCACGGGTGTACATGTGTTCCCCATCCTAAACCCCCCTCCCCCCTCACTCCCCATACCATCTCTCTGGGTCATCCCAGTGCACCAGCCCCAAGCATACAATCCTGCATCGAACCTGGACTGGCAATTTGTTTCTTATATGAGAAAGCTTTCTTATCTATCCTTGCTATTCTTTGGAACTCTATTCAAATTGGAATATCTTTCCTTTTCTCCTTTGCTTTTCACTTCTCTTCTTTCTATAGCTATTTGTATTGAACTCCTTATTGCCAAATTCAGACTTAAATTGAAGAAAATAGGGACAACCATTAGACCATTCATGTAGGACCTAAATCAAATCCCTTATGATTATACAGTGGAAGTGTTTTCAGAGTCTTCACTAAAAATAAACTTTTTTCAATTCCTATTTTAGACAGCAGGAATTTGCAAAAAGAATCATTTTAATTGAAGAACAATAATCATAATAATTGAATAAATTAGGGAAAACCAGTAGACCATTCAGGTTTGATCTAAATCAAATCCCTTATGTTGATACAGTGGAAGTGACAAATAGATTTAAGGGATTTGATCTGATAGACAGAGTGCCTGAAGAACTATGGACAGACGTTCATGACACTGTACAGGAGAGGCAGTGATCAAGACCATCCCCGAGAAGAAGAAATGCAAAATGGTTGTCTGAGGAGGCCTTACAAATAGCTGAGAACAGAAGAGAAGCAAACGTTAAAGGAGAAAAGGAAAACATACCCACTTGAATTAAGAGTTCCAAAGAATAGCAAGGAGAGATAAGACAGTCTTCCCCCCTGATTAATGCAAAGAAATTGTGGGAAACAATGCGATGGGAAAGACTAGCGATTAAAAGAAAACTACAGACACCAAGGGAATATTTCATGCAAAGATAGGTTCAATAGAAGACAGAAAAGGTATGGACCTAACAGAAGAAGAATATATTAATAAGAGGTGGCAAGAATACATAGAAGAACTATACGAAAAAGATCTTCATGACCCAGATAACCATGATGGTGTGATCACTCACCTTGAGCAAGACATCCTGAAATATGAAGTCAAGTGGGTCTTAGGAAGCATCACTATGAACAAAGCTAGTGGAGGTGATGGACTCCAGTTAAGCTATTTCAAATCCTAAAAGATGATGCTGTGAAAGTGCTGCACTCAATATGCCAACAAATTTGGAAAACTCAGCCATGGCCTCAAGACTGGAAAAGGTCAGTTTTCATCCCAATCCCAAAGAAAGGCAATGCCCAAGAATGCTCAAACTACCACACAATTGCACTCATCTCACACGCTAGCAAAGTAAGGCTCAAAATGTCTCCAAGCCAGGATTCAAGAGTAAGTCATCCATGAACTTCCAGATGTCCAAGCTGGATTTAGAAAAGGCAGAGGAACCAGAGATCAAATTGCCACATCCACTGGATCATTGAAAAAGCAAGAGAGGTCCAGAAAATCATCTACTTCTACTTTATTGACTATGCCAAAGCCTTTGTCTGTGTGGATCACAACATTGGAAAATTCTTCAAGAGATTGGAATAGGAGACCACCCGACCTACCTCCTAAGAAATTTGTATGCAGGTCAGGAAGCAACAGTTAAAACTGGACATAGAACAACAGACTGGCTCCAAATCGGGAAAGGAGTACATCAATACTGTATATTGCCACCCTGCTTATTTAACTTATATGCAGAGTACATCACATGAAATGCTGAGCTGGATCAATCACAAGCTGAAATCAAGATTGCTGGGAGAAATATCAATAACCTCATATTTGCAGATGACACCACCTTTATGGCAGAAAGGAAAGAACTAAATAGCCTCTTAATGAAAGTGAAAGAGGAGATTGAAAAAGTTAGCTTAAAACTAAACTTTCAGAAAACTAAGATCATGGCCTCCGGGCCCATCACTTCATGGCAAATAGATGGAGAGACAATGGAAACAGTGAGAGACTTTATTTTGGGGGCTCCAAAAACAGTGCAGATGGTGCTTGCAGCCATGAAATTAAAGGGCGCTTGCTCCTTGGAAGAAAAGCTATGACTAACCTACTCAGCATATTAAAAAGTAGACACATTACTTTGCCAACAAAGCTCTGTCTCATCAAAGCTATAGTTTTTCCAGTAGTCATGTATGGATGTGATTGTTGGACTATAAAGAAAGCCGAGCGCCAAAGAATTTTTTATGCTTTTAATCTGTGGTGTTGGAGAAGACTCTTGAGAGTCCCTCAGACTGCAGGAAGATCTAATCGGTCCATCCTAAAGTTAATCAGTCCTGAATATTCTCTGGAAGGACTGATGCTGAAGCTGAAACTCCAATCCTTTGGCCACCTGATGCGAAGAAGTGACTCATTTGAAAAGACTCTGATTTTGGGAAAGACTGAAGGCAGGAGGAGAAGGGGATGTCAGAGGGTGAGATGGTTGGATGGCGTTACTGACCCAATGGACATGAATTTGAGTATTTCTGGGAATTGGTGATGGACAGGGAAGCCTGGTGTGCTGCAGTTCATGTGGTCGCAAAGAGCCAGACACGACCGAGTGACTGAACTGAACTGCACTGAAAACTAATTGTCAATAATTAATTAATTTTTCAAATCATTGTATCTGTCCTAACCCAGGAAACTTTATTAAATTCACATTAAGGTATTCTAATAATGAAAGCAAATGTAGTTCATGCACAGATAGAAAATGACAATTTCTAGTAAAAACGGTGAATTTCAATTTTTAGTTAATATTTGTAAAAATAAAATTTATCCCCGGACCACAGAAAAAATTTATTTTTTTTTGCTTTTTATTAAACTGTTTTTTGTTTTGGAGTATAGGCAATTAATAATGTTGTTATAGTTTCAGGTGGACAGCAAAGGGATACAGCCATGCGTATATATGAATCTGTTCTCCCCCACACTCCCTTCCATCTCGGCTTCCACATAGCTGGAGCAGTACCCTGTGCAATACAGTAAAGCCTTGTTGGTTATCCATCTTAAACATAGCAGTGTGCACCTGTCCATCCCAAACTCCCTGACGATTGCTTTCTGCCATCCTTCCCCACAACAGTCGTTAAGTCTGTCTTTTAAGTATGTGAGTCTGTTTTGTAAATAAAGTTTTTGCATCATATATTTTCAGGTTCCACATATAAGGGATGTCATACAAAGTTTCTGCTTCTCTGTCTGACTTACTTCACTTGGGATGGCAGTCTCCAGTTCAAAGTTTGGACGTGACTGAGCAGCTGAGCACACGTGCATGGGAGCAGAGGCTCAACCCCTGGACCGCAAGCGAAGGCCCTGTGCTTGGCAATCCTTCACCAAACGTTACAAATTCTGAAAACTTCTTGGAAGGATATGTTTAATTTAAAAATTAAATATTTAAAATATGAATAATGAGCGAAAATTATTTTTAAAAAATGTTTTTCAAGATATGATTAAAACAAAAACTGCTAGAGAGGGGAAAGCCTGTGTAATGTGGATAGCAAATGCAAGTATCTAAAGGAACATATTGAAACTATAGGTGATCAAGCAAGGACTCTAATTTGTCAAATAATGGCCCTGACCTCAATTCTATTAAATGTATATGCCTAAGACCTTGGACTGCCATCTATGGGGCGCACAGAGTTGGACACGACTGAAGCGACTTAGCAGCAGCAAGACCTTTAGCTTTTGGAGTAAGGAGAGCTGCAGTTATAGAGTCCCAACTGTGAAACATACATCACATTCTTTAATCCTCACAACAACCCTGAAAAACAGTATTAGGAGCTTCATTTTATGAACAAGGAAATCAAGACACAGAGAAATTGATTTCTGACTGTAGCCCCAAAGATAACATTGACTGGGGCTCTGAATCACTGCTGTCCTTTAATAGGAGGTTAACAGAATTAAAGTCTCACTTCAAAGCATTAAAGTCAATTTATGTGACTAGATAGTCATCTCACACACAGACAGACAGACAGACTGACACATACACACACACACCTATAAGGGAACCAGAAGAAGAGATGATCTGAAAAATTTTTGGTCCCCAAGTAATACTTAACTTACTTTTACTTTAACCTCAATTCAAGCTTTACCTTGATTTCACATCCTTCCCAAAATCTAAGCGGTGTCAATTTTAAACAAGTGATAAGATATAAAGCTGTAGGAAACTGAGGTCCAGAATTGTCAATAGACCTGGAATACCCTCCTAGCAGTACACGAGCATTTGTCTAAATGCCAAACCACTTCCCACATACCATGGAAATAAATGAATACCAGTCAACTTGAATACTGGTAACGCTGATGACTTTTTTTCTTTAATTTTATCTTATTTTTGGCTGCTCTGGGTCTTTGCTGCTGTGCTCAGGCTCTCTCTAGTTGCACGAGCTGGGGCTACTCTAGCTGTGGAGCACAGGCTTCTCACTGAGTGGGTTCTCTCTTGCAGGGCAGGGGCTCTAAGCACATGAGCTCCAGGAGTGGTGCATGGGCGCAGTGTTTGCAACTCCTGGGCTCTGGAACACAGGCCTGGTAGTTGTGGCACACAGGCTCAGTGGGGCACGTGGGATCTTCCCAGATCAGGGCGGCTGGATTCTTTACCACTGAGACAAGGGAAGCCCCGCTGATGACCGTTTATCATAAGCCAAGGTCTACATTTTTTTTACAAAACGAGGAAGGATAATGCTAATAAAGTTTAAAATCAAAAATAACACATGATACAGTACAAGATAAAATTCAACTGCATATCATCAAGGGATATTTACCTATAGAAAGACTTATCTGGTTTAGATTACTCAAAAACCTGATCTTTAAACATCTCTAGTTAGGTATCTGCATTACTGAATAGGAATAAGCACCACTCTTAAACTAGTGTTTCAGCCCCAGTATGGAGTGTGATTAACTTCATAAAAACCAACTATTAAAATATTCACCAAAGGTAATTCAGCAAGAACACTACTCCTGTGAGATATGCTTGACAAAGAAACCTGTTGTCAAAACAAGACAAAACAAAAAAGGATAATGGCCCCAATCCATGTCCAATACATCAAAGGCTCTGAGAAGTCCTGTAATAGAGAAACCCAACATTTATGAAGTTTATCTGACATTTTTACTTACAACAACTGCTAGTATTCCAGAACTCACATGGAGAAATACAGTCCTTTTTTCTTAAATTTTCTGTCTAAGAAAAAATAAAATACATCATCTTCACAAAGCTACATCTATCCATTCATGGCCAACAGTGATCAACAAGTTCTTCCAGCTCCACTGGTCTTCCTAAAATCTGTGAAGCTTGGATGCAACTTACGGTATCAGGAAACAATCGGATGCTGAAACATAAAATGGCACTGAGAAGACATGCTGGTGTGAGAATAAAAGGTGAATTTCCTGACCTCTTAGGACCAATGGTACTGTTTCACAGGTAAACATCAAATATTTTGCTTAGTTAGTTAGGCTATTCTACCTTCTATAAACCTCTATGGATGTTAATTTCAGTAGCCTCTGGAAAGCTCATTTCTGCCATTAACAACGATCTGTTAAGTAACAAATAGTCACTATGTTTCTTTTAAATGTCACTTTTTACACAAAATCAAGGCTATTTCTTAGGGTACTTGAAATTTTATATTTTAGACAGCAAGAATGTTAATTACGTTCATATTCAGGAATAAGAGAAAACTACAGTGAAAGCATTTTTTCATCCCTGAAAATAACTTTGTGTCAAGTATCTCATTCTCAGGAAGGGGAGGACACAGGCACACCTACAGCCGCTTCATGCTGATATATGGTGAAATCCATCACAGCACCATAAGATAATTATCCTCCCGTTAAAAGAATAAATGAAAAAAATCTGCAATCTGGGATTTCATGCTATTGTGGTAGACAAAAGGAATTAAGGAATTTTCTGTCATTTTCCAATGAAGGGTAATAAAAATGAGTTTCTACTATATCTTCTTTTTTATTTGTATTTATTTTCATTGCAATATAGTAGATTTACAATATTGGGTTAATTTCTGCTGTGCAGGAAATTGATCAGTTATACATTTATATACAGTCTTTTTTTAAACTTCAGGATGACTTTCCTAAACATTTTTACTTTATACTGCAGTATAGTTGTTTAACAACGTTGTGTTAGTTTCAGTTGTACAGCCAAGTAATTCAGTTATACATATACATGTATATATTCTTTTTCAAATTATTTGCCTATTAGGTTTCTATATAATATTGAGCAAAGTTCCCTATCCTATACACAGGGAGTTCCTTGTTGGTCTACAATTTTAAATATAGCAATTTTCCATTATGGTTTATCATAGGATAGTCAATATAATTTTCTGTGCTATACAATAAGACTTTCTTTATCTATCTTGTATCTATTTTCACATTCCTTCCACTATACCAAGCTGCTCGTGACTGTGGCTGGCAAAGTCATTTCAGGTATATGCATCATTTAATTCTCACAATGACTCTGTGGTAGTCATAAACATTACTTTCACTCCAACTTTTTCTTCTCTTACATCATGGGTCAAATTACATTCCACTTTTTAACCCTGTTTGTGCACATGTTAAATTACATGAAAAGCACATTAGAAGCTAATCCCCAACAAGAAGGTAATTCAAGTAAGATATGTGCTTAATTACCCATCAGATTCACTGAGAGTTAAGAAGAATAAACCAACATTGAACCCAAGGCAGGTAGGCAGTTAAGTCACAAGGAGTAAACTCCTAGAGTGTATCCAACATTAGGATGTGTGTCTTGTTACCAATGATAATTCAACTCACCAGACAACCTTATATCTAACCGGTATTATTGTCACAGAGAAGCTAAGAAACCTTCTCGAGATCTCTCAGTTAAGATAATGCACTGGGATTTGAATCTGGGTCTCTTTAAATAACTTTGATCTTCCCTTTCCAAACAGTGCTTCCAATTTTACCTCAGTGGTTTCCAAGTACAGAGAAAGATATCAACATGTTCTTAACTGTTCTTAACTAAAAGTAAATTGCTCTAATATCATGACTGCAGCCATGAAATTAAAAGACGCTTACTCCTTAGAAGGAAACTTATAACCAACTCGTGTCTCTATACAGCATATCAAAAAATAGAGACATTACTTTGCCCACAAAGATCCGTATACTCAAGGTTTTTCCAGTAGTCATGTATGGATGTGAGAGTTCAACCATAAAGAAAGCTGCGCGCCAAAGAATTGATGCTTTTGAACTGTGGTGTTGGAGACTCTTGAGAGTCTATTGGACTGCAAGGATTTCCAACCAGTCAATCCTAAAGGAAATTAGCCCTGAATATTCATTGGAAGGACTGGTGTTGAAGCTGAAACTCCAATACTTTGGCCACCTAATGCGAAGAACTGACTCATTTGAAAAGACCCTGATGCTGGGAAAGATTGAAGGCAGGAGGAGAAGGGGACAACAGAGGATGAGATGGTTGGATGGCATCACTGACTCAATGGACATGAGTTTGAGTAAACTCTGGGAGTTGGTTGTGGACAGGGAGGCCTCATGTTCCGCAGTTCATGGGGTTGCAAAGAGTAGGATACAACTGAGTGACTGAGCTGAACTGAACATTATTTTGATTGTTTAGAAAATCTATTTAACTCTTTACAAATCTAGGCAGTTTTCTAAATAAGAATTTTAAGTCTTAGCAAAACGAGTTGCTGTGATGGTCTACTACAGACAGGTGTTTGGCTGCAAGGATAAGTATGCTTCAGGTTCATTTTTCTGCAGTTAATATATAAAACTAGATGTTTACAGATGGATTTAAGTAGAGCTACAAAGGTATAAATCTCTCGTGGAGTAAGCCATAGCAGTACGTGAATTCTACTGTAAATAGGTAACTAACTTGCTTTTACCTGCTACAATACATGGCATGAGCATCAGTTATACATTTTACTTACTAAAAGTCATTAAGGGTGAAAGCTAAAATGTATTTAACGTACACAATGGACATAGGAGTTGTGTCAAGTGCTTTAGATGCATTTTACCATGGAGCCTTTACAGCAACCAAATAAGATAAACATAGAGATTATTTCCATAATTCATCTGGGGCAATTAAATCTCAGATGTGGAATCACTTCCTGGGTTATATATAGCTAGTAACTGGATTTGAGGCTTGACCATTTGATCCAAAGCTTGTACAAGTAATGACTACACTATAGTAGGTACTGAGATGTGCAAACAGAGAAGGCAATGGCACTCCACTCCAGGACTCTTGCCTGGAAAATCCCATGGACGGAGGAGCCTGGTGGGCTGCAGTCCATGGGGTCACTGAGTCAGACACGACTGAGCAACTTCACTTTGACTTTTCACTTTCATGCTTTGGAGAAGGAAATGGCAACCCACTCCAGTGTTCTTGCCTGGAGAATCCCAAGGACAGGGGAGCCTGGTGGCCTGCCGTCTATGGGGCTGCACAGAGTCGGACACGACTGAAGCGACTTAGCAGCATCAGTAGCAGCAGATGTGCAAAGACACATGTTGGGGGCGTGGAGTACAGAAGAATGGGCACAAATGTGATGATGATACAAAAATAATATAAGCTGCAATACGGAGCCTCTGCAAAAGCAATAAGTAATGTGTATTTCTGAAATAATTCCAACTATACATTTCTACCCACTTTAACAATCAAATTGATTATAAAGAAAGAATCTACTTATTTATATTACATCTATTGTGAAATAATCCTTTGCATGTGGTGAGAAAATATTGTTATGGGCTGAACTGTGTCTCCCACCCTTCCCCTGTATTCCTAACCACCCACACCACAGATACCTGTTATCAGAACGTAGAGAGTAAGGAGTGTGCCTGCAGTGCAGGAGACCCGGGTTCAATTCCTGGGTCGGGAAGATCCCCTGGAGAAGGAAACGGCAACCCACTCCAGTATCCTTGCCTGGAAAATCCCATGGATTAAGGAGCCTGTACAGTCCATGGGGTCGCAAAGAGTCTGACACAACTGAGTGACTTCACTTCATTAAAGTCCTTAATTCTTCAAGGAAATCATGATAAAACGAGGTCATTAGGGTGGGCCCTAGCCCAATACAACAAGTCCTTATAAGAAGAGGATCAGGACACAGGTAAGTACAGGGAGAGACCCATGTGAAGACAGAGGGAACAGCCAGCCATCTACAAGCAGACCGGAGAGGCCTCAGAAGAAACCATGCCTGCCAACACCTGATCTCAGGATTCAAACCTCCAGAATAATGAGAATACAGGTTTCCATTGTTTAATTCACCCATCTTTGGACTTTGTTAGTCAGCTGGAAAACACTTCTATAAGAAGCACACTTCTTGTTATATTAAGTACAGCTGGGAAAGTTGAGGGAAGACTAGACTGAAAACCAGACTTTTGATGACGGAATATTACAGGAAAGTTCTCCGTATCTTACTGTGTAAAGTCCTTAGTTTAAAAAGAGAAACATCTATTTAAGCCATTTTTTTTTTTTTTTTTTTTTTAATGAGAGCAGTGCAGACTTTAACCAAGGAAATTTAAACATGGGACTCTCTGGGGAGCTTTAAAGAAACTATCAGTGCTTGAGCCCCACATAAGATATTCTGATTTAATTTATCTGAGTGAGGCTTGGACATTGAGATTTTTAAAACTCCCCCAGTGTTTCTCATATCTCTATATCAGAAACAAAGTTTGAAAACCCTAGTTTAGAGAGAAATTCACTGTGTAGAATTAAAGTATTATCAGCTATATCCACAAGGTGGCGTATTATGGCATTTGAAAGAATTAAAACAGAAATGTTTCCAAAACGCAACTCTACCATTGCATGCAAAGCAGACTGCATTTAGGTTGAAGTTACACAAGACAGGAGCAACAATGGAGTGAGTCAGAACCTTCTAAAAAGACCTGAAGTTCAATTAACTCATGGTTCTAATCCTGTCACCCTGCTTTCAACAGGAAGTCGGCCCTGGCCAGAAGGAGAATGCTCCTAGCTGTCAAGTCTTTCCCCTACTATTAACCTTTGCCAAAACTGTGACCTCTCCCTGGCCCTTCAAGAACTCTTCAGGGGCCTTTTGAACTCTTTGGCAGTAGATACTAAGACAGAGGCTTGCTATTATTTTTTAGAAACAGAATCTTTACTCAGCCATACACATATTTAGTTCACCATGTTTTACAGATGGACATACACGTATGTACGCCAAGTAACGGAGGCATCACTCAAATATTCAAATTTAATTGTTGATAAGACACACACCAATCCCTTCACAAATTTAGTGATTTACACCAACATCCCAGAAGAGACTTAGCCTATCTGTGACTAGTTATGAAGAAGTTAAAAACTTGTAAACATTAGAGAAGATATTCTATAATTTAATGGTAGCTTTAAAAGCCTTCACTTATTCATTATAGAATGTCCATGAGGTTGAGGGGCAGGTGGAAGAGACCAAAGAGTTTTAGACACAAAGATCTACCAAAGGAACCATTCCTTACCCTCCTTAGCATCCTGATATTTCTGCTACTAAATCTCCAACTAGTTACATAAAGGTTTTTGTTTCCAAGGAAACCACTGACATCTATGGAATTTGATGAACATGAAAAAGGAGCTATGCCATATAATTTACATCTGGAGATAAATGTGATTAGCTGTCAAAACGATTACACATACATTGATAATTCTGTGAATTTTTAACCCTTTTCTTCTCCATTTGGTAAAGATGTAAGTAAATGTTTATGTAAATAAAATGACAGAAGAAAATCCTGTACCCCCTTTACCCCAAATCAGCTGTGGCACCATGTCGGGTAAATTACGAAACAGTTGGAACCAAGATTATGGGCCAAAGGTAAATCTCCTCAGCAACTGAGTGGAAAGAGAGAAACCTTTATCCTGTTGTATAAAGGGTTTTCTTATTCTTTAGTAAACCTCAAATATCTACATCAAATTATCACTGTGGTTTCACATAGTGGTGGAATCTTCAAAAATCAGGGAAATAGCTTGTACTCAGCAAAGGGAGACAATAAAGAGAGCACAATTCCAGGCCTCAAGGATGATTCATTAAAACCACTGTTGTATAACATCCAAATAACAGCTCATTATGAGATTTTATATATTGGCATCCAGATTCTATGATAAGCTATTTAAGATTTGACAACCCTTAAATAAATAGCCTATTTTGAATATTTAAAGCCAGTTTACCAAGGAATGCTAATCATATAGGGAAAATACTAAAAATGTATATAAAATTTTAGTTACAAGTATCCAAAACTGAAAAGAAAAAGAGCAGCAGGAAACTACCATTTTTTTCAAACGATGACTCCTTCCTCCTTTTAAACGCTCTTAGGCTTCCAAGGTATACCTTTTTCTCATTCTCCTTCCTTCTCAGTCTCTATTTTTATTATTGTAGCAAAATACACATATCATAAAATTTATTATTTTAGTGATTGTCAAGTGTTACAGTTTAGTGACATTAAACAAATTTACATTGGTATACACTATCACCACCATTCATCAGCAGAATCTTTCATCTTCTCAAACTGAAACTCTGTTCTCATTAAATAGGAACTCCCCATGCTACCTCAGTCCAGCCCCTGGAAACTGCCAATGCTCCTTCTGGACTCTATGAATCCGACTATTCTAGGTACCTCTTCTAAGAGGGATCGCATGATGTTTGTCATTTTGCATCTGGCTTGTTGCACTTAGCATACCTTTTCCTAGGGTTATCCTTACTGTAGCAGTTAAAATTCCATTCCTTTTTAAGGCTGAATACTATTCCCTTGTGGATATCTAGGGCATTTTGTCTATCCATTCATCTTCTGATGGACATTAGGGTTTTTCCATCTTTTCTAAGTAACGTCACCATGGACACTGGTATATAAGTACCTTTAGGGTTCCTGATTTCCATTCCTTGGGGAATATACCAGTTTCAGTCTCTTTCACTGCTCCTCCTCATCCCCTTGAAGCCTAAATGCTGGAGATAGCATGGTTTAGATTTCAGAAGTTTCTTTTGTACCTATATTCCTTAAAGGCCTCCCTTGACTTTGAGTTTTGAAGAATCAAAGTTATTAACTCCATGGCCAACATTTCCCCACCTCCAGATTTGTAGATTCAAATATGATACCAGGTAGAAGTCTGATAAGCATCTCAAGTTTTAAATATCCAAAAACCAAACTAAATTTTTCTGTTTAAATGAGCTTCTTCCCTCCCATCTGCATGAAAACCCAATTCCCACACTTTCCGAACTCAAAACACTAAAAGTTGTTCTTGAATCCCTTCTTTACCCCATCCCTCACACCCAAGGCACTGGCAAAACCTTTTGTCTTTAAAACACATTAGATTCTGGCATTTCTCTACACCTTTCTGTCAAAAACCATCATCAACACTGCCTGGGCACTGGCAACAGCCATTTGGTTGGTATCCTTTTTCCTTTGTCCTCTGTGGTCTGTTCTCAAGGCTGTGGCCAGAGATGCTTTTTAAAAGCTAGGTCAGATCTTTGTCACTCCTCTGCTCAGAACATTCAGATCCTTGTTCATGTCTCTCAGAGGAAAAGCCAAAATCATTAGCACGGCCTATGAAGCCAAAATATGTGGCCCCCAGCCACCTACAGTCACCTATGTGACTTCTGCTTTTCTTTGCTGTACTTTGCTGTACCCACACTGGGCACAGAGTTGGTTCCTCAAACATGCCAAGCTTGTTCCTACTTCAGGGTCTTTGCTCTTATTGCACCCTCTGCCTGGAATCCTTCCCCTTCCCTAATTCATGTCTCTGCTCATCTGATCTATGCAAGAGAGCCTACTCTGCTAGGGCTCAGAAAACCAGCAACCCTCTCTGCCACTCATGATCCGTGGCTCCTTATCCTTGCTTGATTCACTTCAGTGGGACTTATCTGCCATCTGTTTCCCCGATGGGGCGCTGGAGGGAGCCTGCTCACAGGGCTCTAGGCTATGTGCACATTGCTTTCCAGTTCTAGGTGATGGCAGGATCTGGTTTGAAACCCCCCAGGTTTGGAATATTCACCCAAAGGAAATGAAGAAACACAGCAGATCAGGGATTTCCTCCTTCCTGCCTTCTCCTCCCTCCCTCCCTCCTCTCTCTCTCTCTCTCTCTCTCCCTCCCTGTCTTTCTTTCTTTTACTTTTTTCCTGGAAAGCCAGTTTACCACCACCACCTGTTTCCTGCTCCTAAAAAGAATGTTATATGAGAACAGAGTTGTTTTTTTCCTTGTGCCCAGAACAGTACCTGGCAGAAGCAGAAAGTCAATGATCATATGTCAAAGCAACAATGAAATTGAAAAGGCATCATTCTGCTATAAGGATTAGAAAAACAAAACCCGATCAGCTTTTTGTATTTAGTTTTACCCTAACCTGCCTTATGTGATTGTGGTGATATATACACAGGTCTCCCCGCATTATCCAAAAGTAGACATTCCTGTGAAAGTTTCCATAAGCTGAAACGGCATAAAGTGAAGAAGCAGTTGCCTTCAGACACATCTTGCTAAGCCAGGCACAAAATAATCGAGATAAAGCTCTGGTGCTCACAGAGGCAATGCAAAGCTTGCTGAGTTGCTGAGGACAGTTCTGGGGGAAGGAGCGTGGTGGTGCCCCCTCAAAGCCCACAGTATACTGCCTTTGTAAGGGCTCCTCTGCTGCAAACAAGTGCTGAGTGTCATTTTCCCACTCTCTGCTTTTATTCTTTTTTGTAAAAGTGAAAATCCTCTTCAGATTTCTTTCATAGAGCCAAAGCAGGTGCTAATGCAGGTCTTTCATAAAATGAAGTGGTGTAAAGTGAACTTTGGAAAAGCATGGAGCACCTATACTGCTGTACTGTGTTACTACACCACTGCACCCCACTACTGTACCCCTGTTCTGTGCTCTTGTCCTGCTGACTGTCCTGCTGTGTGCCTCAGCTGTGCTACGGTACCACTGCACGGTGCTGCTGCGCTGCTGTGCCGGCACCCCCTGTACCACTTAGAATTTAACTGCGACCTGGATACATACAAGGTTCTGCTGTGCTGTGCTCAGTCATCTCCGACTGTTTGCAACCACATGGACTGTAGTCCTCCAGGCTCCTCTGTCCATGGGATTTTCAGGCAAGAAAATGAGTGGGTTGCCATTTCCTTCTCCAGGGGATCTTTCCCAACCAGGGATCAAACCCATGTCTCTTGCATCTCCTGGGTAATTATCCGTTGAGCAAGAGAAGCAGTTTACTTTGCATCAAGCACACAGTTTGAAAGTACAACCATAGAAATCCTTGTCAGTGATACTGCTGCATATGTATCATGAGACCTGAATAAACCCAGGAGCATCTAACTGTGGTGTTGCTCCTTCTGGAGTCCAGGGCAATCTTAGAACTGCTTCCAAGAAGACATGTGCAAAATTTGACATGTCTTTCTTCTTTTTAAGTTCATGGTTTGCTATGACCAGGGTAGGAAGTTTTACCTCAGCTTTATAATCTGTAAGATGGAGTGCTTTGGCTTGATTAACTGCCCTTAAACATTGGAATAAGCAGCCAACAAAACTTACATGCATAAAATCATGTGCTCCCATGACACTGATTTCATGGATGAGAAAGCGGAGGCATGGGACAACCTGAGCTCGTTAAAGGCAGGGCAGGCACCCGAGACCACAGCTCCACTTCCCTAGGCCCATCTACTTTTCAACACTCCTCAGGATGAGATACTTCCTAAGAGGTAAAGGAATTACCTTTTTTAGCAACATTTCTGAAACCTTTCTGGAACAAGTAAAGAATCCCCAGGAGATGCAGGTGCAATCCCTGGGTTGCAAAGATCCCTGGAAAAGAAAATGGCATCCCGCTTCAGTATTCTTGCCTGGGAAATCCCAGAGACAGAGGAGCCTGGCGGGCTATAATCCATGGGGTCGCAAAAGTCGAGCACTACTGAGCATGCATGCAATGAGGATTTGGGGTAGCCCATACAAACAATATACTTTTTGTTCTGTTCCAGACCATACACTCACACACACAAAAAAGTATCACAAAATTTGCTCTGCACAAGACTCTGATCTTTTTCATTCTAGTCAAGCCTATTTTACTTAATGCTATACCACTAATAGATCAGAAACCATAGTGATACACACTCCTTTAAAAATCAAAGCTCCTTTTGAAATGAAAATCCAGTGAGTGTGTGTATACGGCATAGATAAGATGCATGTAACATAGACTCTTTCTCTTACACGTGCTTCATACACCTGGGGTTCAGGGGACAGGAGGGGAGGCGAAAGGGAGTGGAGGGAGAGTACAAAAAGGGAAACATAAACACATTTTATATCTCAAAAAATAAGGTGCTTTTAGTTTAGCTTTTCTATTTGAATAAACATTTCCTAATTTCTCTCCAGTGAGAAACTGCAGATCTGCTAACCTGAACAAAAGCTGTATACAGCAAAGCAGATCTGGAATTGAATGCATTGTGTTGGGAGTAGACATTTAAAATTCATTAACACATATACGCTTTTTCATTTCCTATAAATGTTATTTCAAATCACAGCAGGCAAAGGAAATAGTTCATCTTCAACTACATTGTGAATTTTTCTATAATGAGATGCTGTGAAAAACAAAAATAATAGGAATACATGGATAAATATCTGTGGGGTGCTTATGTATTTTGATAAACACTCTGCTCCACACACATTCTGCCTTCCTCTGATTATAGTCCCTACAGAAAGTCTTCCACTCAATCTGTCTCCATGTTGCAACGCCTTCTTGTCCTAAGCTTCCCAACTTTTCTCACTAATCGTCACCCTGCTGCATCTAGTCTGGCCAACACAATGGTCCCCTCCTATTGAGGTTTCCTCCTCCGGACCAGACACCTCCTTCTGTGAGGCAGTTATGCTTCAGTCTTTCTGGAATACTCTGTAGGAAGCTAACCTCTCTTTTGGTGCCTGCTACACAGAATTGCTGCCGTGTGGGAAGCCAGGTGCTGCCAGGGGTGGCGTGCAGAGATGGCCACACAAGGACCCTGAGGATGAAAGAGGAATTCCTTCCAGTACCTGAGAAGCCAGTCTGGTGAAAGAAAAAGATATCTGTTCCTTGGTAACAGTTCTTGAGCAGCTGGATGAGACTCAATGCAAACTCAGAAATTTCACTGAATTATTCAACACATTCCAATCATTTTTAATAAATTAACTTTTCATTTATTCAGTTCAAGATAAGATTTTCTTTTGCAACTTACAGATCTTACATCTGGTACTAATAACCTACTTCCCTCTTGCCTGTCCATCCACCAAGTCCCTTTCAGTCAAGCCTCTACTCCAAACTGTTTTTACAACATAAGCTTTTCTAGTTTGAGTGAAATGAAACAGATTTCTATAAATTTGAAATTTAAATAATGATAAATAAAAAATAATGATGATAATAGTGATGATAATGGTTACTCTTTAATGAGTGCTTATTATACAGTAGTGATAACTTTAGTCAGTGGTGTTCAAATTTTGTGACAAATTTACTTTTCAAAACCCAATGTCCACACTACACATAGTAACTAGAGTCTTGTAGCATCTCTGGGAATAGAAAACAAGGGTCAGCATTTTTAAAAACTCCCTAGGAATTCTATAAGCACTTAAATTTGAGAACTTCTCTGCTGCTAGTAGTTTGCTAATGAATTATTTGATTTACCCCTTACAACAATGATATGAAGTATTCATTTTTATTATTATTATCTAGTGTCTAAGAAACAATGCCCAGTTGTGGATGTGCTGGTGGTGAAATGGAAAGTCCGAGGCTGTAAAGAGCAATATTGCATATGAACCTGGAATGTTAGGTCCATGAATCAAGGGAAACTGGAAGTGGTCAAACAAGAGAGGACAAGAGTGAACACTGACATTTTAGGAATCAGTGAACTAAAATGGACGGGAATGGGTAATTTAATTCAGATGACCATTATATCTACTACTGTGGGCAAGAAGCCTTTAGAAGAAATGGAGTAGCCTTCATAGTCAACAAAGAGTCTGAAATGCAGTACTTGGGTACAATCTCAAAAATGACAGAATGATCTCAGTTCATTTCCAAGGCAAACCATTCAATATCAGAGTAATCCAACCACTATGCTAAAGAAGCTAAAGTTGAATGGTTCTATGAAAAGGTTCTTTTCATCACAGGGGACTGGAATGCAAAAATATGAAATCAAGAGATACCTGGAGTAACAGGCAAGTTTGGCTTTGGAGTACAGAATGAAGCAGGGGAAGGATAACAAAGTTTTGCCAAGAGAATGCATTGGTCATAGCAAACACCCTCTTCCAACAACACAAGAGACGACTCTAACATGCACATCATGAGAAGATCAATACTGAAATCACAGTAATTATGTTCTTTACAGCCAAGGATGGGGAAGCACTATACAGTCAGCAGAAACAAGACTGGAGCTGACTGTGGCTCAAATTATGAACTCCTTATTGTAAAATTCAGACTTAAGTTGAAGAAAGTAGGGAAAACTACTAGACCATTAGGCATAACTTAAATCAAAACCCTTACAATTATACAGTGGAAGTGAGAAATAGATTCAAGGGATTAGATCTGATAGACAGAGTGCCTGAAGAACTATAGATGGAGGTTTATAACATTGTACAGGAGGTGGAGATCAAAACCATCCCCAAGAGAAAGAAATGCAAAAAGACAAAATGGTTGTGTGAGGAGGCCTTACAAAGAGCTGAGAAAAGAAGAGAAGTGAAAGGCAAAGGAAAAAAGGAAATATACACCCATTTGAATGCAGAGTTCCAAAGAATAGCAAGAAAAGGTAAGAAAGCCTTCCTCAGTGATTAGTGCAAAGAAATAGAGGAAAACAAAGAATGGGAAAGACTAGAGATCTCTTCAAGAAAATTAGAGATATCAAGGGAACATTTCATGCAAAGATGAGCACAATAAAGGACAGAAATGGTATGGACCTAACAGAAGCAGAAGCTATTAAAAAGTGGTGGCAAGAATACACAGAAGAATTATCAAACGATCTTGATGACCCAGATAACCACAATGGTGTGATCACTCACTTAAAGCCCAACATCCTGGGAGGTGAAGTCAAGTGGGCCTTAGAAAGCATTACTACAAACAAAGCTAGTGGAGGTGATGGAATTCCAGCTGAGCTACTTAAAATCCTAAAAGATGATGCTGTTAAGTTGCTACACTCAATATGCCAGCAAATTTGGAAAACTCAGCAGTGGCCATACGACTGGAAAATGTTAGTATTCATTCCAATCCCAAAGAAAGGCAATGCCAAAGAATGCTCAAACTACTGCACAATTGCACTCATCTCACACACTAGCAAAATAATGCTCAAAATTCTCCAAGCCAGGCTTCAACAGTATGTGATCCATGAAATTCCAGATGTTCAAGCTGGATTTAGAAAAGGCAGAGGAACCAGAGATCAAATTGCCAACATTCATTGTATCACTGAAAAAGCAAGAGAATTTCAGAAAAACATCTACTTCTGCTTCATTGACTATGCTAAAACCTTTGACTGTGTGGATCACAACAAACCGTGGAAAATTCTTCAAGAGATGGGAATACCAGACCAGCTTATCTGCATCCTGAGAAACCTGTATGTAGGTCAAGAAGCAAGTGTTAGAACCAGATATGCAACAATGGACTGTTTCAAAATTGGGAAAGGAATATGTCAAGGCTGTATATTATCACCCTCCTTATTTAACTTATATGCAGAAAACATCATGTGAAATGTTGGGCTGGATGAAGCACAAGCTTTAATCAAGATTGCTGGGAGAAATATCAATAACCTCAGATATGCAGGTGACACCACCCTTACGGCAGAAAGCGAGGAAGAACTAAAGAGCCTCTTGATGAAGGAGAAAGAGGACAGTGAAAAATTGCCTCAAGTTCAACATTCAAAAAATGAAGATTATGGCATCCAGTCCCATCAGTTCCTGGTAAATAGATGGAGAAACAATGGAATAGTGACAGACTTTATTTACTTGGGCTCCAAAATCACTGCAGATGACGATTGCAGCCATGAAATTAAAAGACACTTGCTCCTTGGAAGAAAAGCTATGACCAACCTAGAGAGCATATTAAAAAGAAGAGACATTACTTGGCCAACAAAAGTCTGTATAGTCAAATCTATGGTTTTTCCAGTATCATATATAGATGTGAGAGATGGACCATAAAGAAGGTTGAGTGCCTAAGAATTGATGTTTTTGAACTGTGGTGCTGGGTAAGACTTCTGAGAGTCCCTTGGACTGCAAGGAGATCCAACCAGTCCATCCTAAAGGAAATCAGTCCTCAATATTCATTGGAAGGACTGATGCTGAAGCTCCAGTACTATGGCATCTGATGCAAAGAGCCAACTCATTAGAAAAGGCTCTCATTGTGTGAAAGATTGAAGGCAGGAGGAGAAGGGAATGACAGAGGACAAGATGGTTGGATGGCATCATTGTCTCAGTGGACATGAGTTCGAGTAAGCTTCTGGAGATGGTGAAGAATAGGGAAGCCTGGCATGGTGCAGTCCATGTGGTTGCAAAGAGTCAGACACAACTGAGTGCCTAAACAACCACAACAACATGCAAAGAAACTGGCTTTGAAAATGTTAAAGTATATTGAGATGCTTGAACTCCAGCAAGGAATGTAAAGTAAAAAACAAAAATCAAGAATGTGGATAAAAAAACAGAGAACACAAACCTAGGTTGAACAAACTTTAAAAGCCAGAGTATTCTGAGGTTGAAATCTGTCCTGAAGGGTAGCATTTTAGGATCAAATAGTAGTTTATGAACCAAGCAGAATACATACCCTAGTGCTGTTCATTTCTCAACATTCAGTAGACATTTATCAAACTGTGTCCATATATGAAATATTTAACTTAAGTAGACTGTGGGCTGCAGTAAAAGAATCAAACCTAAAAGGTCTCTGTGTGCCAGAGGAACTGACCTGAACTCCTAAAGCCTAGAAACAAAAAGGGTCCGATGGAGGGCAGACAACTCCTTTAGCCAATAATTACCATGAAACTTCAAATTAGGCCAATGAATTTGCATTAAAAGACAACATTTGTAATTGTTATCAATATAATTCTTGGAACTAATAGACTTACGTGAAACCTGTCTAAAATCTTGGGAGAAGAATAAAATGTCCACCCTGAAAACTGAACAATTCTGAATCAGCAACAAAACATTAAAGACAATAAGCTTGATATAAAAATGAAAGACCAAACTATTGAAATACCATTGTTTTTCTAAGTGAGTGAGCAAGTGAGTGAAAGTTGCTCAGTCGTGTCAGACTCTTTGCGATCCCATGGACTATACAGTACATGGAATTCTCCAGGCCAGAATACTGCAGTGGGTGGTAGCCTTTCCCTTCTCCAGAGGATCTTCCCAACCCAGGGATCGAACCCAGCTCTTCTGCATTGCAGGCATATTTCTAAGTGATTGATGCACATAATGGACCATTTTCAGGTGAAACACAGAAACCTTTCTTAAAATAATTTTGATTTTTCTTTCTTTTCATTTACCACATTTTCCTGTAGGTCAGTTTAACCTCTTTAGCAATAAAATTTGTATTGTATTGGGCTGTTTGCTCTATGACAAAATTTGCCAGCAACTACCACACTGTTAGGTATCTGAGGATTATCACTCTAGGTGACTTTCCTCGCTGCATCTCCACAGCAACAGATATGTTTTGACTTTTAAGGAATAAAGCAAAACTTTCAGGTAGATACTCAAATAGAAAATCACTGGTTTTATATCAATTATGGAAGGAGGCGAGTCCCTGAATGGTACCTGTACTTTCCTATTTGCCAACATTCTCTCTGGGCTACAGAAGAAGTCCTTAAAGTATTAAAATTTAAATACACTAAAGCGTAGTTTCCCAGTTTGAAAACAAGTCAATACATCCTGCTACTATACCCTACCAGATAATCTAAATTTTTAAAATATATGTAATGTTTTATTCAACATTTTTGGGGCCATACCACATGACATGTGGAATCTTAGTTCCCTGACCACAGATCAAGCCTGCACCCTCCTCAGTGGAAACATGGTGTCTCAACCACGGGACCACCAGGGAAGTCCTGTATTCAACATTTTAAAACAATCTTCCAAAACTAAACTGCAAACACTGCTTTAGATGTTTCTTCAGTAAGTTTTTCAAACCCAAGTAAGTTGACATTCCATAGAACTGATCCCAATGTCTGTGGGTGTTCACTGGGAACATGTGTAAAAAGATTTGACACTCTGGCTTCAGGGATAAAATGGCTCCAACTGCAAAACATTTGAACTAAAAGATCCTGTTTATCTGACTAAAAGGTAGGTTTGCTGGTATGCTTATAAGGCTCATTGGAGAAGACTTGTGGGGGGGGGATGGGGGGGGGAGGGGGAGGGGGAGGAGAGAGGATGAGAGGGGGGGGGGGATCTGATCTGATAAGGCTTTTTCAAACACTTTAAAGCACATTTTGAGTATTTAGAATTACCCAGTAACTTTTGCATTATTTAAAAAAAAAAAAAAAAGATCCAAGGGCATAAAGCAAGTCCTATGTCCAATGATTATATATTTGCTCATTGTTTCCATCTTTTATCAAAAATGGTACTGTTTGGACATACTGGCTTCTGGAAGGACTGGCTATTTTATTGCATTTTACATCATCTACAACAGAGAAACTTTTAATTGGGGCAATTAATTGATACCATGACACAGCTAAATAATCAAGGCAGCAGCTGGTGTGTATAGCATGCTCCACTTCCTACCTTGGGCGCCTTGGCATGTTTCCCACATCTGGCATCTTTGACAAGGCTGAGATCTAACAGCTCCGTCTCCTGGAAGGCAAAAGTGTGAGATCGTTAAGCATCCACACAGATCTTTTTTCTTTTGTTTCATAGCATTGACATCACTTTAAAAATAATATTATCTGAGACTTGCCTGAAAATTTCCCTGCGGTTGGGATATTTTTCTCCACTTACAGGCACTGCGTGTCAATGGAATAGGAGTGAAAATGAAAAGACAGCTACCTGCTAGTTCTCAGCTTCATATATCATAATATATTTTGAAAGTACAGTGGTTTGGGTCCCCAGTCTATCCTATAAGCCATTCCTAAGTCATGAAGAGTCAGGCCTTCCTGCTCCCTTGTTGAAATATAATCCTGAGAGTCACTCTGAGTGTTTTGAGGATTTGTGAGTGGGGTGAGGTGTTAGGGTGGGGGTTGGAGGAGGTGCCACCCCCAGCTCGCAGCATACCCAGCCCACATACCCAAGCTAAAGAGATGGGTATGCCTCCCATACCTGCACCCCAAGCCTTTTGCATACACCCCTTGGGCCTATCTTTTCATTTATTCATTATATATTATTGAATGTCTATAATATTCAAGTTACTCCAGGATATAAGACACATAAGATACGGCAGCTTCTCTAAATGGACTTGCAAAGTAAAGAAATATATATACGCATAAGACAAGGGAGAGTGTTTTAATGCTAACTTTAAAGTTAACTGCTATGATGGAGGGGGGTTAAAAAGAAAAGATTACTTTTCCCCTAGAGTCATTTCAGTCGTGTCCGAACCTGTGTGACCCCATAGAAAGCGATTTTCCCCCTCTGTGGAGGCGTCATTGAGACTGGAGAAGAGAAGTGAGGAGATAAAGGTCTCCCCATCTGGAGGTCCCTCATGGGCAAACATCCAGCCCAGAGAGGACCAGAGGTTTGAGCAGAACCTTGAGGTCTTTGTGACTCTTAGTTGCTCAGAGAAGGAGGACAGTGCATGGGAAGCAGATGGGAGGGCAAGACGCAAAGGAAGAGAGGGATGAGAGGGGATCTGTGCACACCTACGGCCGATTCATGTTGAGGTTTGACAGCAAACCACAAAATTCCATAAAGCAATCATCCTTCAATTTTAAAAAATTAATTATTTAAAAAAAAAGTGAGTGAGGGAAGGCACAAGGGAAGACACAATGGTAGTGCAGAAAGGGTCGCACACAGGCGGCATGCAGAATTCCACTGTGGGCACAGAACATATGAAGAAAAGGGGCGAGAAGACCAGAAATGGATTTGGGTAAAAGAATAGAAACCCTAAAAGTCTGGCGAGGAACACTGAGCCATGGAGTCTGAGACATGCACATCACCAAGTTACACAGAGAACTCTGCCATCAGCCAGATGAGACTGGTGCAGTGAGCAGACATCCAAGCTGTTTGCTAGACAAGGAGCCATTGGGATGGCTCCTCTCCACCCCTTCTCCCAGCGGGAGGTGCTGCATCCTCACAGGAGGGGCGGTAATTTCTCATAGGCCCCAGCTTTTAAGAGGACCAGCACCTGGGATTCCCAGCCAATCCCTTCAAACAGCCGCCCCCGACTCCAAAACGTTTGGTGCAAAATGATCTGATTATTTTTCCTGAACTGAACTGAACTGAAGGTTGATTTCATGATTGCAGGATAATAAGGGTCAAAGATGTGATGGACTCTCTACACTGGGGTGCAAACCCCACAGCAGGTACAACAGAACCCCGGGCCTTGCACAGCTCTCCATGAGCGGAAGGGAGCACAGCAAACAATGCCTTTTCTGCTTTCATTCACACTGGCCTTCGCAATTTGCTTTCTCCCATTTTAGTGAATTCCTTAACCCATTATTGTGCAGGACTCTGTGGAGACCCTCCCAAACCCTGGTGTGTGACAGGAAGCAAAACCAGCAAGGATCTTGCAGGATGGAGTAGTGGGCATCATGCTTCCTCCAAGGATGCACCATCCATAGTATCGAAGGTCACCTAGTGAGAGTTAGGAACCAACAGCTCTCAAATGTGGGACTTAAGACTTCACCCAGGCAAGGCATGCAGAGGATTCAGGAGATAGGAGGTGGGGCAACTGGCCCAGGTTTCTTCATCTTCATGGCAACAGCAGCCAAAACATTTACTGAAAGAGGAGAAACAGGAAGAGAACCTAGCTTGAAGAAACTTAATCTAAAAGACAAGAACTGAGTGGTGTGTTGAGAGACAGAGACCAGATGAAGGTTAAGGTGTTAGGGATAAAGACGACAGAGGATGAGATGGTTGGATGGCATCACCGACCCAATGCATCTGAGTTTGAGCAAGCTCTGAGAATTGGTGATGGACAGGGAAGCCTTGCGTGCTGCTGTCCATGGGGTCACAAAGAGTCAGACACGACCAAGGGACTGAACTGAACCGAACTGATGATAGGAGGCAGAACTGACTAAAGTAAAGAGAGAAGGTATTGACAGCTCTAGGGACTCCAGCTTCCTCACTGGGACGCGGAAATTTGGGCAAAAACGACAGTGCATAGAGGACATGCTGGTTTGAGGACTTTATCCATTTGGAAATGCCCATCATTAATTCACGGAGGCATTATTTACTGAATCCTGCAATGTGTCAGGTACAGACTAGATATTGAGGAACGACACCTCAAAATATAAAGAGATACTCATGCACAAGGCTGATGATTATACTCTAAAGGAGACATTTCAAAGTCCATTGCAGACGTGGACCACAAAGGGCTAAGGCATCTTTTCAGCCTACACATAAGGATGAAAAGGAGTTTGCCAGCCTTATAATTCTGCATTTTTGGGGGAGGGCTCCAGGGAAAGGAAACAGCAATTGCAAATGCAAAGAGGCAGGAGTCCTGAGGCAGAAAACAAGTCACTCTGGACACACAGCAGAAGTGCGTGGAGAGTCACCAATCACTTCCAAACTTAGCAGTTGTTACCTGCATGTTCTCTTTGTAATTATTCATAAAATTCTGACATGTTTTTCAAGATTTTTTTCCCCATAAACGTAGCATCATGTTTTATATATATGTAGAATAAAAATCACACCCAAATACATGGTACATTTACCTAATTGCACACTAACATCTTCTATTCAAGGAAATTCCTTCTAGTTGAATAAACAATAGATTTAAACTTTATTTGTTTGTTTTAAGCACAAAGCCCAAATTGAGTTCACAAAGAAACAGGCCTCTGCAAGCAGGGCTCTACAGACTCTCCTATTACAGATAATGGCCACAGTTTTCTGCTTCTAGCTCAAGAGCAAACACTCATTTCCCAAGTCACAGAGGGGTAGTTAACATTCATTTTGATACCACAGCAACTAAGAAACTTCTCTGCAGCGTGTGTAAAATTGTGCGTGCAGGAAAACCACCACAGGGCACTCCGAGCATGGGTAATGTTGCGCAAGGCCCTGGTGGAAATCCATCCAGACTCATTGGGCTAGGAAGACGTGATTAAAACAGCCTACCACTTCTATTAACATGCAACCGCCACCCCTCTGGGATTTAACTACATCCTATTTGTACTCCACTAAAAAGAAAATGAGGAACACAATGGAGGGACTGCAAAAACTTTACTTGAGCCATTAAAACTCTTTCTAGGTTAATTTTCTAGTGTTAATAGTTTTAACAACCCACTTTCATGATGCGAAAGCAAGGAAATGGCCCCTTTCTCAATTCATTTAAGAGTGACTGTTTTCCAGGTCTATGGGATTCACTATTTCTTTATTATTTTCTTTAAGAGAGGGAGGCCCCATGATTTTTAATACCTGGGTTTGAGGAAGGGCCCTAAAATGAACTAGCCATGTATTTGTGCAATTATCAGACCACAGTGAGCATCAACTGTATCATCTATACACTGAGTATGATAACACTTTCTACATCAGTGGTTCTCATAGACTACACTGGAGTCACCTAGAACACGTGTGAAACACAGACCAGTTGAGCACCGTTGATCAGTATTTCTAGTTCAGCAGGACTTGGGTTCACCTAAGAGTCCACATCTCTAACATGCTCTCCTATGATGCTCTTCCATGGACCATAATGGAAAATGCTGATGTACTCATTCACAGAATTGCTATTATAAGGCTTTTTAGGTGAACATGACAGATAAAACTATGCATTATATGTTATATTATGTTGCATGAAAAATTTTAAATTCTTACTTCTTTATATACGGAATGGGCAAATAAAAATTTACACTTATTAAAAGCAAAAGTGTGACTAATGGTGACTAACCTAGGCTCAGATCTTATTTATTAAAGATAAACTATTGAATGACAAAAGCCACTATCTCCTATTCTAATGTGTCCTTACCATTAGATTTTACTCCATAGAATAAATGTCCCTATTTGTAAATTTAAGCAATCATTGATTTTTGATGAAAATTGCTACACTATACAACTTTTGTGTTACACTTTGTAACATTAAAGACATTTAGCAAAGTAAAAGAAGAAAATGTGTCCTCCTCTCTCACCTCTAAGCCCACCCAACAAGGAAAGAGGGTTGGGGTGCCCAAAGGCCTGTGATCTACCTGGAACAGTCAATGAAGAATGAACTAATCAGATCAGATCAGATCGTGCACAGTCGTGTCCAACTCTTTGCGACCCCATGAACTGCAGCACGCCAGGCCTCCCTGTCCATCACCAACTCCCGGAGGTCACTCAGACTCACATCCATCGAGTCAGTGATGCCATCCAGCCATCTCGTCCTCTGTCGTCCCCTTCTCCTCCTGCCCCCAATCCCTCCCAGCATCAGAGTCTTCTCCAATGAGTCAACTCTTCGCATGAGGTGGCCAAAATACTGGAGTTTCAGCTTTAGCATCATTCCTTTCAAAGAAATCCCAGGGCTGATCTCCTTCAGAATGGACTGGTTGGATCTCCTTGCAATCCAAGGGACTCTCAAGAGTCTTCTCCAACACCACAGTTCAAAAGCATCAATTCTTCGTAGACCCCCTTTTATTTCCAAGGCACACAATGGCTCCTGCAGAGCTTAGAGACCACATTCCTAGCACCCCGGGTATATACAGTGACATATTGACAAACGTGCCTTCTCTCTAAGTCAGAATAGACAAAAGTTAATTAACAGTAATCAATGATTTATTTTTGATACTTTGAATGAATGATGAGAAAACTGAGACAGAAAAGCTAGGAGAAGACCAAACTGTCTCTGATGTTTATTATTCAGCAAAAAGACTTCAATTTGTCAGCCACCAACACACTGTGAGGTAGATGAGTCATGAAATGTACTGCAAACTCAGGAAAGAATACAATTTAAAACTCAGCCCTCTTCCAGAATACCAATTTCTATGCATTGCCGCCAAATTCTATTAGTCATCCAATACATTAATGTGCTTCAAGTTCACACAATATACAATCAGAGCAGCAATTACAGTCATAAATATTACACAGGGAAGGTATTAATGGCTGGGACTGCAAGGAGATCCAACCAGTCCATTCTGAAGGAGATCAGCCCTGGGATTTCTTTGGAAGGAATGATGCTAAAGCTGAAACTCCAATATTTTGGCCACCTCATGCGAAGAGCTGACTCATTGGAGAAGACTCTGATGCTGGGAGGGATTGGGGGCAGGAGGAGAAGGGGACGACAGAGGATGAGATGGCTAGATGGCATCACTGACTCGATGGATGTGAGTCTGAGTGACCTCGGGGAGTTGGTGATGGACAGGGAGGCCTGGCGTGCTGCGATTCATGGGGTCGCAAAGAGTCGGACACGACTGAGCGACTGATCTGATCTGATGTATACTTCCCCATGTGTTATATTCATTAAGTTGTTCAACCTTGATTTACCAAAAGTAGAAGACATTAATATGTTTTATTGGCTGCCAACCCCCTAAAATGCCCAATGTTTAAATAAAACAACTTGAGCATCATTTAATGAAGTGTTTTAAATTAAAGAGAAGCAGATAACATAGACTCTGTGTTCTCTAACTTGATTTCACTCCTGAGGGAGTGAAAATCTGTTTAATATACCTCTCAAAAAAAAAAAAAAAAAAAAAAAATCCCCTGCACCCACCTTCACCTGGTCTCTTGCTTTCTTTGCTCCCCAGCCTCAGATGTCTTTCCCTCCCCAGTCTGCAATGGAGCCTCAGTAGGAAACACACAAGGAAATGAGATGCCCAGGTCACTAATACCAGCCACAGCAGAGGAAAGACAAAGATGACACATCTGGATTTCTTTATTTAAAAAATTCTTGGCTTAATATCGTGCAAATTTCATAGAACTCGAAGGCAGAACACTTAAGCTGTCTCTTGGAATTACCATTTGTAGTCTGTGTACTGTTAAGTCAGTTACTACAGATGCCTGTTCCTTGAATCCTTGTGTTTCAAACAGAGATGCCAATGCTATCAATATCTTTCTCAGTGGGCTGTTGCTTAATCTACTTAGATATTAAACTGAGATCTCCACTTAGCTAGCAGGGACTCCTGCATCGATATAAATTCTTATGCTGGCAATAGTTGCCATGCCAGGAGAAAGGGAAAGGACCCCAGGATAAAAGCCAGTAACGTGTAAGTAAAGCACCTAGAAGAAAAGCACAGAAAACAAATGAGAAAACAAACAAAAATGAAAATCTAGTGCTTGAGATATTTCATTAAATGTTGAGTCAACTTGGAAA
This sequence comes from Tragelaphus eurycerus, assembly GCA_935064755.1. Taxonomy (NCBI): domain Eukaryota; kingdom Metazoa; phylum Chordata; class Mammalia; order Artiodactyla; family Bovidae; genus Tragelaphus; species Tragelaphus eurycerus. The sequence continues at coordinate 849,001 of CAKXYN010000248.1, forward strand.
GGAAGTTGGTTTTACTTTCAGTGTCACAGTTAAATGCAAAATAAAATTAATATTTGAAATCGAGAACACGTAAACTAGCATGTCTTATGAATTGTATTATAAGTATTGACATAGTTTTCAGCCAATCAAAACTGAAAAAATTGAATGAGACAAAAAGAACCCAAATCAAGTAATATAATTAATATGACAATAATAATAATAATTTTAACTAATAATAGAGAACCGACAAGGTGCCAAGAATTGTAAATAATTTGCACATATTATCTCGTTAGTTTTGACTGCACCACTGTAACATCGGTACCACGTTCCTCTACTTTGAAGATAGGAGAACTAACAGAGACCCTAAATGACTACTGCTCATCAGTTGAATAACTTCATCACGAATCTCAACTTTTTGCCCACCTGTAGCAAGCCGAATTCCAAACTGACCACCAGGACTCCTGCCCCTGGCTTCTATGCCTCTGTGGAAACCTCTCTCACTGACTGTGGTCAGGACCTACAACTTGCTTCAAGGCAACAGAATACAGTAAAGGCTATTCTTCCCTCCCACAATTATGTTACCTTATGGGGCAAATGTGAAGGAATCTTGCAGGCGTCATGAAATCTCTGAACAGATAACTTAAATTTAACTAAAACAAAGACATCCTGGGTGAGTCCTTCAGAAGTGACCAGCAGTGATAGACTTGAAGCCATAGAGATGCTCAGGTGCTGGCTTGGTCCTGGATTGTCTCCGGAAAGGGAAGGCCTCTAAGAGCTAAGGGCCTCAGTCCTATGGTGACAAAGAACCACAGACCTTTGTCAGCTGTGGCAACAACATGAATGAGTTTGGTAAAGGAACTCTAGCTCCTTGCAGCCTGTGAGACCCTAAGCAGATGAGACCCTGACCCACTTAAAACTTTGAGATAATATTAATAAATGCGAGTTGCTTCAGGCCACTAAGTTTGTGGTCATTTCCTATGCAGCAGTGGATAACTGATACACTATCCCATTGTTTCCACATTCTAAGGCATTTAATTAAAATGTAAATAACTTTAGATACTTTGGCACTCTCCCCAGCATAAAAATGACTGCAAAGCTGTCATCTTTTTTGACACATCCAACAGGAAACAATGACTGTAATGTAACCATAGCCTTTGGTACTGGAGGAGATCATAGGTGAGGAAACTGAGTTTCAGAGAAAAATATATCCATTGCCAAAGATCACTGAGACTGAATACGGGATAGGAAAAGACTTCAGTTTCCCCCCAGATCTATTTTTTTTTTCACTAAAGAAATCTTTTTCAGTATTAAAAAAAATAGAAGGAATATTAACAGAATAATACAAGTAGAAAATGAACATGTGTCTTTATTTATGTACAAAAAAAAAAGAATCATAATAAATGATTCTTTATCATGATTCTCGTGATAAATGTCTTTAATGTAAGAGAAGTTTAAAGAGGCTGTGAAACTGGGTCACAATATGTGAAGTATACTGACAAATACCTACTTAACTTTTCCTTTGTACATAACCAGAAAGATAATTCAGCCCCTTGTTATGCAACAGCTAAATTTCCTCCTTCTAACTTCCTTCTTCAACTCTCTGAAAAACTTTTATATATTCATCTAATAATAAAAAAGCTGCTTAGGTTGAAAGTTAATGCAACTGAACATAAAATTATATCCATAGCACCAAACCTATTATTACAATATAACAAAATAAAACTTAATTCTAACAGCATACATGGTTATAACGACACATGTATAAATCTATGCATGTAAGACTATGGGAGAAGAGAGATCTAGAGCATATAAAATATCAGAAAATATATTTTATCAATATTTTAAAATGATGAATGAAAACCTGGAAAGACTTAAATGGATAGTAACTGGATTTAGTTTAAACTTATTTGATTATTATTTTAAAAACTGAGAAAAAACTATAATCAACAAGGAAAATCTATACATATACTAAAGATATATTCAGGAGTATAATGAAAGTTTATGAAAATATGTTTTATTTTCCTAGCTCATATCTATTAACAGGATATGTATCCCCAAGGAGGAATTCATGGCATTTTTATGGACAAATAATGATATTGCATTTGCTAAAGACTCAGGGTTTTTTTAAAAATTGTATTACAGTGATAAATATTGAATTGTCAAATTTTTATATTATGCCCTTTCTCAGCAAAAGTCCTAATTTCAGGCTAATCAGATGAACTAGAAACAGCATTTATTGGCAAATAGCTTCATAAATGTAGAAAACTATCTTTATGGATATTTAAGTGAGCATAATATCCAATTTCCATAAAATGTCTCTTAAAAAGAAATATGGAAATGATACAGATTAATCAGGCAAACAAGCTGTTTCCACTTGAAAAGTCCAGATAATTTAAACATAGTCAGATTTTCCCTTTAAATCATCTAAAATGTTATTTCTGGTCTACACCTATTTCCCTATGGCTGAACAGCCAGCCAAGTTTTTTTATGTGGTAGTTCAAGCTGCTTCTAGTCTCTTAATCTTACCATACTAGAATATTTGAGCATACCATTTATCTGCTTCCAGGACCTAAACTCTTTCATTTCCCTAAACTGGTAATTCTTAAAATGGAATATGTGCAAAATGCAAATTCTCAGGCCCTACTCTAGACCTACTGAATCTGAACCTCTGGGGTGGGGCCCAGAAATCTGTATTTTAATTAAGCCTGGGGTGATTCAGAAGCAATCTTAAGTTTGAGATCCTCTGTCCTAGATATTAAATGGAGATAACAGCTGCCCATAGAGAAGGCTACTTCACCAGGGCTGGAACTTGTAAAACATTCTGTAGAATGCTGGACAAATTGCCTATATCCATGTAATATGAAATAACTGCATCAGAATCCCCAAAGCAATGAGAGAACTGATAATAAGACTGTTTGAGAAAAGTCTTCAGACTACTGAGTTTATCAATAGCATCAGTATTATTACAGACTAAAGCAGTGATTTCCTTATCATGCCCTAGAGCCTGGACAAAGTCAAGGAGAGGTTCTAAAGATGCTTGGCCTATTGCCAGATGTTGTGATTCAGCCCTGTAGCCAGGCTGGTAACCAAGATACTTCCTTTTCTTTGCAATCACACAGTCATGGCATGTATGATGACTTCTAAATTTTCTGAAGTATACAAAAACGTCATTTGTCCTTGTTTTCCCTGGTAATCACACTGTATTAACAATATCACATCATAGTCTCATGTTTTCTCCCTCAGCTATTCATTCCAGCACATTATCACAAATGTTTCTGTCCAAAAGTTTGCTTTTATCTTGCCATGACTCTCCCAGTGTTCTGGCAACCGCACATCTGTTTTTTCAAGATTTAATAAAACTTTTATAGCTTCATGAAGGATATTCTAAAGCCTTTTTAAATCTGTGATTCATGGAAATTAAACAACACACTTTTAACAACAATTTAATCAAAGAGAAAATCAAAGTGAAAATAGACAATATCTTAAAATAAACAGAAGGAAAACACAACATATCAGCATGTATGGAATGTGGGAAAAGGAATAACCCTAGGGTTTTGGTGATCTTTTAATCTCACGTGACATCTTGAACATTCAAGGAGTTAATGTAGCTTCTAAAATGAGATATTTGAAGTTGACACTTACACAATAATATGTCATTTTCTTTTCAAAGATTTCCTTCTTAAGATCACTTTTCATTTTCTGGCAAGACAAAAGGAAGCCAACAAAGCTCTTTCCAATGTTCATGTGTAGGGATAAGGAGTGGGTATATGTCCAATGAGGAGTAACATGCTTAATGAATTGTCCCTAGAAGACGAATAGTCATTGAGTCAGTGAGCACATCATTCCTAAGGTCTTGACTGTGTGCTCTAAGATCATCAGAGATAAACTCCTTTGTATTTGACTGTTGATCAACCTAATGCTATGCTATGCTATGCTATGCTAAGTCACTTGAGTCGTGTCCGACTCTGTGTGACCCCATAGACAGCCTAATGCAAGTACACAAAAAAGCCAGGTATTCATACCGAGAACTGTAAATAACAGACAAAGTTCACTAAATCCAGGGTCATGTCCTGCTTACCAGGAAATTCTAGTAAACTTCCTGTAGGAAACTTGACTGATGCCCACTCTGATGCTCGCCAGTTCCCTTTCCTGACTGTATACCATTCCCACTGCCTGCATGATCCTCGCTTAAGCACTGACCCTGACTGCTGTTGGCCTCCTGGAGCACTCAGCTTATTTGCATATAGACTTGGAAGAGCCTGGGGCGCAATGCAGCAGAGGGCGAGAGTTCAGGAGGGATGGGAGCATCACAGCTCAGCCACCTTGTCTCTGGTCGAGCACATTCCCAGGCCGAGGCTCCCCTTGGGTCAGTGTCTGCTCTTTCACGGTCCTATTTTCCCTCTCTCTTCTTATCTTGGGGAAGCCCTACCTTAATAAAATCTCTTGCTCACTACCACTTGTATTTGGGTCTGTTTGGAGAACATGATCCAAGATAGCTATCATTTCCAAATAATCAACTTAGAAATTAATGTTAAATTTATGTTAAACTCAAAAGCATTCTGAATCACGTGCATACAAATTTTAAAATCACATTTTTATATTTGTTATTGTCTTTGACTTTTGACATATTCTGTGTACTTTCTTAAATTTTCTTTCTATTATGATACATCTACTAAAATGAGCATTTTTTGAGAGTGAGTTCTTGGTCACTGTACGCTGTATTTTATCTTGTATCATCCTTAATCCAGTGTTAAAATATTTTGATTATTTCCTGGAAATAGTTATATGAGTATGTGTCATCTAATCTAATGTGTAAACAGCTTTCTCTTTTTCCTAGTGAGAAAAAGATTGTAAAAAACATCAGCTTACCTAATTTCCAAACTAGAGTTCCCTTTTGTCGTATTTAGGGCTGAAAAGAAATATGTTTATACTCACTAAATTTTAGGTCATTTTCTTTTTGGTAAAGATTTATTCTATTTCCAACCACCTACTGTGGTTTCCCTTCTTTAAAAAAATATACCCCTAGGGAGAACATACACATTTTACTCCAAAGGTGAATAAAAATAATTCATTTTATAATTTTATCAAAACTTTAAATGTGAATAAAGATGACTTTAAAAAAAGAAAAACCTTTCTATAAACATCACTTTTCTAGGTATTTTTCACAAATCCTATTATTTTGGTATTACTACTTCTCTATAAATGGTGAGGGAGTAAGTGAAAAGCAAGCACAGTAAGACCTAGTGTGGGGTAGATTTGAAAGACGATGTAGGGAAGACTGTTAAACTGAAAACTTACAGCTCTTGAGGGGAGACCCCTGCAGGAAGAGGGGAAAGAAGAGACCCAACTACCATTAACAGGTCAGACAAGGATAAAGATCAAGAAGAAGGCAAGTGGCTTCATGAAGTTTATCACAGGAATTTGGGGATAACATGGAGATAGAACAGATTTAGAAGACAGATAAAATTGGGACTTACACATTTATAGGAATCAGACTTTAGTGGCTAACATGGAAAGAGGGAATTCTATTAAACATAAAGTTTAATGAACTCTAAAAGGTCAGTAAAGATTAAAATGTTTTAAAGAGGAATTATAGAATTTTAAATTACCAGAGTAAGATGTGGATAGCAATGGGAGGTGGGAAGTAGGCTACTTGTTCAAAGGAAGCTTGAGTGAATGAACTTGCTGGACCTTTTCAGCTTGGAGCAACACACCTATATCCTCCACATTTGCACTCCATAACATAAAAAAGGTACTCATATTTTGTAAAATTTCTTTCACAAGGCCTAATGTTTACTCTAATTACAGCTTCAGAACAGCAGGTAGAAACAAGACAGAAGGAAAATTAATAGAAGATACTGTCTTTTTCCAATCCATCCTTGTCTTGACCTTTACATGAAATTCATGCAGCATTTCATCTCAGGAGATCAGATATGCTGAGGTCAGCTCCCAGGCTGGCCATTACAGGGCAGAGTCACAGCAGAATGGGCAAACCCAAGACTAAAATCCGGAAGGAGGAAAGAAGCAGGGGGCCCAGGACAACCTCGCTGCGTGATGACAGTCACTGGCAAGCATGCCAATGTGACTCCCTGAAAACTGACTCTGAGGCACTGAGGCGCATTGGACCCTGGGTTTCTGTCCATGCTTAGGCATGAGGTGCACCTCCTCAAGGCAGAACACTCTGAATACACAGAGGAAGTGTAGAGTCGTGCCAAGAAAAACAACCATAAAAACCCTTCCTGGGATAACTTTCCTGAAGTGTTAAGTCAGGTAATAAAAGAAGAAGCAAGGGAGAATGGAAGAGATCCCAAATAAAACTGGCAAAAGACAGGGCAGAATTTCTTTGTATCCTTTCCTTCCTTCAAATCAAGACATTTTCCTTGCTAATGCCTCTTTTGTAAATATAATTGAGATAAACAATTACATAAAAACTTTCATTTTTTTATGAAAAGAAAAAAGTCAGAAGAAATATTCTGACTATCCTTGGCTGCTTGAATGTTACATTTCTGGTGTGTAAATTGTCTTTTTACTCCAGATCATCTCCTTGAAGAATCACATATTAAACGTCATCACTGGTCACCTTTTGAAGCGAGTCCTATATGCTGACTTTAGGCAGGCTCCATACTTAAAAAAGCAACCAAGTGTAATTCTTACTCTTTCATTCCACAGTTTTTCATGTTAGGTTAAACTACTCTATTCTCTAGAGTATAGAACAATTGATTTTTTTAATCTTCTATGCGTGCATGCTAAGTCACTTCAGTCATATCTAACTCTTTGCAACCCCATGGAATATAACCTGCCAGGCTCCTCTGTCCATGGGATTCTCCAGACAAGAATACTGGAGTGGGATGCCGTGCCCTCCTCCAGCCGACTTTCCTGACCCAGGGATTCAACCCACCTCATGTCTCCTGCATTGGCGGGCAGGTTCTTTCCCACCAGCACCGCCTGGACCAGGTTCAGTGCCCCTGGGTATATGATTTTCCAAATAAATAACTTATGAATCCTTAACAGAACTGTTGAACATCCAGAGAAGAGAGCTCTTTTTTTTTCATTATTGTACAACAGATTTCTTCTTCCTTAGGTGAAAGCCTTAAAAATAAATTGTCTTCAGAATTACTTAAGAAAGTAAATGCCTCGGAGAAAATTCTTAAATCGGTATAGCTCAGACCCTGCACTCATGCTTATGGAAAATATGCTAGCTTGCTTGTTCATAAAATTTGCATAATTTTCTGATTATTTTGCTTAATGTCAGAGCAACTTACTCACCTGTAGCTTTGGCCCAATCACTCTTACAATTCTAATAACCAGTTTGTCTCCTTTTAGGCCCCATAATAAAAATATATTGTGTTTTCCAACCTAGCTTATTTGGGTTTTCAATTTTAAGTCAGATGTATCACATTTGTTCTATGTGGGTCAGTCAAAATTAAGTACAGAAGTCTCCATGTACTGAATTTGGTACTGTTCTACCTTATGATTATGGAATTAAATTAACTTGAGTCTTAAGCACTGTATGTCTTTTGGCATCATCTTATTATTATTATTTAGTACAAAAGCTGGGACACATCAAATATTCCAACCTTCAAGAAACTTTATAAATTCAATAATTTTATCCCTCCCTCTTTGGTATTACTTGATAGAAAGATAATTTTACTTAAAGTACTGTCCCTAGGCCAACAGCAGCAGCATCACTTGGGAACTTGCTAGAAAAAGAAATCTGTGGGTCCCATCCCAGACTCACTGAAGAGGAAACCCTGGCAGTGGGATCCAGAAATCTGTGTTCTAACAAACCCTCCAGATGATCCTGATATCCTCTCAAGTTTTAGAAACACTGTGACATGGACATACATAAAGCGGAAACAAACAGCGTATGGGTTTCTTAAAAAGTACCTCACATTCTTTAAAGAAAATCATTGATGTTAATAATGATCAGATGCTATTTTAAAATAAAAATATGTGAATAATTTAAAATTGAGATGCCAGGGAAGAGAGGATGTGAGAGAAAGAGGGAGGAAAATCTACCAGTTCAAGTACAAAGGGAAGTATGTTACAGACACGACAGTCCTCATTTATCTCATATTCATTCTGCAAGTCTGTATTTAAAAAAGAAAAATACAGCACAAACAAGTTCTTTGTTACATAAAATATCATTTGATGCTGAGAGTGAAGTGAGTGATTTCCTTAATATTATTTTAGTAATATGAAAGCATTCCCAAGAGCTTTAACAACACTTTCTGATAGAATTATTATTAAGTCATTTACAGGGCACAGAACTAAAGGGTTAACTGCACCATGGCACTTGGCAGTTCTGAAGGACTGTTTTCTCATAGCGCCAACTGCTCCCTGTACCCAGGTGGGTGGGCTCCTAAAGATCAGCATTAATGGCCAGTGCAGGGTCTAAGGAAGCATGGAGAACTGTCCACTGAAACTGCATTCTGCCTTACAAACTGCAGGGAACTGTAGGAATTTCACCACCTAATCATAAATCATATTTCAGAGCACGTTTTAATTTAAGCAGGGTCACATGACAAGTTTTCATAAGCAGAACATAAATGGAAGGGATGAGGACCATTTCCGAGCCTTTTGTCCCCCTTCTTACTTTACACAGAGGTCAAAGAGAGCCTAAGAGATACTGGAACCACAAGACTGAACACAGCCTATATCCCTGGTCATTGGTAGAGAATAGGCATCTTTAGACCAGATACACTGTCACTGAACTCTGAAGTGAATAAGAAATACTTGAATACTTATGTTAATACTTTGACATTCCAGATTTTATCTTTTATAATAGTACCCAAACATCCACCCAAAGATGGAGAAGCTCTATACAGTCAGCAAAAATAAGACCAGGAGCTGATTGTGGCTCAGATCATGAACTCCTCACTGCCAAATTCAGACTTAAATTGAAGAAAGTAGGGAAAAACACTAGACCATTCAGGTATGACCTAAATCAAATCACTTATGATTATACAGTGGAAGTGACAAACAGATTCAAGAGATTAGATCTGATAGACAGAGTGCCTGAAAAATTATGGATGGAGGCTTGTGACATTGTACAAGAGGCAGTGATCAAGACCATCCTCAAAAAAAGAAATGCAAAAAGGCAAAATGGCTGTCTGAGGAGGCCTTACATATAGCTGAGAAAAGAAGAGAAGCTAAAGGCAAAGGAGAAAAGGAAAGATATACCCATTTCAATTCAGAGTTTCAAAGAATAGCAAGAAGAGGTAAGAAAGCCTTCCTCAGTGATCAGTGCAAAGAAATAGAGGAAAATAATAGAATGGGAAAGACTAGAGATCTCTTCAAGAAAATCAGAGATACCAAGGGAACTTTTCATGCAAAGATGAGAACAATTGACCTAACAGAAGCAGAAAATATTAAGAAGAGGTGGCAAGAATACACAGAAGAACTATACAAAAAAGATCTTCATGACCCAGATAACCATGATGGTGTGATCACTCACCTAAAGTCACACATCTTGGAGTGTGAAGTCAAGTGGGCCTTAGGAAGCATCACTATGAACAAAGCTAGTGGAGGTGATAGAATTCCAGTTGAACTATTTCAAGTCCTAAAATATGATGCTGTTAAAGTGCTGCACTCAATGCACCTGCAAATTAGGAAAACTCATCAGTGCCCACAGGACTAGAAAAGGTTAGTTTTCATCCCAATCCCAAAGAAAGGCAATGCCAAAGAATGTTCAAACTACTGCACAATTGCATGCATCTCACACGCTAGCAAAGTAATGCTCAAAATTCTCCAAGTCAGGCACTTATCTCACACACTAGCAAAGTAATAGTCAAAATTCTCCAAGCCAGGCTTCAACAGTACATGAACTGTGAACTTCCAGATGTTCAAGCTGGATTTAGAAAAGGCAGAGGAATCAGAGATCAAATTGCCAATATCCGTTGGATCATCAAAAAAGCAAGAGAATTCCAGAAAAACATCTACTTCTGCTTTATTGACTACACCAAAACCTTTGACTGTGTGGATCAGAACAAACTGTGGAAAATTCTTCAAGAGATGAGAATACCAGACCACCTGACCTGCCTCCTGAGAAATCTGTATGCAGGTCAAGAAGCAACAGTTAGAACCAGACGTGGAACCACAGACTGTATCCAAATCAGGAAAGGGAGTACATCAAGGATGTATATCGGCACCCTGCTTATTTAACTTATATGCAGAGTACATCATGAGAAATGTCAGGCCAGATGAAGCACAAGCTAGAATCAGGATTGCCAGGAGAAGTATCAATAATCTTAGATACACAGACGACAGCACCCTTATGGCAGAAGGTGAAGAAGAACTAAAGAGCCTCTTGATGAAAGTGAAAGAAGAGAGTGAAAACGTTGGCTTAAAACTCAACATTCAGAAAACTAAGATTGTGGCATCCGGTCCCATCACCTCACATCAAATAGATGGGGAAACAGTGGAAACAGTTAGAGACTTTATTTTGAGGGGCTCCAAAATCACTGCAGATGGTGACTGCAGCCATGAAATTAAAAGATCCTTGCTCCTTGGAAGAAAAGCTATGCCCAACTTAGAAAGCATATTAAAAAGTAGTGACATTACTTTGCCAACAATGGTCCATCTAGTCAAAGCTATGGTTTTTCCAGTAGTCAAGTATGGATGTGAGAGTTGGACTATAAAGAAAGCTGAGCACTGAAGAACTGATGCTTTTAAACTGTGTTTTTGGAGAAGACTCAAGAGTCCCTTGGACTGCAAGGAGATCCATCCACTCCATCCTAAAGGAAATCAGTCCTTAATATTCACTGGAAGGACTGAGGCTGAAGCTGAAACTCCAATACTTTGGCCACCTGATGCAAAGAACTGACTCATTTGAAAAGACCCTGATGCTGGGAAAGATTGAAGGTGGGAGGAGAAGGAGTCGACAGAGGATGAGATGATTGGATGGCATCACTGACTCGATGAGCTGAGCAAGCTCTGGGAGTTGGTGATGGACAAGGAAACCTGGCATGCTGCAGTCCGTGGCTTGCAATGAGTCAAATATAACACAACAACTGAACTGAACTGAACTGAATAGTTAGGATACTCCAGGTAATATAAGGCTCATATAAACTTTTTTATCTAAGAAAAGTAAAAGACAAACCCAACCATTTCAGATCACAAAATATCAGAGACACATTGTCATTTTAATCATACGTGATGTCAACTTGAGCAGGCCATGGTGTACCTGGATATTGGCCAAACATCTAGGTGTGTCTGTGAGGGTATATCTGGAATGACATGAGTATTAGAATCAGTAGGCTGACCTAGTGGCTCAGATGATAAGGAATCTGTCTGCAATGTGGGAGACCCTGGTTTAATTCCTGGGTCAGCAAGATCTCCTGGAGAAGAGAATGGCAACCCACTCCAGTACTCCAGTACTCCTGCCTGGAACATCCACGAACAGAGGAGCCTGGCAGGCCCCAGTCCATAGTGTCGCAGAGTTGGACATGACTGAGTGACTAACACACACAGGCTGAGAGAATCAGATTGCCCTCCGCATGTGGCTGGATATCATTGAATCCTCTAAGGGCCTGGAAACAGTACCAATGGTGGCCCAACTGAGGAAGAAGAAAATTGGTGAATTAAAAAAAAAAATAAAGAACTCAGATTGTCTTTACTCACAAATGGCAAGATATTTTACACAGGAACCCCCAAAGAAGCTATGAAAAAACTACATCTGGAAAAGGACTCCAGTAAAATTGTAGCATACAAAGTCAACGTATAAGCAGTCAATTGCTTTTCTATATCCTAGCAATGAAAATTGGAAGTTTAAATATATATATATATAATTTATAATCACACCAAAAATTGAAACACTTCAAGTTAAGTCTGACAATCTGTCAAGGATCTTACATGTGAAAAACTACAAAATACTAATGAATGAAGTCAAAGAAGTTGTAAATAAACTGGGAAATATTTCATGGTCATGGATGGGAAAATTCAATATGGTAAAGATGACAGTTTTTCCCAACTAAACTACAGATTTAATGTAGTCCCAACTAAAAATCCAGAAACCATTTTTTTTAAAGATATCAACACACTTAAAAATGTTTATGGAAAAGCAAAGAACTGGGAATTACCAAACACAACACTAAAAGGAAAGAATAAAGTTGGAAAATTCACACTGCCTGATTTCAAGTCTTACTATAAAGCTATAGTAATTAAGACACTGGTATCAGAGAACACTTGCCAAAACTTCAATGGTACTTCTTCCACTGACCAGCAACCACATATTTCCCCTCAGAGTATTTTCTCTCCACCTGGTCCCCTCAAACCAGCTTGTCACATTTCTCCATCTTACTTTGTTCCTCTTACTTGGGTCATTTTAAATGCCCCAGCTTTCCGATTTCCATGAGAAATGCTGCCAACCCCCACCAAAGCACCCTGCTTCACTTTTCTGCTTTGCAGATACAGTCATCACACTGCAATCATCCACTCATTTCTTTGACCACAGAATTGCAAGTTGAAATGCAAACAGTAAGGTTTGTTCATAGAAAGAATCCAGACACCAGTTGCAAAGTTTTCCTGAAAATACCACCAGGGGAACTGCATGGTCTATCATGGCAGTGTGATACTCTTATCAAGAGCAGCCAAAGGAAATGAGCATTAGCAAAAGATCCTTTACCAGGATGTCTGCAGAAAACATGTCATACTAAGATAAACATCTAAAGTCCCTTCATTCTGTTGACAATATATTCACTGTATCCCATTTCCTCTTTTTGTCACCTATTTAATCTTTCCTTCTAATCTTCAAAATCTAGTTCTCTGCCCAAACTCCCTGGTCTCTTTCAGTGTTTTTCAGTTTCCTCTGAAGGGCTGAGGATTTCATTTCCTGTGCTAATCTTCTGCTCTTTGCTCCACTGGTTCTATTGGATTGAACTGTTACACAATGGGATACTTTCTATTGCTTTGCGTGTGAGCGCGTGTATGTGTGTGTGTGTGTGTGTGTGTGTGTGTGCATGCACATTTTTCAGTGCTTTTTCACCTTAAAGAAAATCTCTTAAAGGCCAAAATTCCATTTCACATTTCTTTTCAATCCATATACAAATACATTTAATTGATTAATATCTGTTTCTAAGCAAAGATTCTGTCCTAATTTTAGCATGAACTGGGAAAATCATGTAAATTTCTGAGTATAAATGTCATTTAATCCTACTTATAGTGAATGTATGTTCAGCGATAAGTTAAAAAAACTGGTGAAAATAACAGTAGCTTAGGCGGGCTGGAGACTCACTTCTTTCTCAGGTAAAGAAGTCCTGCAGCCAAGAGCACAATTTGGGAGGGCTGCACCACAAGGTGGCTGGTGTCCCACCTTTTCTGTCTGACAGTGTCTCAGTCCTCAGAGTGTGACCATAGACCTCATGGTAGAGACAGCTGCTCAAACACAATTTATATTGGGAACACTTGAGCCAATATGTGATGGAGTTTTCAACCCTCCCACTTCAGCAGAGGGAGGGTTAAACAGCATATGCCCTTTCTTCTAAGAAAATATGCGCAAAGGCTCACTGGCTTCTGCTTATACCTCTGAGCCAGAATTTACTCTCACAGGCACACACTAGCTGCTAGGGACATCGGGAAGTGTGAAGAGCTCAGTTACTAGCTGACTTCCTTTGTCTGGAAGCAGGACATTTCTGCACATGTGTGTATTAACACAACTTGTGTGTTCAACAGTAATGAAAGAAGCATTTGCTAAAAGACAATAGAATCAGTGCATGAACAATCCCCCCTTTCTCTGGGATTGTCCTATGACCTTCTTAAGAACATGATCTCTCAAAGATGACTGCAAGCACCTCTTTTCCAACAGAAACTTGCAATGTGCCTACATCTCCCTCCAGAGTACTCCCAATCTTTTTCTCTTGGGCGAAAAATTTACCATCTTAGTACCTGGCTTCTTAAGGACCTGTGACTTTTCTGTCTTTGAACTACTTGAAACTAAAGGAAAGTTGAGATTTTATAAATCTCTCATCATAGAATTAAGTGGAAATTGAACTTAAAAAAATTCATCATCCTTATGCTTTCTTAACTCTAATGTCTAAGTCAGTCCCTTGTAATAGTAACACTGTCAGTAAACACTGGAAGAAGCTCTAAAAGAAAGAGTAAGTGTGACAATATTTTGAGGAGCTGTTCTATTTATTTTTCAATCATTCCAACTCCCCTAAAATAGCCACATTCTCAACTAACAGCAAATAAAGAAGTGCCTGTATCCATTATGTACCCAGTATCATCCAACTAATGAAAATTTCCATGAAAACCAATCTGAGGCAATAAAAAAGCACTCATGACATGTACTTTAGACTCGTCATTTAGCTCCAGTTAGATTCTCCCTTTAGTCCAGCTCTGCCTGCGGGTTTGGTTTCAGTCCTGCTCCTCAGAGTTCACAACCATGGTTTCTTTCCTGATCAGCACAGATAATGAAAATAAGACACCTATTCTTTTGCAACAAATTGCATAATAAGACATTTCAAGACAATGGACAGTATGCTTTTACCCTGCATACACTAGAATTTTAATTGTACAAAAACGCTTGCTTGGATGTTCTTGCCTTTTATTTAATAAATAGCAAAATTCAAAGGTAAGACATATTTGCTTTTCTTAATCAGCATATTCTTAACCCTTTCCTATTTGTAGCTTTACATAGGAACCATTCAGAGTTGTTTTACTGCTTAACATCAAAACTAAGACTATCCAGGGAGCATAGACTATTTATTTTCATAGTTTCTATATTTAGAGTCTTGGCTTTGTTTATAGTTTTCTCTTCTCCACCCCACAAACACTTGAAAATTCCCTTTTCTCCTATAATCCTGTATCTTCCCTCTGTCTCTCTCACTGGCCAGCTTTTTACCAAGCTGAGCATTTCCTTTTTGAATTCTCTTCCAGATGATTCTTGCCTTTCCTCTTTGATTTCTCTCTGGAGAGGACAAAAGTTGCCTTTTGGCACTGAAGAAGTGTTCCAAGGACACAATTCCTACTGTTGTTTGTCTCTCTGGGAGAAGGAACACATTCCAAAGGCAACTGTCAAGTGCAACTTGAGCTCCCAAGAAAGAATACTTTTCACCCCCCAAATTAGTGGATATGTTTAATGGCTCATTTAAAAAGTGAACATCAGTTTTATTTTAAAGCAGGATAGGATTTGGGAACAAAATTTTGCTTGTTACTGCCTTGATTAATGTAACAACATAATACAAAATGACAGAGGTGCATGCTTAAGAGTTCAAATAATAACTAATGATTACCTTGGGAAAAGAAACGACGTGGGCAGTGCAAACCAAAAAGAAGAGAACACCAGGAAACAATATAAACTGAGTCTTTATTATGCAAAGAGCCTTGCTCTGATGCATATCTCTTACATTTAATTTTCACTACTGAGTAAAGTACAAGGTCAACATCACAGTCTTAAAATGTCAAATTCATAGTAATTAATTAGTCAAGCCTTGAAAATCAGATTGGCTTAATTATCTCTACCACATGTAGGCCTTCCATCAGGATAAATGTGAAGGACTGAGGTGCAGAGGCAGATAAAAACTAAGAAAGAACATGGAAGGGTGAAATTTATCAGCAGGAAAAGGTTAAGATTAGTTCAGTCAGGCCCATGATTTGGGGGTAACATACTGAATAGTGTGTCTCCGTCTTTATAACATCAGGCGATTATATTCAGTAAGTTCTTTTCTTTCAAAAAATATTGTAGAAATCTGTGACAGTATTAAAGCTCTTTTACAATTTTGTACCCTGCCACAATCTAACATAAAACATGAATATCCTTGGCCTCCTTACTTTATACCAGGACCATTTTTAACCTCTTTATACTCATCAAACTAGAAAGCATCTCATCCTCTCTCTCCAGTCATTTTGACTGTGTGAGGAAATCATCATTGTTAAAGTTTGGTTAAAACTGAAGAGGAGAGAAATTGCAGGCTATCTCTTCTGTTCTTCGTTCTTGGAAAAATTCTAGGGAAAGACCTGGCTTTTGTCCAGCTCACTTTTAGATTCTCTGTAGACCAGTGGTTCTCCATGGTGGTGGTGGTTTAGTCGCTAAATCGTGTCTTACTCTGTGCTACCCTGTGGACTAGAGCCTCCCAGGCTCCTCTGTCCCTGGGATTCTCCAGGCAAGAATACTGGACTGGTGCCATTTCCTTCTCCAGTGGTTGTCCACAGGGAACGGTTTTGCTGCTCACTGCTCCCCCACCTTGAGCTCTGGGCATTTAGCAAAGCCTGGAAACAGTATGGTTGCCACTGTGGTAGCATGATATTGGTATCTCTGGGTAAAGGACATGGGTACGGCTGCCCTTCCTCAAATGCCCAGGCCAGAACCTGTACCAGCAGAGGGATGGTGCACTGACCCCAAAGGGGTCTGGTCAGGAGACTGATGTCAGCTTCTCTAGGCTTCCATATTTACAGTCCTAAAGAGTGAAGATACTACTCATTAATATGCACATAATTTAAAAATACTATCTCAAAACCTCAGATGTGATGATTTTTAGCTCCCTTTTGGGGGTAAGGTCATTCTTCTTTTTTCACTAAAAACATCAAAGTCCAAGCACATAGTCTGTTCCCTAACATAAACAATATATAATATTAATCAAGGGTACTGATGCTTTCAAATTGTGGTGCTGGAGAAGATTCTTGAGAGTTCCTTGGACTGCAAGGAGATCAAACCAGTCAATCCTAAAGGAAATCAACCCTGAATATTCATTGGAAGGACTGATGCTGAAGCTGAAGCTCCAATACTTTGACCACCTGATGTGAAGAACTGACTCATTGGAAAAGACCCTGATGTTGAGAAAGATTGAAGGCAAAGGAGAAGGGGACAACAGAGGATGAGATGGTTGGATGGCATCACGGACTCAATGAACATGCATCTGAGCAATTCCAGGAGATAGTGGAAGACTGAGAAGCCTGATGTGCAATCGTCCATGGGCTGCAGAGTCAGACACAACTGAGAGACCGTACGACAAGGGTACTGATGGGCGAAAATGCAGAAGAACATAAACAGCAAAAGAAACTCAAATTTCAACCTGCAATTCATTTCAAATCTTTCAATTGCATCTGTGTCAACGCCTAAAAAACCCAGAACAAACAGCCCAGCTCTGCCTTTTTCCTTCTAAGGCCCAGTGAAGAGTAAAGGGAGAGTCAGCTCTTGACAGTTTTCAAGTTTTTTACTTTTAAAAAACTCTACAAAATATGGAGAAAGAGTATATAGTGCACCACATATACTGAAAACTAAACGTCAGTTTGGTTTGAGCAGTTTCCCGCTTTTAATTGCCTTAGGTCTTACAAACAGAACGTGGAGATCATTAAGGGGCAGACGCTCCTCTCCGTGTGCCAAGACTGCGTCAGCTGCCCCCGCAGTGACAGACCCCGACGTCCTGCTCCCCTCAGTCTGCTGATGGTCAGACATTCGCCTGCAGCGAATACCTCCTCCCTCCCTCCCACATTCCTAGGAAAACCAGACCAAAGAAAAACGGGGACACGTCAGAGGTATTGCCTTTTGGGGCAACATGATTTCCAATGGGCTTAGAAAGACCAGCGTCCTGTCCGAGGAGGCCTGCACGTGTGGGCGTCAGCAGGCTGGGGTGGGAACCAGAGCAGAGGCAAGGGAGGTATCAGTCTGTGACATCTCTGGGGTCCCAGGAAGCAGAACCCCAGTGCCAGGGGCTGGAGGAAGATCAGGGCCACCAAGGGCTCAGATGCTCTCAGAAGCCTAGAAGAACTTGGCCGTGAAATGGAAACATAGGAAAGAAGGTCACTTGACACATACAAAGCCAGAGCATCAGGCCATCAGGATACCAAATTTTAGTACAGCTCCATAAATAAAGGGACTGTTTCCACCCACAGGAAAGAATAACATGTTCCCTTTTACTTGTGTGCAAAGAAGAACGTGGACCAAGGACAGGGTGCCCAGTTGGCACAGACTGCAAGACCAAACAAACCCACGAAATCCAGCTCTCTGGTAGGTCAGGAAAGCTGGAAGCCTGCATCTGGCAGTGCATTCTGGAGGCCAGTCAAGCCTCTTTATGGGCTGCATTTGGAGTATTTACAGATTCAAAGAAAAGGAATTAGGACCAAGATCCCCACAACAAAACAGGCAGTAGCAGCAGCAACAAATAAGCCTCACATCTAGCAGTCTGGAAAAGAAATAGCTTGGGTCTCACAGGCGAGAACTGGCAAAACTACTGCAGAGCATAGAACAGCTCAGGTTAGGAGACAAGGAGGAAGTGTCTCTCGCTGACACTTGTCAGTTTCCCAGGACACTGGACTCAAGATTGACAGTAAAATTCTGATGTATGGTCTGATGAGACCATCATTGGTATTATGTTTTTATTACAGATTACGAAAAAGTTTACGGATATCGTTCTTTATTGTATGTTTGTTCATTCTCAACAAAGGCTTCTGTTGTCTGCAGAAGTTCCTGAAATAAAGAATTGCCTGAGGCCCTGATACATACAGGCATGAATGCCCGGCAGACAGTGGCTACCTCTACCAGTAGAGAGCCCAAGAGGCAGGCTTCTGACAAAAATCCCATCTCAGGATGCTTGTCCCCATACATATGTGACATCATGCTGAAGTGTCTAGAAATGCATTCAATGGCCCACTGAGTTTCATTGGAAGTTGTATAAACAAGGTGAGAAAATCTTCACTTTTAGGATTTTAAGGAGAATTCTGGTGATTTGATAAAGAAAGTAGAGGGCGCAGAGAGACAAGTCAGGGGCTGCTACAATAATTGAGGGCAGTGGTTCTCAATGAGTGGGCTCCAGTCAGCAAGATGGTTAGAAATGGGGAATCTCAGGCCCTATCCCACACCTGCTGAGTTATCATCTCTGTCTTATCTAGAGTCCAGGTGCTTGGTTGGTCTATTAATTTGAAAACCTGGACCAGGTAGTAAATAAGATCCTAGAAGAAGGAGTCACTGTGGGTGTGGGGAGGACATGCAGATTGGAAGAATGCCTTGGGAGGTTAGTGAACAGCACTGATATTTCATTTATAATCTAATCTAATACAAAATATAAAACTACCCCTCAGATACCCATGAGGACTGGGTTTGCTGGCCTGTTGAGACTTGAGGGTCCCCAGGGTCTATCACAGCTGAATGACAGCGATTTTTCCTCCTGTGGGATTCCACAACCAGCCTTTCCAATTGTCCTCTTTGCCTCAAATGCAAACGTTTTGGGGTTGGGGGAAGTTACATATGAATTCATTAATACAACGCATCTGAGTTTTTCGTCTCTTGTTTTGGAAGCACAGGCAGAAGGTAAGGGTGCCATGTGGAGGCACCAGAGAGGCAGAGATGGCATTTGCTGTGATCAGGTGAGCCCCAGTTTGAGGTTTTTGGGTGCCAGCTCAAAGCTCTGAGCCATGACTCAGAGCTACCCTTGCCAGCCACAGGTCAAAGACAGGAGCGTGAAAAGCCAGGGGAGTGTGCTGCAGATTCGGGTAAAGAAGGCAAAGTCCAGCCTGGGAGACAGAACCCAAGGGGGGAAGCACCTGCTCTCTCTCGCCACAGAGTGTCTTACAGCCAGCTGCTCCATGCCAGTAATTCACGGACAGCATGGATTTCATGATTAACTAGAGGCAGAGGGAAGAAAATGGAGATCAGTTCATCTTCCTTTCTTTGCTTTAATTAAAAGCTAGTTCCAGTTCATCCTAGATTATTGATTCATTAACAAGTAAACTCATATATATCTTGTAATTTATAAGCTGCAAGTTTCACAGATGTATATTCTTACTTGAAAACTTGTTATAGGACTTATAATGCACTGCCTCATCAGGTAATGATTCTTTGCCACACTCAGTGCAAAATGAGATGAATGCCTCTCGGTGTCTGATATATTCCTTTCTGAGTCACTATAAAGCCAAACCTTGAAATTCTCAGCGCTCACTCCCTGCTGCTGCTGCTGCTGCTGCTAAGTCATTTCAGTCATGTCCGACTCTGCGACCCCATAGACAGCAGCCTACCAGGCTTCTCCATCCATGGGATTTTCCAGGCAAGAGTACTGGAGTGGGGTGCCATTGCCTTCTCCGCGCTCACTCCCAAGGAAACATAAAATGTTGGTTCTCCCCAGCTGCTGTCACAGAAGATGTTCTGACCCACCAAGTCTTCCCCATCCTCTCAGAAAGCAAGCGGAAGCAGTGTGATACAGGGATTTTCACTGCAGCAACTCTGCTGACAGATCCTGGAGTCAGAATGATGAGATGGGAATCTTTGCTCTGACATCTAAGTTATTGACAAGTACAAGTTACTGAACTTCTCTGTACCTCAGTTTCCATATATATAAAATGAAGAAAATAGTTCCTACTTCCCAAGGTCATTGTGAATATGAAATAGATGAAAGTATGCGAAATGTTAAGAAGGGTAACCAACACGAAGCAGGTCATAAATGTCACTTATCAGTATTGCCAGATATGCAATTTGACAGAAAGTGTGCCATGAAATGTTAGCATGCATATCAATCAATGAGAGTGTCAAGTACAGATAAATGCTGTTTTTTTAATAGGTAGAGAGTGAGGCAAAGGAACAACAGAAGCTGCTTTGGTTAGGACAGTCTGGAACTAAGAAAGCCTCTGCAAGCAGGTTAAATCCATGAGAAGTAACATCACCATGATGATCTGGGAGAAGAGAATTCAGGAGGAGAAACTGGCAAGGATGGTGCAGCAGAAATGATAAAGAAGAGAGAATTTCATGGAAGAAGTAGGTCCCTGAGCCATATCCCATGTCAAGTGATGTTAAGGCATCAAGTGAGATGAAAACAGATGACAAGGCGTAGGAAAGAGTGACTGTGAAAGGACCTTTTCAGCACAGTTGGGAGGGAAGCAGAAGGAGAGCAAGAAGAAATAGGAGAGACAAGCACATTGGAGTCCTGTCATGATAGATACGGCAAGTCAGATGACTCTAAGACGGTGAGAAGGAAGCACTAGCCAGAGATGGGGTGAGGCGACCTAAGGCACAGAGACAAGAATCACAGGGCCGGACTGTGTCCCCGGGGTGGGGGATCACAGGGAAAGGAGGGAGGTCCATGAGCAGGCTAAGGAGAGCTGAAGTAGGAGGC
This sequence comes from Tragelaphus eurycerus, assembly GCA_935064755.1. Lineage (NCBI taxonomy): Eukaryota > Metazoa > Chordata > Mammalia > Artiodactyla > Bovidae > Tragelaphus > Tragelaphus eurycerus. The sequence goes on from CAKXYN010000248.1 coordinate 870,021, forward strand.
AGCAGGCAGTGAGCACTTGAGCCAGACTGGGGACGGGCCTCTTGCCTGAACAGTATGATGAAGAGCTTGGGTAAGTGAGCAGCTGTTAGATGGCAGAGTTTAACATAAAAGCCATGACCTCTCTGTCCCCAGGACTCACCAAGTGCCCTCTGTCATCATCTGTAAGGCAGTCTTGGCATCTGTGTGATCCTAGGATGATGATAATGTAGGGTAAACATGTGCATATGCTCAGCATGTGCTAACAAGTTTTAAAGGGGAGGAGGTACTCTTTACATGTCAAGAACAGAGTGAACCAATGTATTAAAATCCTAGAAAATGCAAAAGAGAGATCTATATTTAGCCTAATATACTTAAAACTTAATCCTTATCCTGGGAAGTAGGGAAGAGGAACTCTGAAGGGCCCCAGCTCAAACAGGCAGGACTTGAAAGTCTACAGTGGAAATGGTTCCTGTTTTATCTTATTTTTCAGAGTAAGTTTCTGGCTGAGCCTTGAAAAGGGAAGGGACCTGGATAAGTATTCATAGAGCAGTTCCAAGGAGGGCTTTTGACAGGAATGATCATTAAGGAGACCCAGGGGACTGGAGAGGCCACACATAAGAAGCAGAGCAGCAGGGGTCAGGCAGGGACCAATGCCTCCAGCACTTGCTGAGCAGAAGCTGTGTCACCAGAGCCGGCACAACACCCTGGACACACTGTCTATCACTCACAGCATCCTCATCCCCATCTCACAGGTGAGGCACAGAACCACTGAGATGGTCAGTGACTTGCCCAAAGTTACACACTCCTGTGAACATGTGACTCCAGCACTTCAGGGTTAAAGGGCTAATGAACTTAATCACCAAAAATAGAAGGACAGGGATTTTGTGAAGCTGAAAGAATGCAATGTGGGTGTGGAGAGAGAACAAGCAGAGATGAGGTCAAGGTACAAGTGGGATGAAAACCAGTCCCAGAATTAATTCTGTAACACAGCCAGTCTGCCAATGGTGTCATTTTTAATGGAAGGTTGGCAGGCATCAGTGGGCTGCAAAGAGATTACGTTCTGATGATGGGAAAGGGCAGCTACCTCTTCTGGGTGCTAATTCTCATTCCATGTCTCCCATCCCCAGCCTCCTCTCTTTCCTACTCTCTCCAGCTCAGGGATACATAAAGCTGAGGAGCTGCCCACATTAGGAGCTGCTGCTGCTGCTGCTGCGTCACTTCAGTCGTGTCCAACTCTGTGCAACCCCATGGACTGCAGCCCACCAGGCTCCTCCATCCATGGGATTTTCCAGACAAGAGTACTGGAGGCAGGTGCCATTGCCTTCTCCCACATTAGAAGCAAAGGGAGCTTACCATTGTGATCAGGACCATCCTTCCATGTTCACACACTACTGGTGAGAATACAAGTGACACAGACTCTTTGGAAAACTAGGAGTTTCTAATAAAGTTAAATAGACACCCACCCTATGACTCAACAAGTCCCCTACCCAAAAGAAGTGAAAACTTATTTCACAAAAAGTATGTATATATTGTTTATGGAAAATTTCCTCATAATAGCTCAAAACTAGAAACAAACCAAACATTCATCCACTGGAGAATGGACAAACTGTGGTAAAGTTACACAAAGGAATATGACACAGCAATAAATGTGAGCAACAGAACATGAAGCCACATGGATGAATCTCGAAAACAATGTGTGGAGTGAAAGAAGCCAGACACATAAAAATATGCTGTGTGATGCCATTCAGAAGAAGGGTTAAGAATCGGTAGAACAAAGCTGGGTGGTTATTAGGAATGTGTGGGAGCAGCGGGAGAGACACTGCCTGGAAAGGGCAAGATAGAAATTTCTGGGGTCAAGATAGTCTATCTTGAGCTACTCTATGCTTACACAGGTGTATACATTTGTCAAAATTCAGTGACATATTTGAGATTTGTGCATTGTACTATATACAAATTATGTCTCAAAGAAGGACCATTAGCATGTAAAATAAAAATATTAAAAACTGTCCTTGTTCAGAGAACTGGGGAAAGAAAACCTCTTCTCTGGTGACTTTATAATCCTTTTTCAGGCCTGCTAATCACACATCACAGCATCATCACACATCACAAAATGCAAAGAAAACCAACACATCAAGGAACCTGCACCAGAGTGACTCAAAAACTAATTTTGCCCTGGATCATTTTATCGGTTTTTCTTTATATGATGGTATTGATAAAAATGCATATGTACCATTAACATTAATAATCGAATGATCATGCTGGGGCTCCACTGGCGGGTTACCCTCCTTCAGAGAAAAAGGATGGTATGTGAGCTTTCCTGAGAATGTGACAAGCTCTATGAACAATCAACATGCCTCTCATTGTTAAAATCCTGCCTTAAATGGTTTTGGAATCATGGGAATGTATTATCTGTTATTAAAATTTAATAAGCTTCAGTATTTGGAAAATAGAAACAAACAGCCTCTGCTAATTCCTAGAACTGTGACTCACTCCACAAGGAACACCGATGTCCACATGTCAACAGCACTTCTGGGCATCAGAGTCTTCATCACGGGCACCTTTGGGGCATTGGCCTTATTCCACTGCTCATCTTTCTCTCCAACTTTTAGCAGTGGCCACAACATGTTGAAATGGGTATACTTCCTTGCTATGGACACATTTGTGGCTTAAGATATCAGGGGTGTGGCTTGGTCACTCAGTCATGTCTGACTCTTTGCAGCCGCATGAACTATACCAGGCACCTCTGTCCATGGAATTTTCCAGGCAAGAATACTGGAATGGGTTGTCATTTCCTACTCCAGGGGATCCTTCCAATCCAGGGATCAAACTTGCATCTCCTGCATTGGCAGGCAGATTCTTAACCAGTGAGCCACCTGGGAAGCCCTATGATACCAGGAACTCACTCTTCTTTAATTACTCCTTTTCATCTTGCTTACAGAAAAAAAAAAAAACCTTAAAGTATGAATACTAAATTTTAAGCATAGTTAATTTACTAAGCAAATAAGCTTCTTTGGGAAAAAAATTGCATATCTGAATTAACATCTTTCTTAAAGATGACATAAAATACTTCAGGCATTATGTGTAAATTTACAACAACAACAACAAAAATTACTCAAACCAATGCTGAGATGCAGATATCCTTTAGTTTTAGCAAGTGTCATAAAATTATATCTATAAATTTACAAAAGTCTCATAGGCATCCTACAAATGCTATTTTAAGTTTTATTTCATGAACCATTAGTCCAAAAGACCCCATGCATTCAAGACCTTTTCACCAATAAATCAGAATTTACAAAACACATCACAGATCTCTCAAAGGCTAAGCAAAGTATATTTAAAAGACTAAGTTATCACAAAAATATACTCTATTGATAATAAAATGAAAACACAGACTGTGATACAAGTTTAAATTATTATCTTATTTCAGATCCATCCTAATGAATTATCCCAATGTGGCTATAATGATTGAGATCACCAGCTGTGGAGCTAGCTTTCTTGGGTTCAAATCCTAATTCTGCCACTTAGAGCTGGGTGACCTTGGGCAAATTATTAGTTTCTCTCTACCTCACTTAACTTTGCTATAAAATGGGATAATAGTGCCTATTTCACAGATCCATACATTAGGTTAAATATATTTTGTGTATATATACATATAAGTAATAGATGTAGGTTTAAGTTTATGTAAAAAAAAAAAAAAACAAACTTCTAGAAAGATATCACCCAACTGTTGCCGCTAATAAGTAACTTTTAAATATGCTGTTTGAATCTCTGACTGTGACTACTTTTTTTTTTTTAACCCTTTACTCTTAGTTCTTATCCATTGGAAAATTCAAGATCAGTTTTCTATTAATTCTTCCTCAGAGAGCTGAAATAACTCCCTGCTTCCCCTTGGACAACTTCTCTCCAAGCTAAAGGTTCCAAATGTTCTTAGTGGCTCCTGCTGTTGCAATATCCTTACCTCCCCATTCTAGATCCCTCCATGCTGAAAACAGGTCTCTTAGAAGCAACGCCAGAACCCAGGTCTCGTTGACAAGCACTAGCAATCAGCTGATCTCCAGGAGTGCTTTCTTCGTAGCTAATAACTTCTTCATTTGGAAATATCATTTTTAAAAGCCATGATAGAAATTAGTCCTAAATAACTTAAATGATTAGAGTCATTTTTGTTTGAGATGCTCCAAATGTATTGTCAATGCTAGGAAGAGCCCTAGAATGCATTAATTTTGTGGAATGGAAGCAAAAGAATAATTGTCCTGTGTACCGTCCTTGAAGGAAGACAATATAGGGGCACCTTGCAATTTTCAAGACAGGAAGAGAGCAAGAATTGGGGTGTCATGGGGGAGATCTTGTCATATGCACACAGAGATACTCAAGGTTAGCCAACAGGAACAGTTGAGAACATTTAATTGAGCTCCTACAAATAAGGTGACAACTGATGTAACAGCCTAGAAAATATAAACCAAGAAAAGAACTTTAATAGGAAATAGTTAGGGGGCCAAGGGTTAGAAGTGGGTATGTAGAACTTTGTGTGAAACTATCTTTTTGTAATTCAATGTCGAGGAAATCTAGAACAAGTCAGCATGACACAGATGGGCTGTGACAGGTCTGCCTCTTGGCATAACTGGGTGAGGCCTAGTCAGTTGAAGACCCCAGCTGGTCACCTCTAGCACCAAGGGAATTGCAGACACATTATATTTTCCCTGTGTATTTTGATCCACCTTCCCCCTCACAAAAATATTTATTCAGAAACCCTGGTATAAAAAGATATTTTTTTTCCTGTCAACTTTCAAGGCTATTTTGAAAACATATATTATAGCAGTGGAGCAAAGAAAATATTCCCCAAGCAACAGAAAGACACATTTATAGTGCAAGCCTTGATGGGGAGACTCTTGTTCATTAAGGCCTGTGTTAGTCACTCAGTTGTGTCTGACTCTTTGCGACCCCATGGACTGTAGCCCACCAGCCTCCTCTGCCCATGGGATTCTCCAGGCAAGAATACTGGAGTGGGTTGGCATTTCCACCTCCAGGGGATCTTCCTGACCCAGATCAAACCCGGGTCTCCAGCATTACAGATGGATTCTTTGCCATCTGAGCCACCAGAGAAGACTCATTAAGGCCTGCTGCTGCTGCTGCTGCTGCTAAGTAGCTTCAGTCGTATCTGACTCTGTGCGACCCCATAGACGGAAGCTCACCAGGATCCCCCGTCCCTGGGATTCTCCAGGCAAGAACACTGGAGTGGGTTGCCATTTCCTTCTCCAATGCATGAAAGTGAAAAGTGAAAGTGAAGTCGCTCAGTCGTATCTGTCTCTTAGCAACCCCATGGACTACAGCCTACCAGGCTCCTCCATCCATGGGATTTTCCAGGCAAGAGTACTGGAGTGGGGTGCCACTGCCTTCTCCCATTAAGGCCTAGTACTGTGTTAATCTGGGCGGACACCACTGGGTTCAGAAATAGCAATGGCTGTGGGAAACAGCTGAGGATTCTAATCCAGTGTCTGAACTTGGAGCCCCTGCAAAGAGCACCTGGGCAATTTGCATGGTCTTACCAACCATGATGTAAGAACAGGAGCAGCCATGTATGGAAAAGCATGGAGCAGAGCGATGCACGGGCACAGACTAGCTTAGGATGTGAATGAGAAACAAAAGAGCCAGAGCCCACAAAGAACAAGAAGGACCACAGAGGGGTGGGTAGGATAGCAACATTTTTCCAAGTAGGGTTTCCTACTTCTTTGTCAAGGGCCTGGAATAAAAACTGGAACCATATGAGTTGCAGCTGAATTTTAAGTTTAATTTAGTTTTTCTTTGGAAAGAAATGTGTTTCTAAACTGTCTCAGTCTCAGCACTACTGACCTGTGGGCCGCATGATCTCTCTGTTGTAAGGGGCTGTCATATGCACTGTGGGGTGCTGGGCAGCAGCCTTGGCTCCCATGACATGCCTTCCCTCAAGTTATAACAACAAAAAATGTCTCCAGACATTGCCAAATGCCCCCTGCAGAGGGAAGGAGAGGGCAAAATTGCTCTGATTGGAGAAACACTGCCCTGAAGACATGAAACAAACATTTTCCTTATTGAAGAGTAACATAAGTGAAAGTGTTGGTCACTCAGTTGTGTCCTACTCTTTGTACCCCTTGGACTGTATCCCACCAGGATCCTCTGTCCATGGAATTTTCCAGGCAAGAATACTGGAGTAGGTTGCCATTTCCTTCTCCAGGGATCTTCTCGACCCAGGGATCGAACTTGAGTCTTCTGCATTACGGGCAGATTCTTTACCACTGAGCCACCAGGGAAGCCCCTTCTCTACGAAGAGTGGCATAAGGCATTGCTAAATTCAATGACTTGCTCAGCAATTTAAAGGGTGGACAATAATAGAATCGTTGGTTCTTAACTCTGAACCTAGATTAAGGCAACAGAGCCCCTGTCTTGGGCCTTCATAGAAGATAGACTAAGTGACTCCAGCTGCTATAACAGACAAAATCTCAGTATCTTATCTCATTGCAAGATTCGTCCTTATAATCCAGTGCGATCTGCCTGTCAGATGGCGTTCGTCCAGGTGCTCACTCAGGACCCCCATCTTCGGATGTCTTTGGTCCCAGCATATTTAATGCATGACTGGAACCCCCTCCATTCTATTTGGCCAGTGAGAGTGAGCGGGGATGGTGAGGAGGGCATCTGTAACCACATGAACCAGGACGCATCCACACAGGCCCTCACATCTTTAGGGGAAAAATGGTCAGGCAGTCCTGCACTATTGGAAAACTTTTTCCAACATCGTGAAAAGGCATATGTATTTTTAGTGTTTTTCTAGCCATCTGTGCCACGATTCTGTATTTTCCAAAGGCAGCTACATAAATACTCCAGCCTAATAAGAACCCTGTAAGTTAGACAAATATGATTGCACTTGTACATGTCTTATTTCTCTATTTTATATATGGTGAAGTTTAGACATGGGTAGTTCCTGTGACTTGAGGATGATATATCACAGAGACAGAACCCCAGAATCAGAGTCTCAGTGGAGGGGTTCCAACTACAGCACAAGTGATGTGTATTAAGAATAACAGAGAGAGGTAAAAAGAGGAACGGTGTTATAGTTACTGTCACCGGAGTCTGATTTGTCTGTGTCATTAACAGCTACATGTGCCATCAGACAAGTAATCTAGTCCCTCAGACTTCCATTTCCACATCTAGGGATAATCACACAGGTGGAGATGAACTTTAAATGAGATGGTATATAGAAAGTACTTAATACAATGTCCAAAATTTTGGCTATTGATTTTATGCCACAAGAAATAATACATGATGTATAAATTTACAGAATTGTCTGCCCAATACACATCACACATTAGTTCTAAGAATTTGTAAGTCTATTTAGGTTTGCCCACAGGGCTTCTCTACTGCAGCTCAGGTGGTAAAGAATCCCCCTGCAATACAAGAGACCCCAATTCAATTCCTGGGTCAGGAAGATCCCAGGGGGAAGGGATAGGCTACCCACCCCAGTATTCTTGGGCTGCCGTGGTGGCTCAGATGGTAAGAAATCCAAGAATCCACCTGCAATGTGGGAGACCTGGGTTCGATCCCTGTTTGGGAAGATCTGTTGGAGAAGGGAAAGGCTACCCACTGCAGTATTCTGACCTGGAGAATTCTATGGGCTGTATACCCATGGGGTCACAAAGAGTCAGACACGACTGAGTGACTTTCCCTTTCACTTTTCAGGTTCACCCGCATTTACAAAGAACAAGTAAAGACTCATTGACTTTGGCAGATTTGCTAGTTACAGTAGAAACCAGGAGAGGAGGCAACTGGGAAAGAAAGTACAGATGAATCAGTGCAAATCCACTCCCCCCACTGGAATGCAGCCCAGAGTGCAAGCCCCACTGATGGCAAGGCAGTAGAATCATGTTCATTGAAATACCAAGGGCAGCACTCAGCATTATGAAAGATGCAAACAAGATCAAATGCTTTGCGTGTTCTGTCAATTTCTAGCCAGAAACTCAAGGGCCGAGAACAGAAACCCCGCACCCAACCTCGCTTTCCAGTTCGTGGTTTTGAATTATCTTATTTTGCAGATGAGGAAACAAAGGCCCAGACAGAAGGGTGGTTAAATAAGAGACAAGAATCCCAAACTCACGTTTGCTAATTCTTGGGCCAATTGCCCTATCTATGCTGCTTTCATATTATGTTACTTTATATTCCACGTTCTACAGAGGGAAGTTATATTAAGCCACATGAGGCAAATACAGAAGTCTACAGAGTTACTTTGCAGAAGCTGTCAGTTTTTCCCATACACAAACACCTCTTCCAGTTTAAGAGATATTTCTCCCAAATTGACAGTGAGTCCCCACCTTCTGTGAGCATTTGACCTTATTTCTTTAATAAAAACAAAACAAAACAAAACAGAAACCAGCAACTTTACTCCAATAACAACCTCTTTGTTAAGGATCAAAATACTCCAAAGTCCCTCTTTCCATTGGAGGTTTAATAATGAAAGATGAAATGGTTTGGTGGATGTGGACATCACACCTCAGTAACTTCTGTCAAAAAGATGGACATGAAAAACAGTTCTCATCAGTCTGGCAAACACATTCCCCCAACCACAAAACCTCACAAACAGCATCAGCCTGCCAAGAGCAGAGGCTTCGTCTTCAGCAGAATAGTGTAAAAAAAAAAGAAAAATCTCAAATGTCAGCTCTGGGTAATATGCTTCCACTGATTTTAATAAGAAAAAATTTCACATGGATTGAGTCTCATTCTTTTAGGGTGTAAATCTGGCCTTGAGAATATGATAGCAACCATAACATAACAAAAGCAAGTCTCAGTGTCAGAAACATTCTTTTCAGATAAAACCCTAAGAATTGGTTCTCAGGGCCAACTCCTAATTTCAGCTATTCAAGATTTTAATATCATCTGGAAGTCAAGCAAAATCCCATTAGGTATATTTGAGCTTTATTTATGTGTTTTATTGACTGAGTTTACAGTATAAATATCTTTTGATGTGTATGTTTATGTGGGTCTGTGTATATGTGTGCATGTGTGTGTGAGTGAAATTTCTGCTAGTCCACTGTTTTTGAATTACAAAAATGGCTATTTCTTAGGGCTCAACCCACATATTCAAGAAATGCCTATATATATATGAAAAATGCAACGTACACTGAAAACCTATTTCATGCCCTAGAAGAATATGACATCATACTTCCTACTTCTCTCCTTCATAGTTCATTCTATTTCGTATCCATCCTTTATGACACAGCAAAGAACTTAGAGATTTTTATCATAGATCCAGATAATATTCCTCAAACTCAACCAATAACAAATGCCATCAAAATGCCCAGACACAGGCTTTCAGAATCTATTACGTGACAATGAGCTTATCCTTAAAGTAGGCCTACAGAATGCTCTGCTGACTTTAGGAAACTTTGAACACTATTGAGAAAATAGAAATCCGAACCAGTCTCTTCTACAGAAACAGGAAAGCTCTAAACAATGACATGTTCATGAGAATCACAGAACTTAGAGCTAATCAGTGGATATAAGATATGAGCATTGGTCTGATGCCACTGAACCAATGGAAGGAGCTTGGTTAACCCCATCCAGTCACCTAGAGCAACACTCAAAAGGCTTCTGATGAACCCTCTTTACTAAGGCAGCATGGCTCTTCTATGGCTATAAAATTCATCCTCTTGAATATTTACATGCAACAAGAAAGAACTATGTCCTTGTTAAGCATATAGGCTCAGGAATTAGACTGTCTGGGTTCAAATATCACCTTTATAGTTGTAGCTGTGAGACTTGGTGCAAGTTACTTAATCTCTCCTTTCTCCAGTTTCCCATCTAAAACCGAAAATGAGAGTAAGGTATGCCCCCTCTAGTTGCTGTAATGATGAAGTGAGTTAATACAGTGTTAAGTTCTAAGAACATAGCCCAACACAGGATAAGCAATTGATAAATGATAGCTATAATTAATGATTTAATATCATTATTTCCACTCATTCTAAGGCCCCAAATTGAATCCTACATTGTTTTTTTAGCAGGAGTGAGAGAGGATCTTTAACTAAATGGGTTTTGCAACCAAGAAAGAATTATTCCTGAAGACCTTGTCACCTACCTACTTTTCTATTTTAAATACAAAAAAAGCATTTAATGGCAAGAAAGAAATCTGAAACACAGTTCCTTTACAAACACTGAAGTAATGTTTATTTTAATGCCTGTTTCTGCTGTCAGAGATTTCATGAAATTCATAATGTAGGGTCCTAATGACATGGCACTGTGTTGAGCCAGTCTAGAATTAAAGAGATCTAACTCTAATGTGCCAGTCTAGAATTAAAGAGATCTAACTCTAATGTCCGGAGAAGGCAATGGCATCCCACTCCAGTACTCTTGCCTGGAAAATCCCATGGATGGAGGAGCCTGGTAGGCTGCAGTCCATGGGGTCGTGAACAGTCAGACACGACTGAGCGACTTCACTTTCACTTTTCACCTTCATGCACTGGAGAAGGAAATGGCAACCCACTCCAGTGTTCTTGCCTGGAGAATCCCAGGGACGGGGGAGCCTGGTGGGCTGCCATCTATGGGGTCACACAGAGTCGGCCACGACTGAAGCGACTTAGCAGCAGCAGCAGCAGCAACTCTAATGTCGGAGAAGGCAATGGCACCCCACTCCAGTACTTTTGCCTGGAAAATCCCATGGACAGAGGAGCATGGTAGGCTGCAGTCCATGGGGTCGCTAGAGTCGGACACGACTGAGCGACTTCACTTTCACTTTTCACTTTCATGCACTGGAGAAGGAAATGGCAACCCACTCTAGTGTTCTTGCCTGGAGAATCCCAGGGACGGCGGAGCCTGGTGGGCTACCATCTCTGGGGTCACACAGAGTCAGACACTACTGAAACGACGCAGCTGCAGCAGCAACTCTAATGTATATGCGGGGAAACAGCTCTGAGTATTGTTCAGGTCAAGTGTGAGGCAAACTCTGTGAATGAACCACAACCCAATCAAATGGTGATTTTCACAAAAGAACAATGCTAAACAGTCTCACTGCAAATGTAGCTTTGGGCTCCACCAGCAGAGAAAGATGTCTTTGCCACTGGTGGCCTTATCATTGTATATATGACAAAATATGGTAGCTTCAAGAGGAAGCTGGATCACTGAGATTTTTCTTGCAGTTGAAAGAAGGAAACTGAATGCAAGATACTATTGTCTGCATGCAAGGTGGAAAGAAAACAATGGCTGCAAATATGGCTGATAAAAATGAGTCTTTATTTTAGGCTGGTAGGACAAATGCTGCCTTACCTCACATCTGGCAGCTCTAGTTGAGAGACTTCCAATCATTTCCAAAAACATCTGGTAGGAAGGCAAGTAATCATTCTAGAAGTCATCTCTGAAAGAGGCTGACATTAACAGGGACACATGTAAACCAAACTTCTCCCTTACAGAATACTGGCTATAAATGCAGGAACACAGAATTAAATGTTCTTTAAAACATCCCAAAGCTATCCAACTGAGCAGTAGTATTGAGTGAGGATATCACTTGAATGTTGCATTCTTATTTGACTCTGGATTTTGAAAATATTGGAGCCATTCAAGGTTGACTGTGTGGATCACAATAAACTGTGGAACATTCTGAAAGAGATAGGAATACCATACTGCCTGACCTGCCTCTTGAGAAATCTGTATGCAGGTCAGTAAGTAATAGCTAGAACTGGACATGGAACAACAGACTGGTTCCAAAAAGGGAAAGGAGTACGTCAAGGCTGTATATTGTCACCCTGCTTATTTAACTTATATGCAGAGAACATCATGAGAAAAGCTGAGCTGGATGAAGCACAAGCTGAAATCAATATTGCTGGGAGAAATGTCAATAACCTCAGATATGCAGATGACACCACTCTTATGGCAGAAAGTAAAGAACTAAAGAGCCTCTTGATGAAAGTGAAAGAGGAGAGTGAAAAAGTTGGCTTAAAGCTCAATATTCAGAAAACTAAGATCATGGCATCCGATTCCATCACTTCATGGGAAATAGATGGGGAGACAGTGGAAACAGTGACAGACTTTATTTTTGGGGGCTCCAAAATCACTGCAGATGGTGACTGCAGCCATGAAATTAAAAGACGCTTATTCCTTGGAAGAAAAGCTATGACCAAACTAGACAGCACATTAAAAAGCTGAGATATTACTTTGCTAATGAAGGTCCGTCTAGTCAAGGCTATGGTTTCTCCAATAAACATGTATGGATGTAAGAGTTGGACAGTAAAGAAAGCTGAGCACCAAAGAATTGATGCTTTTGAACTGTGGTGTTGGAAAAGCCTCTTGAGAGTCCCCTGGACTGCAAGGAGATCCAACCAGAACATCTTAAAGGAAATCAGTCCCGAATGTTCATTGGAAGGGCTGATATTGAAGCTGAAACTCCAATATTTTGGCCACCTGACATGAAGAACTGACTCATTTGAAAAGACCCTGCTGCTGGGAAAGATTGAAGGCGGGAGGAGAAGGGTGTGACATAGGATGAGATGGTTGGATGGCATCACCGACTCGAAGGACATAAGTTTGAGTGAACTCCGGGAGTTGGTGATGGGCAGGGAGGCCTGGCGTGCTGCAGTCCATGAGGTTGCAAAGAGTCGGACACGACTCAGAGACTGAACTGAACTGAACTGAAGGTTGAATGCGTTTTCTGATTTTGCACTCAAGGCTGAGTTATTTGTATCTAGTTAGTTAATTGAACACATGCTGTGTGCTAAGTCATTTCAGTCATGACTGACTCTTTGCAACCTCATGACTGTAGCCCACCAGGCTGCTCTATTCATGAAGTCATCCAAGGAAGGATACTGGAGTGGGTTTCCATGCCCTCCTCAAGGGGATGTTCCCAACCCAGGGATCAAACCCACTTCTCTTACATCTCCTGCATTGGTAGGTGTGTTCTTTACCACTACTGCCACCTGGGAAGCCCAATTAGTTGAATAGATGTCCATTATTAGTTGGTGTTATCATAATATAATATTATGCTTATGGCTCATTTTTCTTTCTAAGCAATCTCCCTGCTCCTTCCCCAGGGAGTCTTCTAGGAGCCCTGGAGCAGTAAAAACTCTCTTGAGATATTTTATTTTGGGAAGTCTACTTCAGAGCATATTACAACTCAAAATAGCATCAACTTTAACATGCCCAAGGTAGCAAAGCAGTAGAATTATAGTAAGCTATGGTTTTACATGTTTATATGTTTATTTAATTCATAAATTATATAATTCCTATATAATAATGCCTAAATATATACATCTTCCCCGGTGGCACAGTGGTAAAGAACCTGCCTGCCAACATAGATGACACAAGAGGTGCAAGTTCAATCCCTCGGTCAGGAAGATCCATTGGAAGAGGAAATGGTAACCCGCTCCACTATTCTCGCCTGTGAAATCCCATGGACAGAGGAGCCTGGCACCCTACAGTCCATGGGGTCGCGAACAGTCAAACATGACTGGGCACTGGGCACAAAATATACGTCCTCCTAGAATAAAGACATAAGACATAAAGCAAACCAAAAGAAACTATGCAGAACAACAAAAATTAAAATGGAATGGCTAGGACCACTGTCAAGCAATGCACCAAAAAAAAAAAAAGAAAGAAAGAAACACGAGTCACATGCTTCAAAATTAAGATAAGAAAAGCCAACACAGTGGCAAGAAAGGCTGGCTGCAGACACCAGCAATTCCTGCATCTGCCTCCTCTTTCCATTTTGAGCACTCTGCATAAGCAGCAGAATTCAAATTTTAGCTATGACAAAGAAGTTCAGCAAAAGGAATGAGAGGAACAGGGTTTTGGAGAACAATATAAGAAAATTACCCCTAATTATGTTCTCATGTGTGTGCTTATGTGTGCATGCAAGTGTATTACCACATATGCATATATATACCAGTATTTATGTATTATGTACAATATGTATTAATGAAATGAATTAAAGATAACTGGTTTTATATGGTGAAACCTAGAACACAATAACTTTTTCAACTATCTATTAAATAATTTGTTGTTGTTTAGCCGCTAAGTCACATCTGACTCTTTTGCAACCCCATGGACTATAGCCTGCCTCCGGCCATGAGATTTCCCAGGCAAGAAAACTGGAGCCGGTGGCCATTTCCTTCTCCAGGGGATCTTCCCAACCTTGGGATTGAACCCACATCTACTGCACTGGCAGACAGATTCTTTACCACTGAGTCAAGAGGGAAGCCCACAGAAAAGCCTCAGAAAAGTATCTGGAGGCCTAAGTACTCCTCAAGAGCATTTCAAAATTGGAATATAGAATTGTAGATGAAGCCAAATTAGGAAAACACTTTTATCCACCAGCCTAAACTATGATGGGAAAGCTTTCTCTGGTGGAGACTGCTAACTGGTCTCCAATACACAGGCTGCTTTTCTTCCTTTCGGTAAGTGCAACGTCTAGTGTTGATTGGACTCTTGGCCATTGAGCTAGAGACTGCATTTCCCATCTTTCCTTGCAGCTAAGCCTGGTGATGGAGAAGGCAATGGCACCCCACTTCAGTACTCTTGCCTGGAAAGTCCCATGGATGGAGGAGCCTGGTGGGCTGCAGTCCATGGGGTCACGAAGAGTCGGATACAGCTGAGCGACTTCACTTTCACTCTTCACTTTCATGCATTGGAGAAGGAAATGGCAACCCACTCCAGTGTTCTTGCCTGGAGAATCCCAGGAATAGGGAAGCTTGGTGGGCTGCCGTCTATGGGGTCGCACAGAGTCGGACACAACTAAAGCAACTTAGTAGCAGCAGCAGCAAGCCTTGTGATTTGACTCTATTTTTGCTGATAGTATGTGAACACCATGATCTATTAACACTCTAAATCACGCCTCTAAAAGACAACCACTTGTCCTCTACTTTCTTCTCCCTTCCCATAGCTGGAACAAGCATATGGTGCTGTGACCCATATTCAGCAACATAACTACCCCAGCACACGTAGGGCAGAATCCAGGTGAAAGAACGCAGCATATCTGTACTACTTGGGGCAGGGTCACCTTCAACTGCCCATAGGTTCACACACGGCAAAGAACATGGAAAAGAAAGAAACCTTCCATCTTGTTTACATCTTTTGTTTGGGTCCCATGAAAGTATCCATGGCAACATTCAACGCCTGAAAAGTGAAAGTGAAGTCACTCAGTCGTGTCCAACTCTTTGTGACCCCATGGACTGTAGCCTACCAGGCTCCTCGGTCCATGGGATTTTCCAGGCAATAATACTGGAGTGGATTGCCATTTCCTTCTCCAGGGGATCTTCCCAACCCATGGATCGAACCTGGGTCTCCCGCATTGTAGACAGACGCTTTACTGTCTAAGCCACTAACATTCAACGTTTATCCAATATCAAATATTAACTTTTGCTTCAGTGTATGTTTCAGGCTTTATAATCCGGTATACTTTTGAGGAACTTCTGGAAAGGCACGGAAGCAAATAAAAACAAGATGTAACCTGGTTCTTGATTTCTTTTTAAAATTTGTTTTTAAAAGGAGAAGACATTGAGGGTTACCTGGACAGAAGATATGTATAGTAACAGGTGCTCTGTGGCTTCAAAATGTCGTTGTTTGGTAGCTGAATTAAGTCAGAGTAGGAATTGGAAGTAAACAGCCCATACCAAGAACAATTTTCTGAATCATGAGAAAGAAATGTATTTTTAAAGACTGGTTAAATCATAGGCCAAGGAAAGCCATAACCTATCATTCCTAGAAAGCCTTAGAACACTTGCAAATTACCAGCTCTTGCCATCATTCTGCTCTGCTTCAGGAGCTGATATGGAATGCAAATCTTCCAGCACTGGAGTCTTATTCTTGGTACAAGGGTGAACATTTATAAGCTGACAAATGAGCAATAATACAAAATTAAAACCGCATAAATTGCTTTGTATTGAAAATCTATTACATAGAGGTCAATATTTACTCCACCATTTCCAGAGAATTAATTCTTAGTGTCAAGAGTTTTAAGAATATAGCTTAGGAATCTTTCTGAAGTTAGAGAGGCCCATATAAACACATGTGGAGATATTTACACTTCCAAGTAGGAACACATAACAGAGAGCAAAATATTTACTTACACTATCCCAAAAGGTAAATCTCTTTTAAAAGAATTAACTTTTAATTACTCTTAACTAGAGTAGAAAAGCAAGTACAAGTACTTTATAGCTTCATACAGATTTTAAATATATTCTAAAATGATTTGCTCCCTGGAAAAAACAGCTTCTTTAATAAATTGCTCAGCTCAGTTCAGTCACTCAGTCGTGTCTGGCTCTTTGAGACCCCATGGACTGCAGCATGCCAGGCCTCCCTGTCCCTCATCAACTCCCAGAGCTTACTCAGACTCATGTCCATTGAGTCAGTGATGCCATCCAACCATCTCATGGTGTGTTGTCCCCTTCTTCTCCTGCCTTCAATCTTTCCCAGCATCAGGGTCTTTTCTAATGAGTCAGTTCTTCACATCAGGTGGCCAAAGTATTGGAGCTTCAGCCTCAGCTTCAGTCCTTCCAATGGATATTCAGGACTGATTTCCTTTAAGATGGACTGGTTGGATCTCCTTGCAGTCCAAGGGACTCTCAAGAGTCTTCTCCAACACCACAGTTCAAAAGCATCAATGCTTTGGCACTCAGCTTTCTTTATAGTGCAACTCTCACATCCATACATGACTATTGGAAAAACCATAGCTTTGACTAGACTTTGTCATCAAAGTAATGTCTCTGCTTTTTAATAAGCTGTCTAGGTTGGTCATAGCTTTTCTTCCAAGGAGCAAGTGTCTTTTAATTTCATGGTTACAGTCACCATTTGCAGTGATTTTGGAGCCCCCCAAAACAGTCTGTCACTGTTTCCATTGTTTCCTCATCTATTTGCCATGAAGTGATGGGACTGGATGCTATGGTCTTAGTTTTCTGAATGTTGAGTTATAAGCCAACATTTTCACTCCTCTTTCACTTTCATCAAGAGGCTCTTTAGTTCTTCTTTGCTTTCTGCCATAAGGGTGGTATCATCTGCGTATCTGAGTTTATTGGTATTTCTCTCTGCAATCTTGATTCCAGCATGTACTTTATCCAGCCAAGCATTTTGCATGATGTACTCTGGATATAAGTTAAATAAACAGGGTGACAATATATAGCCTTGACATACTCCTTTCCCGATTTGAAACCAGTCTGTTGTTCCACGTCCAGTTCTAACTGTTGCTCCTTGACCCGCATACAGATTTCTCAGGAGGCAGGTAAGATGGTCTGGTATTCCCATCTCTTTAAGAATTTTCCATAGTTTGTTGCGATTCACACAATCAAAGGCTTTGGTGTAGTTAATAAAGCAGTAGTTGTTTTTTCTGGAATTCTCTTGCTTTTTCTATGATCCAACACATATTGTCACCCTGCTTATTTAACTTATATGCATTACTTCCTGGCAAATAGGTGAGGAAACAATAGAAACAGTGACAGACTTTATTTTTGGGGGCTCCAAAATCACTGCAGCTGGTGTGTCCTTAGCAATTCAGGTCAAGGGTGCTGTCCTTCCTGGAGCTCACAAATCCCCAGGCAAATCAGCCTCCCATCCTCTGCATTTTCAAGCTCTTTCTGAACATTATGCTATACCACTTAATTGTGTGATTATTTGTTTGTCCACCACCATCCCGTTTAACTAGGACCTCCTTGAAAACAGCTCTAGATGTTCAAGAGCATGGACTTTTAAGATAACCAGCGTTCAAATCCTAGCTACATCAAGTCATATGCATGTGACTTTAGGCATGTTATCTTACCTTCCAGAGCCTGATCTCTAAAACAGGTGACATTATTAAATTGGGAAGCAAGTCTGAGGGTTAAATGAATTAATAATAAATATCTCAGACAAATTACTGGCACATAGTAAGTACCATATAAGTGTTTTTTTTTTCAAATCAGTTCCTGATTTCATAAATGCCTAAAAACAACTTAAAGGTAGATTAACACTATAGCAAGCTGGCTTCAAGGATAATATGAATCTTACAAGCAACTATTGCTGTCCAAATATTTAAAACTTTTCCAGTGGAAACATAACTCCATGAAACGCTGGGATGGCCACAACCCAACAAAATTATCTCAAGAGTAGATTCCCGAAGGACGGTCTGAAATGCAAAATCTTAGCTCAGAATGTCTGTCCTTCCTTTGAAGACCTGTGATTGAAATCTAAAACACTGCTTTAAAATATATCTTTAAAGCATTAATATATCTAACCAAGATATTAAGTTGTAGTAGTTTTAAGTCATTTACTTATTATAGAGGAAGTCTGAAATCTCTCTTCTCTTTCACCTCACTTGTTAACTCCCATGACTTCCACTTCTATGAATAGTTAGTGAATAGTGAGTGCCTTCTAACTGCTTGTATCATGATTGTTACATGAAAAACTTCTGTTTAAAGGCAATGTTTCACAAGAAAAGTAACTGAAAGCATGTCTCCTTATTGTGTCAGTGTCTAATATTATTTAAAAAAAATTGGTATTTTCACTGTCTGAAAATCATTTAGAAAATTCTTCTTATATAGATAGTCCCTATGAGTACCTGGCAAATGCCTAGCACCCCAGTCATAGCATCACAGTTTGGGTTTTCTTCTAGAAGCAGTGATTGTGACAAGGATTTGAGCACAGTCATTTTTTTCTTGGAATGTGAAGAGAGAGAGGGAGGGAGGGAGGGGCTGAAAGCCAATAAATGTGTGATATCAAGAAAGACTGGTTCTGTGGACCTTTGGAAAGATCTCATTAGAACTCTCAGAGCCAGAGTAAAACATGTGTCAAATTATCACACCCAAGGCTGGAGGGAGCCAGGCACTTGCACATCGATTGACAAAAGTTCCTGTTTGAGGCCTGCTCCAGTGGTTATCAACACTCAGTGGCACATCCGGCTGCTACACATTCTAGCAGAGCAATTCAGAATTTTGAGAAAAAATAAAAGGAGCAGGATTCAGACACACATTGAATATCTGAGCAGCTGGAAAGGCACCAAGCACACTGACAGGTTTGAAGGGAAAGGGAAGCGGGTGCTGATGGCAGCCACTAGGCCTGGCCAATCCTCTGTCCATTTATAAGCTCCAGCAGGAAAAGAACCTAAATGATTGGGAGAAAGAACCTAAGAAATTAACACAACCTGTGTCTGCTCATTGAGAAAGTGATTCCGGAAATGGGTTGGGATACTGATGCCTACCACTCTTGAGACCAAAATAACACTGAAGACCAATGAGAAAATGCCTCTTCACATAAGTTACACTTTAATAAAATAAAGTGAGGGGAAATCAGTGCTCTTATTCTCTTCCAACACTTCTCTCTCAAGAGATCTCAGGACTCCTTGATCCCTAGGTAGAAGACCTATCAATGGCAGGTTTTGTCCAATAATACGAGGCAAAGTTTCACTCATTCAGCAAATATTTGCATGATATTTGTGATACATAAATTATAATTTACAGGACAGAAAAATATCAGCCAAGTAATTGTTGGCTGGTGTGATTAGCCTTTTTCATACCCTCTCTAACAAAGTCTATTGTTTAGAGCATCTTTTGGGTTGATTATGGATTTGGGAGAATGTTGGGAAGTTTTCCCTGGAGCCTCTACAGGATGTTAAGACCCATTTTTCTGTAATATTCTGTTAGTGTGACTTCTGCAGTGATGAGTAAATAATCTTTGTTAATGAGCTGACAACTGTGAGCTCCTGAAAGACCTTGGACTACTTCTATTCATAATTTTATTTTATTTTTATTTGTTCTTTCTGTTTCCTTGGTCCTCACCAGCATTCCTTTGTGTTTAGTTCCTCTATATTATAAATAATCTTTGAGTTAAAAAATTATTTAAGTATTGATTTACAGTGTTAGATAGCTGTCTTCATCACAGCAGCCTAGCACAGTGTTATGCTTGTAGCACCCACTGTAGATGTCAGGTGAATTCAAGGGAGAAAGCAAGAGTATGTGTTTCTTCTTGATTTAGAAGTCAACATCTTCCTTCTGAATCTCCAGTTTTTCTGTTTAACACTGCCCTCTAGATAAATATATTTAAAAGAACAGCTAGATATCACATTCAAATTAGCAAAAGTATTGCTGTATAATAATTTTGATAAATTAGCCATTTTTTTTCAGCAATGACCAAGCACAGTGTTAGGCCAGAGGCAATGGGATTGCAGGAGAAGGCAATGGCACCCCACTCCAGTACTCTTGCCTGGAAAATCCTACAGATGGAGGGGCCTGGTAGGCTGCAGTCCATGGGGTCGCTAAGAGTCGGACATGACTGAGCGACTTTCCTTTCTCTTTTCACTTTCATGCATTGGAGAAGGAAATGGCAACCCACTCCAGTGTTCTTGCCTGGAGAATCCCAGGGATAGGGAAGCCTGGTGGGCTGCCGTCTATGGGGTCACACAGAGTCGGACACGACTGAAGTGACTTAGCATAGCATAGCATAATGGGATTGCAAAACTGATAAGGCCCTGTAATGATGAAAGAGCACTGCACACATAGTTTTGAGAATCTTAAAATTCTTTGATTATCCTTTCCTCAGGATGTGGAGTCTCAGGCTTCTCTGGTGAGTCAGGGGTAAAGAATCTGCCTGCCAGTGCAGGGGATGCAGATTCAATCCCTGATCCTGGAAGATTCCACATACCATGGAACAACTAAGCTGTGTGTCACAGCTACTGAGCTTGCTCTGTGGAGCTTGGGAGCTGCCACTATTGAACCTATGTGCCACAAGTGCTCAAGCCTGAGGGCCCCGGGGCCTGTGCTCTGCACAAGAGAAGCCACGGCGGTGAGAAGCCTGCGCAGGGAAACTGCAGAGGAGCCCCCACCCTTGGCAACTAGAGGGAAAGCCGAAGCAGCAAAGAAGACCCAGCACCCCCAAAAATAAATAAATTATTATTTTAAAAAAAGAAGTGGAGTCTCTTCCTTACACATGGGGCTTTAATGATTTGCTTCTAACTGACAAAGGCCGAGGTCATAAATCAGCTGGTTGCCTGGTTCTTTTTCTCTCTTGACATTGCCCCTTTGGAACACTGGGGCCCCGGGTGAGAAGCCCAGCTCTCCTGAATCCATGCTGCTCAAAGACCACATGGAAAGAACAGACACAGAGATGCTCACAGCCAGGAGCCCCAGCTGCTCCACGCCCCAGCTGCCGGCGTCTTCCCTGCCAGACAACCAATGTTTGAGTGGACGGTTTGCCCTGGCAGTCCAGTGGTTAAGACTCCCAGCTTCCAACACAGGGCACACGGATTCAATGCCTAGACAGGGAACTAAGATCCTACATGTTGTATGCCACAGACAAAAAGTAAAGACGTTTTAAAGATAAATAATAACAAGTAAACAAAAATGAGTCATGAAAAATGTATGAGTGGAAAAGGAGGCCTTTGAGGTAATTCAGGCCCCAGGCACCTTTTGAGTGAGGATTCCTTGGAAAACTCAGCAGTAGCCACAAGATTGGAAAAGGTCAGTTTTCATCCCGATCCCAAAGAAAGGCAATGTCAAAGAGTGCTCAAACTACCGCACAATTGCACTCATTTCGCACACTAGTAAAGTAATGCTCAAAATTCTCCAAGCCAGGCTTCAGCAATATGTGAACCGTGAACTTCCTGATGTTCAAGCTGGATTTAGAAAAGGCAGGAGGAATGAGAGATCAAATAGCCAACATCCGCTGGATTATCGAAAAAGCAAGAGAGTTCCAGAAAAACATCTATTTCTGCTTTATTGACTATGCCAAAGCCTTTGACTGTGTGAATCACAATAATCTATGGAAAATTCTGAGAGAGATGGGATACCAGACCACCTGATCTGCCTCTTGAGAAATCTGTATGAGGTCAGGAAGCAACAGTTAGAACTGGTCATGGAACAACAGACTGGTTCCAAATAGGAAAAGGAGTACATCAAGGCTGTATATTGTTACCATGTTTATTTAACTTATATGCAGAGTACATCATGAGAAATGCTGGATTGAGGATGCACAAGCTGGAATAAGATTGCTGGGAGAAATATCAATCACCTCAGATATGCAGATGACACCACCTTTATGGCAGAAAGTGAAGAGGAACTCAAAAGCCCTTGATGAAAGTGAATGTGGAGTTGAAAAGGTGGCTTAAAGCTCAACATTCAGAAAACGAAGATCATGGCATCTGGTCCCACCCTACATGGGAACTAGATGGAGAAACAGTGGAAACAGTGTCAGACTTTATTTGTCTGGGCTCCAAAATCACTGCAGATGGTGACTGCAGCCATGAAATTCAAAGACGCTTTCCATTGGACAGGAAGGTTATGACCAACCTAGATAGCATATTCAAAAGCAGAGACATCTCTTTGCCATCAAGCTTTTCCTAGTCAAGGCTATGGTCTTTCCTGTGGTCATGTATGGATGTGAGATCTGGACTGTGAAGAGGCCTGAGCACCGAAGAATTGATGCTTTTGAATCTGTGGCGTTGGAGATGACTGTTGAGAGTCCCTTGGACTTTAAGGAGATCCATCGTGTCCATTCTGAAAGAGATAGACCTGGGATTTCTTTGGAGGGAATGATACTCAAGCTGACTCCAGTATTTTGGCACCGCATGCGAAGAGTTGACTCATTGGAAAAGACTCTGATGCTCGAGGGATTTTTCAGGAGAGTGTGGGGAACAGAGGATGAGATGCTGGATGGCATCACTGACTTGATGAATGTGAGTCTGAGTGACCTCCAAGAGCTGGTGATGGATGGGGTGGCCTGGAAACTCTTTTCATGGGGTCGCAGGAGTGGACATTTGACTGAGCACTGATTTGATCTGATCCTTTAGAGATTTCCTATAATTATCACCAACTGGACCTAATCATAATACTGATATATCAAATGATTGTTCTGTTTTACAGAACTACATTTGAGATGATATGTTATATATCTATTTACAATACAACAATTATATACCCAAAGATAACTGTTACATTCTGTGTTGTTCTTCAGTGGCTAAGTTGTTTCCAACTCTTTGTGACCCCATGGACCACAGCGTGCCAGGCTTATCTGTCTTTCACTATCTCCCAGAATTTGCCCGGTTCATTTCCATTGAATCAGTGATGCTATCTAACCACCTCATCTTCTGATGCCCTGTCATTTTTCATTCAACCTTCCAGTGTAGAGTCTTTTTCAATGGGGCTCTTCACACTTCGGTGAGAAATACCAAGTGTTGATTTTCAGTATCAGTCTTTCTCATGACTGTTCAGGGTTTATTCCTTTAAGAGTCACTTTGTGTACTTGTAAATAAATTGTCCTACTTTAAAGTACCCATCTCTTTATTTTATTTTATAACATCTTATAATGTAATGATGCCCTGATTTTTCAAATGTGGGCATCATCCATAATTCTGGCATTAGAGTCCATCTTGGGACTAGTTTACAGCACTTGGTATTCTGGTGTGGCCTACTGTCTTTTCACGGTTGGGATGGACATTATGACTTCAGCAGTAAGTTGTTCTTAAAAGCTCATTATCTCTAATGAAGATATCTTTATCTTATAGTCTGAGACATCATAAGCTCTGTTTTTATGTCAAGGGATCTGTGAGACTTTGAGAAGAGTTCCAGCCCCAAAAAATTGAAAATCTATCTGAATAAGTAGGAGTGACTTCCTGCTGCGTTGTTTCAGTAGTGTCTGACTCTGTGCATCCCAGAGACGGCAGCCCACTTGGCTGCAACGTCCCATGGATTCTCGGCAGGAGCACTAGAGTGGGCTGCAGTTCATGGTGTCCAATGCATGAAAGTCGGACACGAGTGAGAGGACTTCACTTTGTCCTTTCAACTTTCATGGAGTGGAGGTGCCATTGCCTTCTCCACATTAGAGTGTGCTTGCTGCTGGAGAATCGCTCAGGGACGACTCTGTGGGACCCCATAGATGGGCTGCCATCTCTGGGGTCGCACAGAGTCGGACACGATTCAAGTGACTTAGCAGCACTCATTTAATTGTTGGAATCTTATGGTAGATGTCTTCAGTAGGGATCTCTATGAAACACACCTAAGATAAAGGCTGAAGCGCCAGGAGTTCGTCTAGGAAAGTGGGGCTGTGGGGCAGGGAGGTAAAGGAAGCCAGAAGCCGGTACTTATTAAACAGGGACTGTTACTGGTGATGGGTCTCCATCCTGCTGTGGAGAAAGCACCACGGGTTTGCACAGCTGAAAGCCTGGGGACTTGGGCTTCTACCAAACTCATCCGAACTGGCAGAGGGCTCCTTCCAGGTGCTTTAACTCTACACTTTCAGCCTGCCCAGCACAGGCTGAGAACATTCCAGAGGCCAGAGAGATCTCTTAGCTAGGAAGTCACAAGTACCTACAGCAAGAACCAGCGACAATGCCAAGGGGCCCTGGGTGGTGGAACCAACACCTCTGCTGCAGCAACGCTTTTCCTCCCCAACCCCATATGCAAGGTAGACCAGAGTATGGTGGTGATTGTTAACTAGGAATTTTCACTTCCACGGAGACATCTTGATGACTTGGTTAACATAGTTTTATTGCTACCAGCGGAGAAGGCAATAGCAACCCACTCCAGTACTCTTGCCTGGAGAATCCCATGGATGGAGGGGGCTGGTGGGCTGCAGTCCATGGGGTCACTAGGAGTCAGACACGACTGAGTGACTGCACTTTCACTTTTCACTTTCCTACATTGGAGAAGGAAATGGCAACCCACTCCAGTGATCTTGCCTGGAGAATCCCAGGGACGGGGGAGCCTGATGGGCTGCTGTCTATGGGGTTGCACAGAGTCAGACACGACTGAAGTGACTTAGCAGCAGCAGCAGCATTGCTAACAAAGTCAGTCTAATTTTATTGCTAATCTATTACCAATGGAGTATATTTTAGGTGATATTCTAAGAACCAGAGAGTATTGATAAAAATATTTAAAGGATCCCTTGCCCTTTTGGCTTATTATCAGAAGCCTACTGTGTTCATCCCAGGACCCATATCACCCCTCCAATTGCTTCAGAGTCTCTCCTAACCTCCAGGGAAGCAAAACTGTTTATTGAAAAAGTTTATTTTTACTAACAAATATGCCAAACACACAGGCAGCAGAACATAAAAGTTTATATGAGGAAAGCAGAGGACTGAAAAACAAATTTATAAAGTACTTGGAGAATAACAATAAGGGGTTTGATGACTAACAACTGGGAGCAGGCAAAGGGCTGCCTGATTTTAAATCTGTTTTAAATTGCAATTTTTTCACATGTGTTTACATTCTGTTATAAAATTAAACAAGTACAGAACCATAAAAACAAAATAAACCAAGGAGAATACTTTTAGTAGTAGGATCATATACCATCTTCTTTTGAACGTGGAAAACCAGTTTACTACCTAAATGATTTATTTCAATGATGTGTGCTTTTAGAGCACCTCAGAGTGATGGGTGGATGAACCCAAACTGAGGACAATAGAAAAATACTGAAATCCACTCTATTTGCTTTTCTTCTCTTGTCTTTTCCTCTCCCTCCATCTCTTCCTATCCTTCTGTCCTTTTATTTTTATGTTCTTCATTTTTCCCTTATTTCTTTCCTTTCTTTCTTTTTAATGGAGAATACCAGAAACTAGGAGGCAGGGGAAAAGAGAAAGTGTGGATCAAAAGATATAAACTTTCAGTTCCAAGAAAATTAAATTCTTGTGACCTACTGCATGCATGGTGACTCTGGTCAATACTAACGTATACTTGAAATTTGTAAAGAAAGTAGATTTCAAAAGTTTTCACCATAAAAAAGAGATATGAGGTGATGGATTTATTAATTAGCTTGATTATGGTAAATACTTTTTTGTATATCAAAACATCATGCTGTACACTAAAGTATATTTAATTTTTATTTGTCACTCACAAACCAGTAAAGGTGAAAGAAACCATTTCTCATTAAAATCCTTTTCCATTTCATGATAACAATTGAATGTATGGCAAATGAAAGTCCTGTTAGTTAGTACTGAGCGGGTAACAGGGTAGAGTTAGAGCCAGGTAACAGTGCCCATGGAATCAGCTGGCAGTTGTGGCTGGGTTTCCCTGAGCGGAGACCTAAAGGAAAGCGGCCGGAACAGTGAGGGGACCACGTGTGGCAGTCCTCCCTGGAGCAAAGGCTTAGGGCTCTGAGCCTGGAACGATCCTGTCTGAGAGTATATCTCGCCACTGCCATTTATGAGCTGTGTAACTTGGAACAACACAGTGTCTATGAACTTCAATTTCCTCATCTGCAAAAAGGGGACATTCATGATGCCTGATATGTATCTTCTAAAACTCAAATGTGCTAATACAGGGGGTTCCTAGAACAGAGCCTGGCATATATCAGATACTCCATAAGCATTAACTGCTGTTGTATGGACTTTCAGATATTTGTGGTTGATTCCTACAATCCTCAGTTTTGTATGTATCTATGTCCATGTATATTGTCACCCTGTTTATTTAACTTATATGCAGAGTACATCATGAGAAACGCTGCACTGGAAGAAACACAAGTGGGAATCAAGATTGCTGGGAGAAATATCAATAACCTCAGATATGCAGATGACACCACCCTTATGGCAGAAAGTGAAGAGGAACTAAAAAGCCTCTTGATGAAAGTGAAAGTGGAGAGTGAAAAGGTTGGCTTAAAGCTTAACATTCAGAAAACGAAAATCATGGCATCCAGTCCCATCACTACATGGCAAATAGATGGGGAAACAGTGGAAACAGTGTCAGACTTTATTTTTCTGGGCTCCAAAATCACTGCAGATGGTGACTGCAGCCATGAAATTAAAAGATGCTTACTCCTTGGAAGGCAAGTTATGACCAACCTAGATAGCATATTGAAAAGCAGAGACATTACTTTGCCAACAAAGGTTCGCTCTAGTCAAGGCTATGGTCTTTCCTGTGGTCATGTATGGATGTGAGAGCTGGACTGTGAAGAAGGCTGAGCGCCGAAGGATTGATGCTTTTGAACTGTGGTGTTGGAGAAGACTCTTGAGAGTCCCTTGGACTGCAAGGAGATCCAACCAGTCCATTCTGAAGGAGATCAGCCCTGGGATTTCTTTGGAAGGAATGATGCTAAAGCTGAAACTCCAGTATTTTGGCCACCTCATGTGAAGAGTTGACTCATTAGAGAAGACTCTGATGCTGGGAGGGATTGGGGGCAGGAGGAGAAGGGGATGACAGAGGATGAGATGGCTGGATGGCATCACTGACTCGATGGATGTGAGTCTGAGTGACCTCCAGGAGTTGGTGATGGACAGGGAGTCCTGGTGTGCTGCGATTCATGGGGTCGCAAAGAATCAGACACGACTGAGTGACTGATCTGATCTGATCTGATCTGATGTCCATGTTCCTCTGAAAGATCCTAAAGTGAAAACTTATTTACTTATTTACTTTATTAATAACAACACAATAATAATATAAAGAGAAGCACATTCATTCATGCATTGTATACCTCTGAGAAAAGTCCCATGCACTGATGTAAAGTCAGGTGCACACAGGCAGCCAAAACACCAAGCCAGGCATCTCACCCTGTCACAGCAAACCTGGTGCTAATACTTTCAATAAGCTGCTCCTCCCCTCATCACATCACATGGGCAGTGACCCTGGGTGTGGGGCTCACTCTGCGCCTTAGTGGTGAGGGAGAGGGTCTTTATTTCATCAAAGTAATGCATTGCTGCTAAGTCGCTTCAGTCCTATCTGACTCTGTGCGACCCCAGAGACGTCAGCCCACCAGGCTTCGCCATCCCTGGGATTCTCCAGGCAAGAACACTGGAGTGGGTTGCCATTTCCTTCTCCAGTGCATGAAAGTGAAAAGGGAAAGTGAAGTCGCTCAGTCATGTCCGACTCTTAGCGACCCCATGGACCGCAGCCTACCAGGCTCTTCCGTCCATGGGATTTTCCAGGCTAGATGCTAGAGTGGGTTGCCATTGCCTTCAAGCACAACTATACAGAAAAGAAAAGCATTAACCATTCCTCCTTACCAAGAAGAGGTGTGAGGACATTGCTCCAACTGGCTCATGAACAGCTTGGTAGACTGCACGCATGGCCCCAGGTCAGCAGCCTCTCTGTACCCACAATTTCGGCCAGCAAGAAATTGGGTCTGTTTCCAACAGTTCTTGAATCTGGCTAGCCTTGTGATGTTCTTTGGTCATGAGAATGCACCAGAAGTGACAGCGTGTCATGTGGAGCCTAGACCTGCAATCTTCCTGTGTCTCTGTCTCTATCTCTCTCTCAGAGCCCAGCCTAACCAATGTGTGAACGTCCCTGGACCAACCTGCTGAAGGATGAGACCCGTGACTCACTCACCCCTGCCACTGTAGTCAGCCAACTGATGGCAGACAGAGGACAACAGCCAGACACACAGGTAAGCCACACCAGAAGGCCAGAGCTGCCCAGCTGGCCTCTGCCCACTCCAACCCAAACGTACAGGAGCTAAGTAAATGCTTATTGTTTAAAGCAACCAAGGTTTGGAATAATTTGTCATGCAGCATTATTTGGCAATAGATAACTGATACAATAGTGAAGGTAAGATTCCAAGAGTAGCTTTTATAACTCTAAGACCTATGTCCTTGAAGCTGTACAAAAACAGTCACTGCATAATTAAAATATATGTGTATGTGTATGTATATATAAAATACATTACATTACAAAATTATATATTGAGTAGACACAGACAATTGCTTCCCCAGTGGCTCAGGGGTAAATAATCCACCTGCAGTGCAGGAGCCAGAGGAGACATGGGTTGGATGCCTGGGTAGAGAAGATCCCCTGGAGGAGGGCATGGCAACCCACTGCAGTATTCTTGCTTGAAGAATCTCCATGGACACAGGAGCCTGGCCAGCTGTAGTCCATGGGGTCCCAAAGAGTCGGACATGACTAAGCAACTTAACACACACGCAGATAAAAATAAACTACCGTACAACTAAACAAAGCCTACTTTAAGTGGGGTGGATTAGCTGTGGAAAGGAGAATAAAAATATATCACTTTGGCCAAACAAAAAATAAGTGACAATTTTTTTAAAAATGAGAGCACATAACTCTCACTTTTAATACTTAACAGATTCTAAAGCATTATATTTAAGGATTTTACTATTTGACTCTCAATATTATTTGAAAATCAGACCACAGAATTATATACAAAGATAAGCATTTTATTGGTTTATCAAAAACATCATTTTCCTAACTTTTTCTTATCTGCTCTTCAAGGAACATAATACTGTCATGCAAACCCACAAAATACACACATACGAAAATGCAGTGCCCTTGGGTAAAGCAATAATAATGAAACTTTGTTAATGGCACCCGTCACACACTGACTGTGCATTTACCACGTGGAAGGCACCGTGCTAACCCAGGGATGAATAAAGCAGCCTTAGTCCTTTCCTGAATGTTCTGTGTAACTGAGTAGCAACATAGAAGCTACTTTAAAAAAAAAGAATGGGACTTTCTAAAAAATAACATCTAGCCTAGTACTTTAAAAATATTCCAAAATAAAAGGTTCAGAAGATCTGCTTTTGACTAGTCAAAATGGTCTTAATTCAAATGCACTGTATTCAGTAAAAATTTTCCCCAGGAACATCAAAGGAGGAGTTAATAATGAACTTGAGTTACTGTAAAATACAAATGCTTATCTTTGATGTGATTAAAGAATTTTATAAAAACCCTGAAGGTCTTATAAACTGTACAAAAAATTTGAAAATTTTTTTTTATTAAGTCCTAAAATGAATACTAGGATATATTATGATAGAGTTCAGGCTTTAGAGAAATAATGCCTGGTTATAACTGCCATTTTATTTATGAATTCCAAGTTCACTGTTGGCCTGTGCATTCTGATATAGAAGTTGAGATACTAAATTTAAAAAGAAGAAAACAAAAGAAATAACTCTTAATGTATTCTCCTTGGAAGAAAAGAAATGCTAATAATGCTTGAGCGGAAATAAGAAATGAAAGTTTCAGATAGACTAAAAGAGAACAGATGAATGAGTTATTAATAATTATATTTAAAACTATAGTTTTATTGTTAGAAGGTGAATACTAACATTTTATGCTTTATGTCTTCAATGAACAAAATAACAAAAACAAAATTAAACTGAATCATGGGTAAACAATTAACAGTAAAAGCAGGTACCAGAAGAGGCTGAGGATCCTCTGCTGTTTACAGCTTTAACAATAACCTGGGTTGGTTTTTAGCTCTTATATATCAATTCTGGGAACAAATGGGATATAGGAACTGTTATTTTAATTTTGTGATACAAAGGATTTGCAATTTCTCTGATTTAGCATACTTGCATGTGTTTGGGGGGACGGGTGGTAAAACCACTGATTCAACAAATACTGCCACCAAGCATTCCAGTAGGTACCAGGAGACAGAGTGTGCTAAGCAGGACCACCCCCACCACCATGGAGCTCTTAGTCCATGATGGTGGACTTTCCTTAAAGACATCATTATTAAAATGAGGTCGCATTACAGAATGCCTATTGCAGTGACTCACAGAAGGTCTATTCTAGTCTGAGAGGCTCAAGAAGGCTTCCCAAAAACTCCCAAGTGAGCTGAGATCTCAAAGATGGGAAGGTCTCAAAGCCAAAGGAAGATTAGGAGACACAACCTCTGCCAAGTGAGAACACTGACGAGTCCAGAGAACCAGAAGGAGACCTTAGTGAGCAGAGCAGGGTAAGCACAGTGGACAAGAGCAGAGGACAAGGCTGGAAACCATAGGGGAAGCCAGAGGCCAGCTCTCAGCCAGTGTGAACTCAGACCAGCACAGTAACCTCACCTGGAAAGACATCAGAAATGAAAATCATCAGGCTCCCCCCAGACCTCTAGAATCAGACCCTCTGGGGTGCAGCCCAGCAAGCCCTCCAGGGGAACTGGATGCACCTTAAAGTTGAGAAACTGAGGTTGTTTTTAAAGCTCTTCTGTGTCCTTTGCATGTGTGCTGGTTGCTTAGTCGCTCAGTCACGTGCAACTCTTGCAACCCATGGACTGTAGCCCACCAGGCTCCTCTGTTCAAGGGATTCTCCAGGCAAGCATACTGGAATGGGTTGCCATGCCCTCTTCCAGGGGATCTTCCCGATCAGGGATTGAGCCCATGTCTCTTGTGCCTCCTGCATTGGCAGCTGGCTTCCTTCACCAGTGCCACCTGGGAAGCCCTCTATGTACTGTCCTTCCCCCAAATCCTCAGAGACTTTCTGCTTTTTCTCATTTCCATTCTCTTGTGTCATTCAGCCTCTCTGGCCTCTCCCCTATTTTGCTATCACAGTCTCTCACTGCCTCTGTCTTTTTACTCAGTTACTCGTTCATTCATTAGTATTTCTCAATACCTACTATGTGTTTATAATATACTAGCAAACAAAACAAAGATCCTTGTCTAATACCTGAGCAAATTAGGTTGGAAGGTGATAAGTGTTGTGAGGGGCTAAAAGGAGAGTGTTTATAAGCAGAGTGTTTAGTAAGCAAGTGCCTTTAATCCTCTCAACAAAGCCAATTTATAAATGGGAAAAGAAACTCAACATCCAGGTACCAGGAGTTACTAGGTTGCTTCCATCCCATGTGTCTCTGCCTCCCCAACTTTGATGTCTCGCCATGTTACAGCAGTTGCAGCTTTGCTTACTTGGAAATAAGACACTGAGATAGAGATTTCTACACAAACATCTATTATGAGATACCTATGGGATCAGCACCTACAGAAGGGAGGGGAAAGGAGAAAAAGTAGGAAGGGAAGGGAGCAGGTCCAGGAAGGAGAACTTAGTCTGTGATGCAGTCGCTAAAGAAGTCTCAGCCAACCCTACTGGAGCTCTGAACTGAGATGACCCTATAGAGTTGTCCTGAACTGGAGAGGGGGGTGGGGCCTCCTGTACTGGAATCAACACTCACTGGATGTCTGCAGCAGGAAAGGATATAATGATGGGCCAGACAGCTCTCTCTGGACAACACCAATCCCCACACAGGGGACTGCCAGGGGGAGACGGAACCAGTAACTAGGACTGGTTAATTCACCAGTTTGGGGTGAGAGGGGAAAGATGTAAGTAAAAGCCCCCAAAACAGTTCCCTTCTGCTTTCCCAGAATCTTCTGCTCCAGAGTATGCCATGATAGCATCTTCCCCCAGAACGCACCCCAGCGTGGTTCTGCAGTGGAGCACTCTGTTGAGTTCATGTAAGAACCTAAGTGAGCGTCTGCATGGAGGGCACCAGCCCTGCGGATGTCAAGAGGTGTGCCAGTGATTACTCAAGGAGTAAAACTGCCAGGATGATCATTGCTTGTAACTGGAGGGAGGCAAAGAAATTAATGGAGATGAATACCATGCAGCCCCCTGAGAGCTGGCAAACTGAGTCAAGATTGCTAATCATTAGAAAAACCAGAGTGAAACATCTCAGTCAATATGGTCAATTTCCCCGGAAGTCCATGAGTGGTCATGGTTAAAGCAGTAAATATTTAATTCCAGCACTGGCAACTGCCCTCTGACCCCATCATTTACCTCAGCGGCTCTGAGAGCTTAGACTAACACACAGGCTCCTTCCATTGTTCTTGTCTGGCTTTCCCTCTGGCTGAGCTCACAGAATTGCAGTAAATGTGGAAGCAAGACTGACAAACACAAGAAACGGAACAAAGGCAGGATAACAAAAGTATAGACTTAGAGCTGGAAGGGGCCTCGAGGGTTGAAAAAGTCACCCCTGCATTCCCTATTACACATGAGAGTATTAAGACCTAAAATCAAGACAGAGAGGTTATGTGGTTGTACCTAAGGTCACACGGACAGATCTCCTAAGCTGAAGCTGGTTCTCTTCCTGTTGTAGGACAAGGTGACTAGTGGCCACTCTGTCATGCGTCAGCTTAGCTGAGCTGAACAAAAGTCTCTGTTTCCTTCCCTGCATATCTCTGATGAGGGTGGGTCCCAAGAGGTGCTATGTAGAAGCTAGAAGAAGAAGTAAGCAACAAACATACTGTTCCTCACACTCAGAAGGTCACACACACCATGTTTCTAGTTCAAGTCCATTGCCACTTATTTGATGGATCACTTAATGGACAGGCAATGACTCTGCCTTTTTCTGCTCTTACATTCTGTGCTTCCTGGCCAGTCATGTGTCTAGCTCCATGAAGAGGCTTCTCCTGGATACCTGCCTGTCAAGGTCAGAGGAAGTGAGAATTGTCACAGGTTCAGTCTGTTTTGGTGGCATCTGTCCCATTCCTGGGCATGAGTTCCAGCCTGTACTGTTCTTGCCCATGTTACACTTGTCTTCCCTTCCTTGTAGGTTTCAAATTTCAGCTTCAAATGTGCAAATGACAGACCAACAAACACTGTATAGTAGCCCCCACAATTGTCTAAGTTACAATTGCTATAAATCCCTGTAACAAATCTGAGTTGGTGGTGCTCCATTTGGAATTAAACGACTGAAATTAGGTGCTGATGGAATCACTGCTCAAAGTAGCTCCTGGTATCTTGCAAGTGGTTTACATGTCGTTAGACCCAGGCTCAACGATCTTCCATTCTTCTCATCAATTATCATCATCTAAGACTTCCAACTTAGGAGTTGTATTTATTTTCATTTAAAATGTATATTTGCCTCATTTGCAAATTTTTCTTCTGCTTACTAATAAATTAGTAGCTAGTATTTATTGAGTGCTTACTAGGGACCAAGAACAACCCTATTCATCATGTGTCATATAGTGTTATTTCTTAGTACATGAGGAAACTCTGGAAACCTAAGATTATATAGTTTTCCCAAAGACACAGAGTTAGAAATCAGCAAAACCAGAATCTATAATCAGGTTGGTCAACTGAAGCTGAACCCTTAGCACTTTACTGCCTCTTATGAAGATACTTTGCTTGAATGAATTTTTTTTTAATGATTATCATCACTACTTTCCTCCAGAGCTTAGAAAATATAAGGCCACTCAAAGAAGAACTAAGAATTGCTTTGGTATCAAATATGAATGGCTCATCCCCTTCTTGCATCCATAACAGATGTTAGTAATGAGTGATGATGCTCATTTCAGCTCTTTCTGGTTATGACTGTAGTTCACTACAGTTCAGTCACTTAGTTGTTTCTGACTACTTGCAACCCCATGGACTGCAGCACGCCAGGCTGCCCTGTCCATCACCAACTCCCGGAGCTTGCCCAAACTCATGTCCATTGAGTCAGTGATGCCATCCAACCATCTCAACCTCTGTCGTCCCCTTCACCTCCCACCTTTAATCTTTCTCAGCACCAGGGTTTTTGCAAATGAGTCCCTTCTTCGCATCAGGTGGTCAAAGGATTGGAGCTTCAGCCTCAGCATCAATCCTTCCAATGAACATTTAGGACTGATTTCCTTAAGGACGGACTGGTTGGATCTCCTTGTGGTCCAAGGGACTCTCAAGAGTCTTCTCCAACACCACAGTTTAAAGGCATCAATTCTTCAGCATTCAGCTTTCTTTATAGTCCAACTTTCACACCCACACATGACTACTGGAAAAACCATAGCTTTGACTACACAAACCTTTGATGGCAAAGTAACGTCTCTGCTTTCTAATATGCTGTCTAGGTTGGTCATAGCTTTTCTTCCAAGGAGCGAGTGTCTTTTAATTTCATGGCTGCAGTCACCATCTGCAGTGATTTTGGAACCCCAAAAATAAAGTCTGTCACAGTTTCCACTGTTTCCCCGTCTATTTGCCATGAAGTGATGGGACTGGATGCCATGATCTTAGTTTTCTGAATGTTGAGTTTTAAGGTAACATTTTCACTCTGCTCTTTGACTTTCATCAAGAGGCTCTTTATTTCTTCTTTGCTTTCTGCAATAAGCACGGTGTCATCTGCATATCTAAGTTTATTGATATTTCTCCTGGCAATCTTGATTTCAGCTTGTGCTTCATCCAGACTGGCATTTCACATGATGTACACTATGTGTAACTGTAGAGTTGTTCTCAATATCATAGTTAAGGCAGCTGGTATTGACTGAAGGTGATACTCAAGAAGCTAACTTAGAAAAGGAATATAATGTAGATAGAGATAAGGAAGAGGAAATCAGCATTGGATTTGGAGAACAGACCTCCAGTTAATCAACATACTTAGTAAGCTCTTACTATAGTTTGAGCAGGAGAAGGCAATCGCACCTCACTCCAGTACTCTTGCCTGGAGAATTCTAGGGATGGGGAAGCCTGGTGGGCTGCCATCTATGGGGTCACACAGAGTCGGACACGACTGAAGTGACGTAGCATAGCATAGCATAATTCAAGCAAGCTCCCAGAGATGGTGAAGGGCAGGGAAGTCTGCTGTGCTTTAGTCCATGGGGTCACAAAAGTTGGATATGACCGAGTGGCTGAACAATAACATAGAATAAACACATTTTGGGGACACAAATAATTATAAGACATGGACCCTGAATTTAAGAAACTTACTGGAACTTATATTGAAGTAATAAGACATTTACACACATAAACATGATCATTAATATCAGGTAGTATGTCAGTGTTGAGCAATGATATAGACATTTGGTTTCCAGGAAAGTGCGAATTTGAGCTAGGTTTTAAGAAGTACTTGGGGCTTGGATAGATAAACAGAAGAGGGGGGAAAGATATTCCAAGAGGAGAAATGATTTGTGCAAAATTTCTAATGGTAAATGAAAAAGATCAAATGAGTAGGAGCCAGGTGTCTGGATAAGGAAAAAAAAAAAAAAACAGAAAGAAAATATGAAGTTAAAATTGGAGCTTTAAGGTTCCAACTAGGGAGATTTGCATTTCACTTGATAAAATTCTAGAGTTGTGTAAACCTGATGCATCAATGCCTATAATTCTTAGTCCCTCCCAGTATTCACACCTTTGCCCACTCATCTTGCAGGTTCTCCCACAGTAACCCTGGGCCTGATTATGTTACATAGCTTGGCCAGTGGGATCTCATCAAATGTGACCCAGGCAGAGGCATGAAGAGAGGCTAATTTGCTTGCTCTCATCCTTGTTTTTCAGGAGAACATGATCAGGCTGGCTGCTAGAGAATGACAGAGAGACGGTTCAGCCTTTTGGATGGCTCCAAACAATAACCAGCTGACCACCCAGGACCAGAAGAACCGCCAGAAGAGCATCCTCCCTGCGGGTGAAACGTGGACGCCGCAATCATCACGCAGCTCTGTTCTGTAGCTATTTGGAACAGTCTTTTACTGTTCTTGTTGATTCTCCTTACTTGAAAAGAAACTGCTAGGGTTTCTGCTTTAAACAAAATTCATGCTGCAAGTAGGCTGAGAAGCCCTCCAGGGCACCCCAACTTTTTCACTAGAGACAAAGAAATGGATTTTCCTTCCTTTCATATTTCATTAAAATGCAAATGAGCATAAACATCATTTTCAATGTAAAGTAAGCAGAGTAAGCAGTTAAATTTTTTCCATGACTCTATCATCACAGTTATTTTGAAGAGAACAGTCACTTTGCAACAAATGGTGGCCCTTTCAGACACAGAAGAGGTGACTGAAGGATGAAGTCATTTTTCCCCAGAGAGAAAACATAGAGGCTCTTGGCTCCCAGGAGTTACAAAGTGTCTGGAATGGATATGCTAATGACTCAAGGATTTATACTTCTGTATGTGTCCCTCCTGTCGAAAGTTCTACAGATGGACTGAGTGTAAATGAAGCCTTTTCAGATGGTGTAAGGACGCAAGACAAGTAAGATGTTGAAAACATGCTTTTCATGTTTTTCTCTCATATATTATTAATAATACGTGGGAGGGTGATTATTCTTGGTTCTGTTTCATACAAGAAAAGTCACTCTCCCCAAGCATAAGATGAGTGCAGGTCAGGAAAACATGAAAATGGCCAATACCTAATTACACGGACCTAATGGAGGAGCCTGGTAGGCTGCAGTCCATGGGGTCGCACGGAGTCGGACATGACTGAGTGACTTTGCTTTCACTTTTCACTTTCATGCATTGGAGAAGGAAATGGCAACCCACTCCAGTGTTCTTGCCTGGAGAATCCTGGGGACGGAGGAGCCTGGTGGGCTGCCGTCTATGGGGTCGCACAGAGTCGGACACGACTGAGCGACTTAGCAGCAGCAGCAGCAGCAGCAAGTACCACATGTAAATTCATATTAGAGGCAGTCAGTGCTGCTGCCTTAAGGTGGGTTCCTTAGTCCTGAGACAGGCTGGGACCTGGGACCCTTGGCTGCAGTGCCTGCACCTGGAAAAACATCTCCTCAAGCAACAAAATACAAAGAAACCATGAGGGACTAAAAATTACTGTGTGTGTGCACATTTGGGACAAATTATGGACAATAAGATACAAAAGGACCCAAAAAGGCCAACTGCCACTTCTGAAGATCTGGGAGCAAAAGGGTGCTGGGAGCAAAAGCAGGGTCTGCACATGCACCTTGACTCAACACCACCATAGAGTTGGGCAAACCACCCAAGCACCCGCTCCTGATCTGACCCCTGGACACACCTCTACCTCACCCCATGTAAAGAGCTCTCCCACGCCTGCCTTGGGTAGCTAGGAAAAGAAACGACTTATTTTTACTCCCTCCTGTGGGTGCAGGAGCCCCAGTAAAGCCCTGCCTGAAGTTTCTGACTGGCCTCTGATCAATTTATATTGACTGGAGAAGGCCAAGAAGTCTCGTTAGTATCATTTCCTTTAGAGTTCCTTTGAGGCCCTTCACCATTCTCATGGGGAAGATAAATAGGAAGACAAGTGTCTCAGCACAGCCTTTGCCCTGATCCTCAAGGGAACTCTGGAGCTGGACTACGTGAACAGGCCTGTTGGCTGAGGGGAGGGATGTGTGTGTGTTTGTGTGTGTGCATGTGTGTTGGGGGTGGATCTGTATTTCTCTGACAAGACAGCTCCATCAGATAAGGGTAGTTCTCTGCGGAGAGAGGAAGCCTCAGAAAACATCACAGCTGGGATGGAAATGCACAGCCTTATGTAGGGAACGTGGGTGAGCTACACTGTGGTTTCTCCAGCAGCATGGAGTCAGAGGAGAGAGAGGCATCAGCAGAGGAAAAAAATCCACCAAGGAGATGGAAAGCGAGGAGTCCTCTCTGCAACTAGACATTACTGAAGGTGTGTTCCATTGCTCACTTTTCCTAGCCCTCATCTGTGCATTCATATTTCTATCAACTATGTAATAAGGACCGACTGTAACTTCAAGGCAAGAACTCAGAGCCAACTTCCATCAGACCCATCTGCCTCATGTCCCACTTCCTCAGGTTCCTTGCCAAGTTCAAGTGGCTTTTTTCAAAGCCAAAGCATTGGTAAAAGCAAAAGATCACTCCAGAGTTATAGTAGCATTTTAGAAAGCCAAGATTTTCTGAACTATCAGTCAGCGCACTGTCTGACAACTGATGCATTTTACAGAGATTAAAAACTAAGCTTTCCCTGAGAAACAGGGTTAAGGAAAATGGATCAAAATAAAGGCCAAATGGTCCACTTTCCAATCCAATCAAATCATGGTTGAACACATAAAAATTGTAAACCAAGGTAGTGTTTCTGGAAGTAGACACCTTTCTACAGGGATCTAGAAATTCAGGTAAATATCTGAAGTAACAGAATGAACATATCCACACCTGATTTCCAAGTACTGTTGATTGAACTGCCACTAATTATGCCACTTTAGTTCAAAGTCCAGTTTTTGTGTGTTAAGTACTGCATGCTAACCAACTGCACCATGGAGCTCTTTTTTTCTAAATATCTGATACAATAACCCCAGATTTTGTAATAAAAGATGTTATTAATTCATGGTGATGGTTTAGTCGCTAAGTCATGTCTGACTCTTTGCGACCCCCTGGACTATAGCCTGCCAGGCTCCTCTGTCCATGGGATTTCCCAGGCAAGAACACTGGAGTGGATTGCCATTTCCTTTTCCAGGGGATCTTCCCAACTCAGGAATTGAATCCAGGTCTCCTGCACTGCAGGCAGATTCTTTACCAACTGAGCTATGAGGGAAGCATACTTTTGAGATAAAACTGAACTGAATATACATTATATAGTGAAACATACAAATCTCAACTATATCTTCCTGAGTTTTAAGTGTACACACGTGTAACTCAAACCCCATCAAAATATGAAACATATTTATCACCCCAATCCTTGCCCCCACCACTGAAAAGCAACTACTGTTCCTTTTTTTAAACCATCAATTAATTTTCCTTGTTCTAGAACTTCACTTAAATGGAATCAAATAGTATATACTCTTTTGTCAAAGGCTTCTTTCACTCAGCATCATGTTTTTGAGATTCATCCATGTGGGCGTATCAGACCTTCAATCTTTTGTGTTGTTAGGTAGTATTCAATAGAGACATTCTAGAACCAAACATTTTCCAGCTATAGTTCTGATGATTAAAGCTGATTAAAAATGCTGATTCAGAGAATTTGGAAAATTTCTAAAAAACATAATGTCTTTTAAGAAAATATTTCAAAGTGAATGGAGCAATATGTCTCCACTAGAGAGATGCAAAACCACAAAAACAAACAACATCTTGAAAGTTAACCTTCCAGAAATCCACTCCTGCTCCACAATAAGATCACACACACACACACACACATACAATCTGTTTTAATCATTTGCAAATGGCTTAAAACATACAGTAAGAAAAAACACCACTCCAGATCTCACTGGAGACATTTTATCTTTAAGACTCAGGGCTGGCCTAAGAAAGCCAAACGACAATTTCTCTGTTCTTGGGCATAACAGCAGTAATATAACTTGAAGAATAATTCCCTGGGTGCTTTATTTCTGGCATACTCTCTTAATTGGCTAGCACGCTAATCCCTTTCTTAGAAGAACACTTAGCACTGGAAATGTGTGAGGCAAACACAAAAATACAAGTCCTGGTTTGGTATGCAAATCAGCACCATGGAAACCAGCCTGGCAATGCTGAGCTCAGGGCTATCTATCTGCAGGGAGCAGATGAGCTCTGAATCAGAGCCTGAAGAAAAGTGCTGTCAACAGGATTAGGGACACAGATTGCTTCTCACCCTGTGGCTCCCTTAATTCTGAACTAGGAAACTTAAACTTGACACTTCAGTGGACTAGATCATCATGGGGCCTCTATTTCTTATTTGTAGCCTCAGCTGAAAAAATTCTTAGTCATTTAGAATACAGACATCAAAGTGTGACATTATTTTAGTTATTATTTCCAGATCTAAGGAATATATTTGTAGAAATATAATGTTATGCTTTGCATTCAAACAATAAAATAAATGCTTTTCTATGTCAGTTGTTATGTGGGCAACAGGAATTCTCTTGTCCTTTCTACTGGCATGAGCCTTGTGGTCTAAGAATGTCTCGGGCATTCTTCTGGGGGCAGAGAGAATTTCTCTCTTAATGCCTCAGAAGGGATATTTCCAAGAACTAATCATTACTCTTTTAAACTGTATGTGACCCTCTTGTTCACAGAAGTATTTGTCTTATCCCTAGTGCCTCCCCGAGTCCACTCAGAGACCTCAACAGACCTTTTGACTAAAAGCTCCCATTCCACATATAAGAGAAGAGTTGGTGAAGACAGCTGTCCAGCCCCCAAAGACTGTATTAGAGATTTCAAAGGCCAAAAAGACAGTGACAGGAACGGTGCAGCCAAGACAACCAGCTCATGTAACAACCATGAATCACCGGGGTTTACAGCATGCTGTCCCTGGAAGTCAGGGGGCCCATGGTCAGGAGGGCAAAACAGCTTTCTTTTTAATAGCCTCTAACAAAGTAATTTCTTTAATTAAGGGTGTATATAGTAAACCACTTTAATATTGGTAATATTTGTTATTTTGCCACCAATAAAACCATGACAGATGTTTTCATATGGTATTACAGATATGCCAGATGTCCATCGCACATGCTCAGGACTACTGCACGATTACAGTAGTTACTTGACTATTAGACCCATGGCTAGAGCTTACTATTAATGCATTAATAAAGAGGCACACATACCAAATACATATAAGATGCATTAGGAAAGAGGCATAATTACCAAATATTACATAATTAATATTTTCCAAAAATATGCTGACAACTGTATTTCAGAATAGTTTCCTGTTCATGTATAAAATTATATACTTAAAAATCTTATTTAAAAAATCTTATTAAATTATGCCATAATAAAAACAACAAACAGCTATATGCATAATAACATGAAGAAGTCCAAAAACATTATAAGGAGGGAAAAAAGCTACACATAAAAGACTGCAGACAGCATGCAGTTCACAACCATCTTTGGTGGCAGAAATCAACAGTGATTGCCTCTAAGGTAGGGAGGTGATTATGCATACATTTGTCACAACTGCACATAACATATGTCCATTTTACAATATGAAAATTTACCTTAATAAAATGCTGACAAGAATAATATTATTCCAGGGGCTTCATTAAAGGGGCCAACAACTCAGAAGAGGTTCAGTTCAGTTCAGTTCAGTTGCTCAGTCATGTCTGACTCTTTGCGACCCCATGAGTCGCAGCACTCCAGGCCTCCCTGTCCATCACCATCTCCCGGAGTTCACTCAGACTCACGTCCATCGAGTCAGTGATGCCATCCAGCCATCTCATCCTCTGTCGTCCCCTTCTCCTCCTGCCCCCAATCGCTCCCAGCACCAGAGTCTTTTCCAGTGAGTCAACTCTTCAGGTGGCCAAAGTACTGGAGTTTCAGCTTTTTTAGCATCATTCCCTCCAAAGAACACCCAGGGCTAATCTTCAGAATGGACTGGTTGGATCTCCTTGCAGTTCAAGGGACTCTCAAGAGTCTTCTCCAACACCACAGTTCAGAAGCATCAATTCTTTGGCGCTCAGCTTTTTTCAGAGTCCAACTCTCACATCCATACATGACCACTGGAAAAACCATAGCCTTGACTAGACAGACCTTTGTTGGCAAAGTAATGTCTCTGCTTTTCAATATGCTATCTAGGAAGAGGTTAACAACCCCTAACCTTCCAACAGTGTCTTGGAGCTGCAGGAAAGCCACATCAGCATCAAACTGGCCCTTGAGTTGCCCAGACCTCATAAGTGACCCAGGGTGAGCATCCACAGCCCTGCCCAGAGAGTCTCTCCAGGCCCCCATCCAGTTAGCCCACCCCACATGAACAATCTTCAGACTCAGTATTCCATGTACTCCCCAGCCCAAGACAGATGGGAGCGGATGCCTGGACACCTTGCAAGGCCAGGGTGGATAGAGAGAAAATCCCCCCTCCAGCTAAGGCAAGTGACATTCCACACTGAGCCCTGGCACAGCAGAGACCCCAATGCTGCAATGATCTTCCCACCTCTGGAAAATGGTAAGGGACACTGATAATTGTGTTCCACCAAAGGGTGCCTTCACTCTGGTTTTTCAAAATCAAGTACCAGTCAGGCTCACTCTAGAAGTTCATCTGACATCATCATTGATAGTTGAGAAAACTGAAACTGAACCACCTTAAAAAACTCATCACTACCCTTATTCCAGAAAGCAAAGAAGAACTAAAGAGCCTCTTGATTAGAGTGAAAGAGGAGAGTGGAAGAGCTAGCTTAAAACTGAACATTCAAAAAACTAAGATCATGGCATCCAGTCCTGTTCAGTTCAGTTCAGTTCAGTCGCTCAGTCGTGTCTGCCTCTTTGTGACCCCATGAATCACAGCTCACCAGGCCTCCCTGTCCATCACCAACTCCTGGAGTTTACTCAAACTCATGTCCATCGAGTCAGTGATGCCATCCAGCCATCTCATCCTCTGTCGTCCCCTGCTCCTCTTGCCCCCAATCCCTCCCAGCATCAGAGTCTTTTCCAATGAGTCAACTCTTTGCATGAGGTGGCCAAAGCATTACTTCATGGCAAATAGATGGGAAAACAATGGAAACAGTGACTGACTTTAGTTTCTTGGGCTCCAAAATCACTGCAGATGGTGACTGCAGCCATGAAATTAAAAGACGCTTGCTTCTCGGAAGAAAATCTATGACAAACTGATAGCTTATGGTGAATGGTGTCGGATTCACAATCTCTGAAGAAGATTTAGCTTTGGGACTAGGGATCAGGCTTGATCACTCAAGACCTTCTGTGTAGCAGAGTTTTATTAAAGTATAAAAAGGGACAGAGAAAGCTTCTGACACAGACAGAGAAGGGGGAGCAGAGAGCTCCCTCACTAGTCTTATCAAGGCCTTATACACTTTTTCCAATCCACTCCCACAACATACATTTTAATGTAACATGATTAGAATTAGCAATAGAAAGGTTTTATCAGACCCATTCTCAAAACATAGTCTTAAAATAACAAGATTAGTCAGAAGGTTCCTGTAAAGAAAGAGAAACATGTCCTTGAGCAAGATACATTGCTATATTGACTAAGACAAAGGTATGTAGCAAAAATGTTTGTCCTGTTCTCCCTGAAAGCCCCAGACCCCTTTCTCCTCCTCAGGGACCCTAGACTTCTTATCAATCTACCTAAGAATTGACTCTCTCAAAATTTAGACAGCATATTAAAAAAGCAGAGACATTATAGACAAAGGTCTGTATAATCAAAGCTATAGTTTTTCCAGTCTTGTATGGATGTGAGTAAAGCAAAAAGTCACTCAGTCATGTCCGACTCTTTGTGACCCCATGGATTATACAGTCCATGGAATTCTCCAGGGCAGAATACTGGAGTGGGTAGCCTTTCCCTTCTCCAGGGGATCTTCCCAATCCAGGGATCAAACCCAGGTCTCCTGCATTGCAGGCAGATTCTTTACCAGCTGAGCCACAAGGGAAGCCTTTGAGAATGGATGTGAGAGTTGGACCATAAAGAAGGGTGAGCACTGAAGAATTGGTGCTTTTGAAT
The DNA here is from genome assembly GCA_935064755.1 of Tragelaphus eurycerus. Classification (NCBI taxonomy): domain Eukaryota; kingdom Metazoa; phylum Chordata; class Mammalia; order Artiodactyla; family Bovidae; genus Tragelaphus; species Tragelaphus eurycerus. The sequence goes on from CAKXYN010000248.1 coordinate 913,633, forward strand.
TGTGGTGTTGAAGAAGATGCTTGAGAGGCCCCTGGACAGCAAGGAGATCAAACCAGTCAATTCTAAAGGAAATCAGTCCTGAATATTCATTGGAAGGACTGATGCTGAAGCTGAAGCTCAAGCTACAATCAGTACTTTGGTCACCTGATGCATAGATCTGACTCATTGGAAAAGATCCTGATGCTGGGAAACATTGAAGGAAGGAGGAGAAGGGGAATGACAGAGGATGAGAAGGCTGGATGGCATCATCGACTGAACAGACATTAGTTTGAGCAAGCTCCAGGAGTTGGTGAAAGACACGGAAGCCTGGCATGCTGCAGTCCATGGGATCACAAAGAGTCAGACATGACTGGGTGACTGAAATGAACTGAAAACACTCATCATCAATTAACAGAAGACAAATCCAGATGATAATCACCAGTTGTTCATCTTTTCAAAACATAGATGTCTCCTCGGTGCCAAAGAGCCAAACAACCTGTGCACCTGGCACACATATTGTTCTAGATTCTATGGAAAAACTGTTAAACTGCTTGGAGAATATGGAAAAAACCAAGGGCATCTGTTGGATTCAGACTTTAGCATGTCTTTGACCTGTCTTCTGGGCTGTGATGTCTGAAGCTATTTCAGGAGAATGGTCCAACAGAAAGGCTGGTTTAGGAGCTGGAAGCCGTGTGTCCAGATGGAGCTCTGTCACTAGTGGGATGTATGACTCTGGTTCAGTCACTCCCCCTTCCCTACCTCGGGTTCTTCATCTCCAAAAATAAAGGTTAAAAAAAATACTGAGCCTCCAGCCCCAACAGGTGATGATCCCAAGGGCCACACTATTGACCATGTCTCGCTGTATCTTACTGTTTATGAACTTCGGGTAGGCAAGGCATGAGTGGGGAAGCTGAAAGAACACCTACAGAGTCACAGGAACCACAGACATGTTTATTCTCTCCAGGCTGGCACAGTAGCTGTTAGTAGAAGCAGAGATGCTATATTCTCTCGCGGTGGACCCATCGGACACATAGCCATAACACAGCCAAAATGCAGCCATAACGTAACCACAAGGGCTTTTCAGCTGGAACTTACATATGTTTACAGAGCAAAAGTGGCCCATGACCAAGCGGTACATGTGAGGTGCATGGCAGTGCGACAAGTGATCTCAGCTGTTACATCACCATGTATTTACAAATCGTGGGTCGAGAGAGCCTGACCATGGCCATCTTGGCCAATCTGTTCTTTCCCTACAGATCCAAACATAAAGCTTTTCCCAATAACACTCAGTTCTAAGTCTACAATGTTTTCTCCCAATACTACTTGCTTTTAGGCCCACCTTTTCAAAATTTCCTATTTGGATGTTTATTCAAAATCACCAAATTTGATGCTATTTTCATATCAAAATGAAAGCATGGATGAGAATTTGTATATGGGATTCAAAATGAACAGCATTATAAAGGCACAAGAGTGCCAATGTTTACATTGGCAGGCTTTATTACTGTGATTATGGTAGCTTTTATTACACTAAATTTAGAGGTGTTAACAAAGGCACTCATAGCGTGCTGACTGAGCTCATGAACACTGCCTGGGTTCAAATTCCACTTCTTCCACTTAGTACTTACACAATTTTGGACAAATTACTCAGCTTCACTCTGTGTTTTTGTTTTCCCATCTGTAAAATGGGAAAGTTTACAGTGCTTTATTTATTTGATCATTATGCAGATTAAATGGTATTTGCAAAGAACAGCAATTACTTGGAAGATGGTAAGTGCTATATATACATGCATGGAATAATAAATTAAAAGCAAATGTTTTACTCAGGAAAAAAAAAAATTGATATGGCATTCCTATCTCATGTGGCTTTTCACTGTTGGCTATGAAATACTGTCCCCTTGTTGAAAGAAGGTCTCATGCAAAAAGTAGTAACGTATTTTTCTTGTTCAATCAAAGCAAAAGTTTCTGGATTAACCATTTTTATATTTAAAGCTCCCTGTAAAACAGACAATAAATAGCTCTACTGTATAATTTGTAGAAAAGAAATAAAGCACTATAAGTCAACTACACGTGTTCTTAACTAACAACACAATTAACGATGAACAGAACAGTGAGGGGAGTCTGCTAAACACACACACACACACACACACAACAAAAAACCAAAACCTTATTAACACTGAAATACTGTCTGAAGGATGAAGGGGAGCAGTCTTGCCTTTGTAGCCAGGTCTTCAGTGGACTATTTCAATTGATAATTGGTAGTAAAGCAATGGATTGTTCAATTCTTCCACTAGATTTACCTCTGCAGATTCAGTCCATAATTCATTTTAAGATGACATTGGAGAAAGAAGAAAGGCCAGTTTTACTTCATTTTATCCAATTAAAGTTGAATCCAGAGACTAAGAACCTTTTACCTGACTCGTCGGAGTGCCCCTGCCTGCAAGCACATTCGCCCAGACCCACGGGCACCCACGTCAACCCTGAGGTCTCCAGGCACAATGCATTTACAAGAAACACTATTTTTAACCACTAAATGTGGATGCTTTGTTTATTCTATTTACAGATCATTGCAGGATGCCAGCTAAATGTCCCATTTTACACATCCCTCACCAGACCTGACAGTTGGAAACACTTAGTTCTGCTCTGCTTCCATTGTGTTTCTGAAGTCATTTGAATGATTTAAATCAGAGATAAGTATTTGCAAATGAGGTAAAAGAAAAAAGATGTGTCTGAAAACTCCAAACTTTCTTGCTAAGAAACCACTCAGTTCTAGTTTAATTCTTGAGGATTGGTTAACGCTTGTAAACTACAGGGGCAGTTCTCTGATGTACCATTTCAACATAATTTTCAAGGCTTCTCTGTTTCCAAATCAAATATTTATTTAAATTGAAAAGAAAACTATGTAAAAGGAGAACTCTTCATTCACTTTTCAATAAATACACAATCTAATATTCAAATAACAATAATTTTAATGGTATTGTATTTTACTGAGCATCTACCATGTGTCAAGCATTACTCTGTCTCTGACAATGTAAGACATTAGTGAAATTCCCAAGTCTCAAAAAGTCAGTATTATGAGTTTCACTTTCAGAAGAAAACACTGTGGACTGCAGACACTGAAGAATTTGCCCAAAGTGAGAAACTGACATACATTCAATCCAATACTTGGGTAAATTTGATCAAAAGATAACGATTGTCTTTCTTGCACTTGCCTTATGTACAAGGTTCCACAGGTTGGCATGACCAGCGACTAGTGACCTGGACCTAAATGTGTCCAGGAATCCAAGTGGGACCTTCTAGACCTAATGATTTATAATTAGGATGGAGAGGAAAGAGCGGAGAAAGCCAAGAGAAGACAGGCCTGAGACACTTACCCTTTGATCTTTCCACCCTTTCTGATTCTTCCTTTTCCAACAAATCACTTATTCCCCTGCAGTCTGTCTCTGTAAACTGTAACCCAATAAAGCAACTTATTCTATGAGATTTATCCACTTGCTTTATATCCTCTAAGAGTGTTTACACCTCAAAAGAGAAATGTGTTAATCTCAGCAAACCCTTATCCAACCTGTTGGTGGTAGACATGGAAGAATAGGTCCTCACTTAGACTCCTGGGGTTCACTCCAGGGAGCATCCGTGCCCACCACTTCTGGGTCCTCATCATTAGGGAGCCACTTGCATAGACCCAAGTTACTTTAGCAACCCACAAATCAAGATTCCTACATTCAGATTTTCTCTTTGTAAGCAGCTCTATAAAAATCAAAGCTAGCCATTGCACTGGTATAGAAATGAGCATTTCAGTAAATGATTTGGACAACTTTTAATGGCTGAATCTACATGGCAGTGCATGTGAGCTGAGGACCTCAGAATTAAGGAAAAGATAAATAGCAAGGCTGAAGGAGGTTCAGGGAACCAGTTTTGGGGGTGATTTTTCCTCTGAATGCCTGAGAACAAACCATAAACCAGAAAGCCCCTTGCCCCATTCTCATACCGCTAGGGGTCACTAGTCATGGGGGCCTGGCTATGCAGTGTAGGAAGGGGCTCCTCGTTCATTCACCACAGGTAGTGGTGAGGAGCCCAGGGCAAACCTCAGGAGAATGGAACCTCCACGGTTTTGACCCAGAAGTGCCTGATTCAAATCTTTTTTTTTTTCCTCTCTACTGAATTGTTATTCTTTAACCACATTGAGTCTATTTCTCAACAGGATAGACAGGGCTGATAGTGTTTGCTGAGTGTTGAGAGGCTTAATCAGGACAACACATTTCAAGTTGCAAGCGCATGTTCATGTGGAACAAATTTAGAAACATGAGTTTCCCACAGGAAATTGTAAATGGCTTCTGTCTTCCGAAAAGGTATGGTTGAAACAGACAAATAAGAGCACAGGAAATGCTGAAATGTGTGCATTCCGGATTCAAATCCTTATCTCATTTTTCCTCATCTGTAAAATGGGATAATCCTAGTAATCAGTTCAGAGGATTGCTGTAGGGATTTATATGAGCTCTTAGAACACTGCCTGGACCATTGCATGTACTACTTATGATAATAATAATTATTATCATTTGCACAAGACCAGGTGGACACACACACACAATCATGCCCCATGAAGCCTGTTTGAAATATTCAGGGATGTTCTGCCCATAGAAGAGGGAGAGTGTGAGACATGCCTTTCCTTTTATTAAAGAGCTATTGGGCATAACAAGGGTTTTGATTCATTGTGTTTGGCCCTCAGGGATAAATCAGCCTCAGTGGATTAAAGCAGCAGGGGATTCATTTTGGCTCCAGTTTAAGAAAAAAAAAAAATGTAAACTGGCCTAGCCACTCAGAGATGAAACAGGCTGCTCCTGGAGAGGGAGTTTCAGGTCACAGGAGAATCCAAGCAGCACTGGATACGCCTTTGGCAGAAGTGGTCCCTGCAAGCATCAACAGAGTGATGGGAATAGACAACTTTCACAAATCCTCCCGAGCCTGAGGTTTATGACGATACAAGAAATAATGAGTCCAGGAACTTAGATGCTCCATAAATACCCCAGCGATTAATGTTGGAGACACGAACAAAATGTCTTTGAGCCTGTCAGATTTGTTTCCCCTTTCCTGCTGCAACCAGAACCTGCTTCTCTGTGTTTGCTGGTACTTACTGCTCACCCCTAAGAGTTGGGGAGCTGGCGTGGAAGCTTGCTCACCTCTCTGTCTGAGACGATCTTTCAAGAAAACAGCAAGAAATGCTATTCATTTGAGATGAGAACCTGGCCTTTGGTGCACCATTCCATTTTAATTCATGGCTTATTGGCAATCGCTCATCTCCTGCTGGAAATTAATTAAAGCTGGTGTTCCACAGGAGTGGTATTTGCTTTGAATACTAGACCCCACCATTGAAAGTTTGAAATGACAAAAGCATGTCTCCAATTTAGGGCTCAAAGAGGCATTTCAAGAGCCTCCTGTCGCTCGCAGCTATTCTGTTCCAAACAATGTGCTATAAATGTTCTCAGCGACAATGCACAGGGTGGATTTTAGCCACCTGGAAGCTCCTGCTGATTTTGCCAGAAAAAAAAAAAAAAAAGGTCTACCTAAGACTGGACATAAAAGGCCAATTTGGAGGACAAAATATGAGAACATCCTGTTTGCAAATTTTAAAATGACCCTCTTAATATTATGCTTCTCCAGTTCTTTTATGAAAGAAGTAATGTACCATGTATAAGAAGGGTAGTAAAAAGTTAATGATTTATCTGCTTTGAATTTCCCTTATTTCTCTCCCAAACCCCTTTTAAAATTTATGTGCATCTGCTCAGGAGGAGAAGCCCAGCCCTCCTGGCAGGGTCAGGAAGCAGCAGCTCCCCTTGCTGCAAAGACAAACTGACCAAGAGACAAAACAACCCAGGAAATAAAATCATGATCTTGCCTCTAAAATCCCAGATCTATACAAAGAGTTATGTAACATAAAGGGAACAGGAACCCTTCTTTCAGCCGAGACACTCTTCTATTTTCAGGGGGTGTCTATGGAAGCAGACCTTCCACTTTAGGCTTGTACACAGGATACTGAGATGGGTCAATCCTGCCTGGTTCAGGAAAGAATATTCTCTATTTGTTCCCCTAGTAGAGACCACTGACTCTCTCCACGTGTACAAAAGCATGTGTACCCACCTCACAATAAAACAGTGCAATCCAAGTAATCTGTTATAATTCTATATATCTGTTTATCCTTTTCATCTTTTGATACCAGGACTGTCTCCTATGACTTTCAAGCATCTATCCCTTTGTCCAGATACTATTTAATGACCTAACATGGTATTTAAGGCAGCTGCGGTAGCGTAGCGGGTAGAGTCAGGCAGGCAGGCAGGCAGGTTGGTAGGTCAGCAGTTCGAATCCCCAGGTAGGCAGGTAGGTAGGTAGGTAGGGCTAGGCTAGGGAAGCCCTTTGACTGTGTAGATCACAATAAACTGTGGAAAATTCTGAGAGATGGGAATACCAGACCACCTGATCTGCCTCTTGAGAAATCTGTATGCAGGTCAGGAAGCAACAGTTAGAACTGGTCATGGAACAACAGACTGGTTCCAAATAGGAAAAGGAGTATGTCAAGGCTGTATATTGTCACCATGTTTATTTAACTTATATGCAGAGTACATCATGAGAAATGCTGGACTGGAAGAAACACAAGTGGGAATCAAGATTGCTGGGAGAAATGTCAATAACCTCAGATATGTAGATGACACCACCCTTATGGCAGAAAGTGAAGAGGAACTCAAAAGCCTCTTGATGAAAGTGAAAGTGGAGAGTGAAAAGGTTGGCTTAAAGCTCAACATTCAGAAAACGAAGATCATGGCATCTGGTCCCATCACTACATGGGAAATAGATGGAGAAACAGTGGAAACAGTGTCAGACTTTGTTTTTCTGGGCTCCAAAATCACTGCAGATGGTGACTGCAGCCATGAAATTAAAAGACGCTTACTCCTTGGAAGGAAAGTTATGATCAACCTAGGTAGCATATTCAAAAGCAGAGACATTACTTTGCCAACAAAGGTTTGCCTAGTCAAGGCTATCGGGGAAGGCAATGGCACCCCACCCCAGTACTTTGCTGGAAAATCCCATGGATGGAGGAGCCTGGTAGGCTGCAGTCCATGGGGTTGCTAGAGTCAGACATGACGAACGACTTCACTTTCACTTTTCACTTTCATGCACTGGAGAAGGAAATGGCAACCCACTCCAGTGTTCTTGCCAGAGAATCCAGGGACGGGGGAGCCTGGGGGCTGCCATCTATGGGGTCGCACAGAGCGGACACGACTGAAGCGACTTAGCAGCAGCAGCAGCAGTCAAGGCTATGGTCTTTCCTGTGGTCATGTATGGATGTGAGAGCTGGACTGTGAAGAAGGCTGAGCGCCGAAGGATTGATGCTTTTGAACTGTGGTGTTGGAGAAGACTCTTGAGAGTCCCTTGGACTGCAAGGAGATCCAACCAGTCCATTCTGAAGGAGATCAGACCTGGGATTTCTTTGGAAGGAATGATGCTAAAGCTGAAACTCCAGTATTTTGGCCACCTCATGCGAAGAGTTGACTCATTGGAGAAGACTCTGATGCTGGGAGGGATTGGGGGCAGGAGGAGAAGGGGACGACAGAGGATGAGATGGCTGGATGGCATCACTGACTCGATGGATGTGAGTCTGAAGTGACCTCTGGCAGTTGGTGATGGACAGGGAGGCCTGGCGTGCTGCAGTTCATGGGTCGCAAAGAGTAGGACACGACTGAGCGACTGATCTGATCTGATCTGAACATGGTATTTGATCAATGAAATTTTTGTGTGGGGGGAAAAAAAAGACCCTAGGTTTTTTTACCTGAAAGAGAAGACAGAAATAATTTGTCTTGAAGCGTTCATATTTGGTTGGCCATAAATTTGGGGGTTTTTTTGGAAGACGTTCTAAATATTGGTGCCCATATAGCAACAATCCTATATATGAATAAACAAGACTTTATGAAATGAAATGAAAGTTAAAAATTGAGTCATTAGAGCATGCAACTATCAACTTCTGCCAGCAGCTGTGATTTGAATGCTCTTTAATAGAAGGAGGAAAAAAAACTAGAAAGCGATATTCTGCACATGCAACGAGAAGATACAATGCATTACTATTACATTTCTCATGGAAAGCCAAAGTCTCAAATATATAAAGTACAACACTGATTTCTCATGTTAGATACAGTATAATTAAAAGGCTAATTTTGACTTAACATACCCTGTTTAAATTGGACTCATAGCTTATTTAAATTGACCACTTATCTGGGCCTAATTTCAAGTTACCAGGGCCTTGAAAAACTGTCATAAAATCTTCAGATGCTACCATAAAAGAGAAGATGAGTTCAGTTCAGTCACTCAGTTGTGTCTGCCTCTTTGCCACCCCATGGACTGCAGTAACTGAGGCCTCCCTGTCCATCACCAACTCCCGGAGCTTGTTCAAACTCAAGTCCATTGAGTCGGTGATGCCATCCAATCATCTCATCCTCTGTCGTCCCCTATCTCCTCCTGCCCTCAATCTTTCCCAGCATCAGGGTCTTTTCAAGTGAGTTAGTTCTTCCCATCAGGTGGCCAAAGTATTGGAGTTTCAGCTTTAGCATCAGTCCTTTCAATGCATATTCAGGACTTATTTCCTTTAGGATGGACTGGCTGGATCTCCTTGCAGTCCAAGGGACTCTCAAGAGTCTCCTCCAACACCACAGTTCAAAGCACCAGTTCTTCAGTGCTCAGCTTTCTCTATAGTCCAACTCTCACATCCATACATGACTACTGGAAAAACTATAGCTTTGACTAGATGGACCTTTGCCAGCAAAGTAATGTTTCTGCTTTTTAATATGCTATCTAGGTTGGTCATAGCTTTTCTTCCAAGGAGCAAGAGTCTTTTAATTTCATGGCTGCAGTCACCACCTGCAGTGATTTTGGAGCCCTAGAAAATAAAGTTTGTTGCCATTTCCATCGTTTCCCCACCTATTGGCCATAAGGTATCAGAATTAATGCCATGATCTTCGTTTTTTGAGTGTTAAGTTTTAAGCCAGCTTTTTCACTCTCTTGCACTTTCATCAAGAGGTTCTTTAGTTCTTCTTTGCTTTCTACAATTAGAATGGTATAATCTACATATATGAGGTCATTGATATTTCTCTGTGCAAACTTATTTCCAACTTTTGCTTCATCCAGTCCAGCATTTCTCATGATGTACACATATAAGTTAAATAAGCAATGTGACAATATACAACTTTGACATACTCCTTTCCCAATTTGTAACCAATTCATTGTTTCATATTCTGTTCTAACTGTTGCTTCCTGACCTGCACACAGATTTCTCAGGAGGCAGGTCAGGTGGTCTGGTATTCCCATCTCTTGAAGAATTTTCCACAGTTTGCTGTGACTCACACAGTTAAGGATTTGGCATAGTCAGTAGAACAGAAGTAGATGTTTTTCTGAAACTCTCTTTCCTATGCTCCAACAGATGTTGGCAGTTTGACCTCTGGTTCCTCGGTCTTTTCTAAATCCAACTTGAACATCTGGAAGTTCTCAGTTCACTTCCAGATGTGAACCGAGAAGCCTAGCTTGGAGAATTTTGAGCATTACATTACTAGCATGTGAGATGAGTGCAATTGTGCAATAGTTTGAGCATTCTTTGGCATTGCCTTTCTTTGGCATTGAAATGAGAACTGACCTTTTCCAGTCCTGTGGCCACTGCCGAGTTTTCCAAATTTGTTGGTATATTGAATGCAGCACTTTCACAGCATCGTCTTTTAGGATTTGAAATAGCTCAACTGGAATTTCATCATCTCCACTAGCTTTCTTTGTTGTGATGCTTCCTAAGGCCCACTTGACTTTGCATTCCAGGATGTCTGGCTCTAGGTGAGTGATCACACCATCGTGATTATCTGGATCATTAAGATCTTTTTTTGTATAGTTCTGTGTATACTTGCCACCTTTTCTTAATATCTTTTGCTTCTGTTAGGTACATGCCATTTCGGTCCTTTATTGTGCCAATCTTTGCATGAAATGTTCCCTTGGTATCTCTAATTTTCTTAAAGAGATTTCTAGTCTTTCCCATTCTATTGTTTTCCTCTATTTCTTTGCATTGATCCCTTAAGAAGGTTTTCTTATCTCTCCTTGCTATTCTTAGCAACTCTGCATTCAAATGGGTATATCTTCCCTTTTCTCTTTTGCCTTTCACTTCTCTTCTTTCTTGAGTTATTTGTAAGGCCTCCTCAGACAATCATTTTGCATTTCTTCCTCTTGGGATTATTTTGATCACTGCCTCCTATACAGTGTTATGAATCTCCTATACAGAGTTATGAGATTTGATTTAGTTCATGCCTGAATGGTTTGTAGGGAATGACCTACTGTCTTCAGAGAAAAAGCTCTTTCTTCAATTTAATTCCAAATTTTGCAATAAGGGGTTCATGATTTGAGCCACAGTCAGCTCCCGGTCTTGTTTTTGCTGACTGTATAGGGCTTCTCCATCTTCGGCTGCAAAGAATATAATCAGTCTGATTTGGGTATTGATCATTTGGTGATGTCTATGTGTAGAGTCATCGCTTATGTTATTGGAAGTGGGTGTTTGCTATAACCAGTGCGTTCTCTTGGCAAAATTCTGTTAGTCATTGTCCTGCTTCATTTTGTACTCCAAGGCCCAACTTGCCTGTTACTCAGGTATCTCTTGACTTCCTACTTTTGCATTCTAGTCCCCTATGATGAAAAGGACATCATTTTTGGTATTAGTTCTAGAAGGTCTTGTAGGTCTTCATCAGATCAGATCAGATCAGTCACTCAGTCGGGTCCAACTCTTTGCGACCCCATGAATCCCAGCACGCCAGGCCTCCCTGTCCATCACCAACTCTCGGAGGTCACTCAGACTCACATCCATCGAGTCAGTGATGCCATCCAGCCATCTCATCCTCTGTCGTCCCCTTCTCCTCCTGCCCCCAATCCCTCCCAGCATCAGAGTCTTCTCCAATGAGTCAACTCTTCGCATGAGGTGGCCAAAATACTGGAGTTTCAGCTTTAGCATCATTGCTTCCAAAGAAATCCCAGGGCTGATCTCCTTCAGAATGGACTGGTTGGATCTCCTTGCAGTCCAAGGGACTCTCAAGAGTCTTCTCCAACACCACAGTTCAAAAGCATCAATCCTTCGGCACTCAGCCTTCTTCACAGTCCAGCTCTCACATCCATACATGACCACAAGAAAGACCACAGCCTTGACTAGGCGAACCTTTGTTGGCAAAGTAATGTCTCTGCTTTTGAATATGCTATCTAGGTTGGTCATAACCTTCCTTCCAAGGAGTAAGCATCTTTTAATTTCATGGCTGCAGTCACCATCTGCAGTGATTTTGGAGCCCAGAAAAAGAAAGTCTGACACTGTTTCCACTGTTTCTCCATCTATTTCCCATGTAGGACCATTCAAAGAAAAAAAAAAAAAAAAAGAGAAGTAGTTTCCTCAAATTAGGGAGTTGGTATGCATTCCTCTAAGAGAAATTAGTTTAATTTTAGACCTTCATTATTTTTCTTGACAAATTAAGTATTATTTGTGGAACATCTATACTAGCCAAAGCCCCAGGTAAAATGTTTCAGAGAATACAAAAGGTAGGATGTAATTCTGTTAGTAGTAGCAACTGCAGCAAGAAAAAAAAGTAGAAAGATCCACAAATAATGGAAACACACCTGAAAACAATAAGTATTCACATGTGCAAAGTTTCTTATTGTGTGCCAGGCACCATTCAAAGTATATCATGTTTACTTACACGTCAAACCTTCCCAACTACTCCTGGGAGGAAGGTGCTAATATTAACTTCATTTTAAGTATAAGATATTTGGGGCAAAAAAGTTAAGTGATTTGCCCAAGGTCATACAGCTAGCCAATAGCAGAGCCAGGATTTGAACCCAGGAAATCTGATGCCAAAGTCACATCCCTGGTTGACAGATTTCCATTCTGGAAATGACAGAAAAACTGCTAATGTTCTGGAGGAGTCTTATCATGAAATCTCAAGGCAACAGACTCACGTCTATCCTTCAAAACAAATCCACTGGCTCAAAGCATATGCACAAAATTTTCATAATATCTGGTGCTTCCTGTTTCATAGACTAGGAAGGGAGGCAGAGGGTATTCCAGATGGCAGAAACAGCATGAGCAGCAGGATGATGGGGCTCAGGATCCAGCAGCAATAGGCGCTTCATTTGCTCAGTGTACAGAGGGTGGAATGGGATGAGTAGTGGCTGGTTGGCAGAGCAGTGGATGGGGGTCAAGTACCACATTTCTTGATGACTTTTTTCTCAAAGGATTTAGATTCCTCTTGAATCCATGCAACTGCTCAATTGTACTTGTGAAGTTTGCACTGGTTATTTGTTTAAAAAAAAAAAAGAGCATTATGGATCTTTCAAGGGCTTCTTAGTTCTTAATGAATTCTTCTGAAAACCCTTTACAATAGACAGAGGATGACTTAACTATTAAATTGTGAGTTACCAAACTCAGCTCTTGGAAATGGCTTGCTTTTGAACTCCAAGAAAGTTTTACTAACAAAAATGTTGCCCTTTCAGTGGAAGATGATACTGCCTCACTCACCATTAGCAGGGTGTACTTTCTTTAGGATACACTCCCTGAAAGGAGAGTTGAATTTCCAGGTAAGAGTAAGGTTTCTCCAGCTCCCTTGACTGGTTCCTGTGATTTTAGCCAAGAGTTTAACAGGCAGAAATAGACAAGGAAGACTCCTCTGAATTCAGTATTATAGTACTGATTCCTGCCTGCATCTCTGGTCCAGGGAGAAAAGACATCACAGTTACAGCCACAGGAAGTGGGGCATTTCTCAAAGGCTCACAATGAAGGGACTCATGGGAAATGGGCCAATTCACCATGGGCCTAAAGTCTTCATCTCTAGCTGCAGATGTAACAGCACCTTACTCTGGGGCACACTGAGACCCACCCCTCACTGCTAATTCTGTCCTGTCACATATTCCACATCAACAAGCACTAACCATGAACTAGGCATTGTGCTAGACTATGAGATGGAAGAAACAAAAGGAAGTTCATCTCTTCCCATTATCTCAGGGATAATAAATGGAAGTAGTAAACAGGAATTTTAAAATAACCACTTCCAAACATACAGCTATGATGTAATTGAAAGGGTGCCCTAGAGAGGTAAGACTCTAATTTGGGGGGAAGGCCATCTCTGACTTTGCTATGGCAGATTTACTGCGTTAATGGGTCCATTGCATCCTCCTCCCTCCATCCATGCCTCTCGCTGCGGAATCTGCAGGGTTTTACACAGGAAGCAAAGTCTGATACCCTGCCCTTTGATCCCAAATTCAAAAATGTGATTTGCTTTAAGGAATAGGATGCTAGGAGATGTGATAACCCAGAGTAACAGATTTGGGGTCTCTTCTTGAGGTCTGCTATCCACATGGAGAATATTCTCCAGCTGGGTTGCTGGAGGATGAGACATAGATTAGGACCAAGACAATCCAGCCTCCTAGCTGATGCCATCCTAGATCGGCAAACACATCGCCCAACACCAGACAGGCGAGTGAGCTCAGCTAAGCCTGGCAGAGTGAGCAGGGCAAACACCACCCCCCAAATACGTGAGTAACAAATGCCCAGTGTTGTACTGCATGCCAGGGAGGCTTCATGGTTACGAAACAGCGTTAAGTGACAAGAGATCACTGACGTACAAGGTTGCATAGGTGATGAGCTCTAAGGAAGGGGCAGCCCAGAAAACCCACCGGAAGTCCTTGGCCTTGAGAGAAAGTGCACCTGGAGGCCCGTGTGTGGATTCAGGATGGATATTGGATATAAAATTAGCAGGACGTTGTGATAGATCAGATAGTGGAAGACAAGGGTTCAAGAGGCACCCAGGGATGATCCTATGTATCCAGGGTAGGCCACTCAGGAGACAGGTATGGAATTTACTAGAAGGGGGATCGAGGAACAGCCATTTGGAGTGTGTGGAGACTAGGGGTTCAGCACAGACATGGAGTCAGGGAGTGTGGCAGACAAGGGGCGGCAGTGTCGGAGCCTGTGGGATCAGGAGGCCCGAGAAGGAAGGCACTACGAGTGTGGTTGAGAGGACAGCAGATTTATGTCCACCTGTGAGATGGAACGACATGCCTCTGAGCAAGACTGCTGGCTGAAAATAAAGGAATGTCTGGGCCTGAAAGAAGTGTGTGTGTGTGTGTGTGTGTGTGTGTGCGCGTGCGCGTGCATGCGCACGTGTGCACTGTTGTTGTTCATTTGTACATTGAGGTACATTGAGGAATATGTTTTACTGCAACTTCAATCAGAAACAAATCCCAAAAACTCAAAGACACCATTCTAAGGCACAGTTACTGGGGTGCTTGGCTCCTCCTAGCCATAACAGTTGTTTAGCATAATGCAAAGCATAGTCTAAGAAAAGAGTCCAAACAGATTTCTTTCAGAAAAGTCACGGAGACACTCCTGGAAGAAAACAGATCTAGAGAGCCGTGGTGGTGTGAATGAATCAGGGGAAGAACAGCTGCTGTACCACTGGGACTTTGTCTAAGATAACTGAGGAAATTTTACAGTCTCTGTTTTGCTATTTCTTCAGTAAAAAGTTAATGAATAAATGCAGTTTGTCTACCCCTCCCCTCACCTTCCCTCCTTTCCTCCCTCTTTCGCTCTCTCTTTTTATTCTTCCTCTCTTCCTGCGTTTCTCTAATTGTAATGAAGCAGTTTATAGTTAGAGTGGTACTTCAGATATCTCTTTCTTTTAGCAGAACATATGCCCCATGCATCTGTTGGATCCTTTGGGATGCTCCACTGCATTTAAATTTCCATGTGTTGTGTAATATCATCTAAGCTTGGAATACAATTAGTGCTGAATAAATACTTCTGAAACTAAAGAAGAAATGGTTTTACATGCAATTATTTATTTTTCTGACAGAGTGCCTGAAGAACTATGGACAGAGGTTTGTGACACTGTACAGAAGGCAGTGATCAAGACCATTCCCCAAGAAAAAGAAATACAAAAAGGGAAAACAGTTGTCTGATGAGGCCTTACAAATAGCTGAGAAAAGAAGACAAGTGAAAGGCAAAGGAGAAAAGGAAAGATATACCCATTTGAATGCAGAGTTCCAAAGAATAGCAAGGAGAAATAAGAAAGCCTTCTTCAGTGATCAATGCAAAGAAATAGAGGAAAACAATAGAATGGGAAAGACTAGGGATCTCTTCAAGAAAATATGAGACACCAAGGGAACATTTCATGCAAAGATGGGCACAATAAAGGACAGAAATGGTATGGGCTTAACAGAAGCAGAAGATATTAAGAAGAGGTGGCAAGAATACACAGAAGAACTATACAAAAGATCTTAATGACACAGATAACCACAATGGTTTGATCACTCACCTAGAGCCAAACATCCTGGAATGCAAAGTCAAGTGGGCCTTAGGAAGCATCACTACAAAGAAAGCTAGTGGAGGTGATGGAATTCCAGTTGAGCTATTTCAAATCCTAAAAGATGATGCTGTGAAAGTGCTGCACTCAATATGCCACTAATTTGGAAAACTCAGCAGTGGTGACAGGACTGGAAAAAGCCAGTTTTCATTCCAATCCCAAAGAAAGGCAATACCTAAGAATGTTCAAAGCACCTCACAACTGCACTCATCTCACATGCTAGCAAAGTAATGCTCAATATTCACCAAGCCAGGCTTTCAACAGTACATGAACTGTGAACTTCCAGATGTTCAAACTGGATTTAGAAAAGGCAGAGGAATCAGAGATCAAATTCCCAACATCTGCTGGATCACAGATAAAGTAAGAGAGTTCCCAAAAAACATCTATTTCTGCTTTATTGACTATGCCAAAGCCTTTGACTGTGAATCACAACAAACTGTGGAAAATTCTTCAAGAGATGGGAATACCAGACCACCTTCCCTGCCTCCTGAGAAATCTGTATGCAGGTCAAGAAGCAACAATTAGAACTGGACATGGAACAACAGACTGATTCCAAATTGGGAAAGGAGTACGTCAAGGCTGTATATTGTAACCCTGCTCATTTAACTTATATGCAGAACACATCATGGGAAATGTTGGGCAGAATGAAGCACAAGCTGGAATCAAGATTGCCGGGAGAAATATCAATACCCTCATACACTCAGATGACACCACCCTTATGGCAGAAAAGTGAAGAGGAACTAAAAAGCCTTTTGATGAATGTGAAAGAGAAGAGTTAAAAAGCTGGCTTAAAGCTCAGCATTCAAAAAACTAAGACATGATGGCACCCTGTCCCATCACTTCATGGGAAATAGATGGGGAAAACAGTGGAAACAGTGACAGACTTTATTTTTGGGGCTCCAAACTCACTGCAGATGGTGACTGCAGCCATGAAATTAAAAGACCCTTGCTCCTTGGAAGAAAAGCTATTACCAACCTAGACAACATATTAAAAAGCAGAGACATTACTTTGCCACAAACGTCCATCCATCTAGTCAATGTTATGGTTCCAGTAATCATGTATGGATGTGAGAGTTGGACCATAAATAAAGCTGAGTGCTGAAGAATTGATGCTTTTGACCTGTGGTGCTGGAGAAGACTCTTGAGAGTCCCTTGGATTGCAAGGAGATTACACCCATCAATCCTAAAGGGAATTAGTCCTGAATATTCATTGGAAGGACTGATGCTGAAATTGAAACTCCAATACTTTGACCACCTGATGCAAAGGACTGACTCATTTAAAAAGACTGTGATACTGGGAAAGATTGAAAGCAGGAGGCAAAGGGAAAGAGATTTCATGCAAAGAGGATGAGATGGTTGGATGGCATCACTGACTCAATGGGCATGAGTTTGAGCAAGCTCCTGGATTAGGTGATGGACAGGGAAGCCTGGTGTGCTGTAGTCCTCAGGATTGCAGAGTCGGACATAACTGAGCAACTGAACTGAACTGAATTATTTTTCTGAGCAAAAAATTATAACACATACAAAGAGTAAAAAGAACAGAATTCAAATACTTAAATAAAGAATCAGTGCTTCACACTGGTTCATGCCATGGGGAAAAAGAAACCCAGATTCCACACTTCTAAATGGAAGTCCCTGTTCAGCCACTGAATAAAGCCTTTTCTCAGTACTTTAAAGTATATCAGTTTAAACAACAAATATTATAACTATGACTGAGTCCTATCTCTTAAAATAATGAATACTTTGAGGAACAGGAAAACAATATGTACTTTTTCCTCAGTACCCATGAGCTTCAAGGACTGTTGAATGGAAAACAGAAGCTTTTAGTGGCTCTTCTGTTTTCAGCTTTACAATCTTGATTCAAATTCTTACTTCACCTTATTAAAGAAAACTGGAGTTTGGTGCGGTTGTGATTCAAATGACAAATGAAGAGAGCCTGCCAAATCACACAGAGAAGCTTTGGGCAACAAAATGAAAACGGACACCCCTAGGTACTGAGACAGCAAATGCACATGGAGGTTAAAACTCAAAGGTGGCCCCATATGGGAGTTGCTCGTATAACACCGGCAGAATGCACTGAAATTAACAGGTCTTCACTGACCAGAATGCCTCAGACCTTCCTGAACAATGTCAAAACTCCTTCCCCATGGTCATGTACTAATGACACCGACATCCTGCGTCCCAGGAAAGCTTTTTTTGGCCAATCAATACCATCCTCTCTCAGCCATCCCTCAGTAGTCATCATTATTATGATTTGCCTTTAAATTGCTCTTCCCCATCTTCTCCCATTCCTCTCTGGAATTTCTTATCAATAAACAACTAAAGAGAATACATTATTTAGCATACTTTTTCCTACTACTTTGGTATTGATAATTTTGAACATCAGCATACTCATTTGATCTCTGTATATTGGACATTATTACCACTCACATGGCTACTCTCCTTTTTTGAATTTAGCTTCACCTTTCCTTGCAGATAAGGAAAAAGGCTGATAGTTTTCAATATAAGGACAAAATCCTCAAGTGATATAGTTCAATACCAGGGCCATCTAATCCTTGATTTTACATGTAGATAAATAAACTTACTGTTACCTTTCAAAGTAAGAGAAAATTTGGTACAATAATATAACACAGGCTATACCTGAATAAAAATTATTTTGTATCAAAAAGTAAATGTCTTCACAAATGGGAACCAATAAGGTGATTACTATATTAATTAGCTTGATTGTGGTAATCATTTAATGATTTATACACATATTAAATAATCACACAGCTAAATATATATAATTAAATATTAAATAAAACATTTTTATTAAGTATGCACAATTTTTACTTGTCAATTATACGTTAATAAATCTGGGGGTAGGGGAAGTCAACCCAAGAAACAATAATCATAAAATTAAAAGAATAGGACACTTCTAACTGGCTCCCAAATCAATAAACTGCTATACAAAAAAAGTAAACATTTAAACCCTCTCATTTTCTATATAAATGGCTACTCAAATATATGATACTTTCATCACCTACAGCTTATGTCTAGATGAAGCTGTAGCATGTGCAGTTACTGCACATTCTTACATCCTCTCCCTGCACCTGCCCCATACTTTATGAAGAGCAGTACTACTCCAGAGACCTTCCATCTGTGCCATGATCGGTGGTAGAAGAACAGGCTGGACACACCTTGGCTGACTTAACAAAATACCCAGAGGAGGGAACACAAAACAAGGAGACATAATTCAGGAGAAAATGACTATTCACGTCTTCCCTCCACCCTCTCCCTTGTTTCCTCAAGCCACCTTTCCTCCTAACCTCAAGAATGGTTTTTATAACTCCAAAGTTTAACGGGTAAAAGGACCTAGAAGAACTTTGCTAGGCAAATAAGCTTGTGTTATTGCCTCAGCTGGACAAGATGTAGAGAACTCCCGGTTCTTGGTGAGTATGTATTTGTTTCTATGCCCCACCGTCCTTACTTTATGAAGGTTAAGAGGGCAGGACACAGAGGAATGAGGACAGAGATAATCCTTAAAATGCCCGAAGAACACTGATGGGCTCGGGGAATGACTGCAGATAATTTTGCAGATAGCTGGACATGCTACACATATACACACATTATTTAAGATACGGCATTGCGCTAAATAAACCTGTGTATTTCTCATGTCAAGCCACACGAAGGCTTAGCAGATGCAATTAGATTGACATATTCAATGGCTGGTTACTATAACACATATTTGTTTGTAAAATATGGCATTGTTCTGCCAGATGGTCTTACCATGAAAACAACTATAGTAACTATCTTAGCATCGATGTCAACTCCCTGACTTAGCTGGTCAAGGCAAACTTATTCAGTAAACAGTCAAAATCAGTTCAGCAATCTTTCTCTTATTTAAAAAAAAAGTTAAAATTTATTCATCATCTCAGTAGGTTGAACAACTATTTTATAGTATTAAACCAAACACAAAGAGACATTCCTTCTTATGTGAATGCATGTAAAATATAACCCACAGAATATTTGCCTGAAATCCTACGTGGGAAAAATAATTGAGGGTTTTATAAATATTCTGAATATAGCCAAATGATAGCTAATGTTTTTAGGTCAAAGACATAATTGACAAATCAGTGAATTTCATACTTACAGATCAACCCAGAAAATGTATTAGATTTATTTATTTATGTATACTGTATTAATTATTTCTAGTTTCAAACAGATTTGGTGCCTTACATATCCTAAAAATATTTTTTATTTTAAGGCAGGATATAAACATGACTAAAATAAGGTCACGTTTTGCCCTGGAAGCTCTGGAAATAATCAGGAAACATGCAGATAAACTCAAATTCATAATAGAATGCAAAAAACACAAAATGACTGAATAGTGAGGGACAACCTTAATAAGGAAACTTTTCTTTTTTACATGTTAATACTATTTTGTTACTATATGTATATTTATTTTAAATGACATATTACATGATATAATGGTGGTTTAGTTGCTAAGTTGAGTCCAACTCTCGCAACCCCATGGACTGTAGCCTGCCAGGCTCCTCTCTCAATGGGACTCTCCAAGCAAGAATACTAGAGAGGGTTGCCATTTCCTTCTCCAACATGATGTAATATTGTGTTACAAATATATATGTGTAAAATTTGTATGTTTTGTTATAAATATATATATTATATATATGCATATACTATAAATAATTAAAATAAACACCCATTTATCCACCACCCCAATTGAAAATGTAGACTACCAATACCATTGCATGACCTATATTTGCCTTCCATATCACATCTTTCTGTCTACACATCTGCCAGAAGAAAACATTTCCTTAAAATTCTGAGTTGATTGCAGGCCTGTGTTATTTCTTATACAGTTTTATTAAATAGGTACATATCCATAAATAGCATACCTAAGTTTTGTTTGCTTTGAACTTTATAAAAAGTGTATCTACAGTATGTAGTTTTCTAGAATTTTCTTTTTTTTCAAGTTTGTATTTCTTCGATTTACAGATATTATCTCATTTAGCAGTTCATTCATTTTTTCTGTAGTATAGTATCCTGGTGTTGGAATATACCACTAATCTCTAACTGAAGGTCATTTAGATTTTTACCATCTTTTTTTCTGTTGCCATCATGAGCATGCTATTATCCATTTTCTTGTAGTTATCTTGGTGAACCTGTGCCAGACTTTTGGTAGTCTATCCCTGGTGGATTTTGTGGATTGTACAGAATATAATGTTCAATTTCACAAAATCTTATGGAACTGTTTTCCAAATTGCAAGAGTGATCCCCTCACCCAACTGGAAGACTAAAAGCAGTCTTGATAATGCACAACATCTTGGGATTGACCACCTTTTACATTTTTACCAATCTATTGAGTAGACAGCATTTCCTGGGATATTTGCATTTCTCTGACTAATGATGAGATTAGAATGACTATATATTAATCTGATTAGAGACAAAGGAGGGAGGAAAAATTTACATCACTGTGGGGAGGTAGGGAGGAGAATGTTGTCTTTGGTAAACTGGGATACTTTGTCATTGCCTTGCACCATGATCAGGTAATAATTTTTTTTTCTAAATATATAATTTAGGTCATCCTCTAAGGAAGCTTACACTCTCACTAAGAAAATGACTCCTGCATGAACAAAGTTCAGAATGAAGTACATTCTTATTGTCCCTAGCACCAGTGGCTGCTCTATCATGAAATCTTTAATGAATGAACACTTGCATAAGATGCCCTAAGATGAGCAACTCAAAAAGGATATCTTCCAACCACCTCATGCTCCGAAGTGAAAACGATCTTTTCTACCCCAAGCCTTTGCTTTTCTTCCTCTAGCCTTTGCTTTCTCTGTGGTGCTGTCTGTGCCGACACGTTCTCAGAATGGAACAGTAAGTCACCCTTGACTCTGTTATACCTTCCATGCCTTTCTTATACCTTTCATATAACCTTGACTCTGTTATACCATTTATTAAAGGTAGAATCCTGACAGTTTTATCTCCTGACTGTATCTGTAGCTCAGTGAGTCTCAAAGCATGGTCTGTAGACACTGGGTTATCCTAGGACCCTTTTGGAGCATCCCTGAGGTCAAAATATTTCATAAGGATCCCAAGAGGTCATTCCTTTTTTTCAATATGATGACAGTCACACTTTTTATACAAAAGCTACAGTGGATAATACTGCTGGTAACTTCACATGAATCAAGATGATGGCACCAGCTTCTAGGGTACCAGAAGTCATTGGATTCTTCTTTCTCACACACTGTTAGAAAATATGTCCTTCTTGAAGTAGTAACACTTACCAACTCTACTAAAACTTGACTCTTTAAAGCATGTTTTAAAAAATATTTTGTGTGGCAAACAGGAAGTATGCAGAAGTACTACTCCTGTAGGATGCTGAAGCATAATGGGGTTGACTGAATTGCAAAATAAAGCTGTTCTTCCCATGTGAAACCTTGCTTTTGCTTGAAAAAATGCCTGACAGGAAAATCATGGTTATTCAGACTTGGGGATACAGCAGATATTTTCCTGAAATGAATGGAGTCTGTCACTTTGAGGTAAATAACTGACAGTATTTGCTGCCAGAGATAAAATGCAAACTTTGGAACAAAAAGTATTTTGAAAAACTTGTATCCACCACCATGAGCTTCACAGCTTTCAATGCATATACCCTTTCTGATGAGATCAGTGGTAGTAATAATATTAATGAATGGGGTCATATATGAAATTCGTTCATGCTAAGACCAAATAATATGTCCTGGGAATTATGGCAACAACCAAAGAATATACTTTAATATGGAAAGCTCATCTCTACTGTGGCTATTGACCATCCATTCATTATTGAGCACCTACTCTGGGCTAGATTCTGATATAGATTAGTGATGACAAAAAGACAAAAATTCCAGACACCTCAGAGAAGTTTTGTATATATTAATTAAGTTAATGCTTAAAATAATGTTACGAGAAAAGCAGTATTAATGACCTCATTTTACAGTTGGGGAAAAAGAGCCATAGGGAGGTTGAGTATCTTGATTAGGTCACAAGCTTGCAAGGAATGGAAACAAGAGCTTATTAAGTCTATTCATCATAGTACTATTATGCAGGACAATATGATACAGTTTACTCTCATTACAAATGCTTTAAATTACCCTCTGACTTTAAAAAAACAATAACACCAAACATTTGGAGCATCCTTAGTAAGTTCTAGGCACCCTTTAAACAGCTTAATGGAAGTTAATCCTAGGAAGTTAAGTGCAGATTATGTGCCCATTTTACAGACAAAGAAGTGGAAAGTTAAAATTGAAAGTTGCTCAGTCATGTCCGACTCTTTGCAAACCCATGAACTATACAGCCCATGAGTTCTCCAGGCCAGAACACTGGAGTGGGTAGCCTTTCCCTTCTAAAGAGGATCTTCCCAACCCAGGGATCAAACCCAGGTCTCCTGCTTTGCAGGCGGATTCTCTACCAGCTGAGCCACAAGCGGAGCCCAAGAATATTGGAGTGGGTAGCCCATCCCTTCTCCAGCAGATCTTCCAGACCCAGGAGTCGAACCAGGGTCTCCTGCATTGCACATGGATTCCTTACCAACTGACTTACCAGATGAAGAAACTGAGGTTTAAAACTTTATGTAATTTGTCAGTGTTAAATACCTAAGAAGAAGATAAGTGTTAAATTCAGCCCTTCTACCCTTTGAGATCCTTTTGTTAACCATTAGGCTATACTTTCGGAGAAGGCAATGGCACCCCACTCCAGTACTCTTGCCTGGAAAATCCCATGGACGGAGGAGCCTGAAAGGCTGCAGTCCATGGGGTCTCTAAGAGTCGGACATGACTGAGCGACTTCACTTTCACTTTTCACTTTCATGAATTGGAGAAGGACATGGCAACCCACTGCCGTGTTCTTGCCTGGAGAATCCCAGGGATGGGGGAGCCTGGTGGGCTGCCATCTATGGGGTCGCACAGAGTCGGACACAACTGAAGTGACTTAGCAGCAGCAGCAGGCTGTATGTTCCTGTAAAGTCCAATTGTTCTTGGATTCACATTCTCAGAAATGACAAACCAATTACCAGTTATTAAGATTTGAGAAGCTTGATGTGAAAATAGAAAGAAATCAACTTGGTAGGCAAGCAAAACCTTTGTTGATTCATTCATCCAACCTTCATTGATACTTAGGGATTTGATGGTTATCTTAAAATTTGCTGATCTGAAAAAGTCAGCAAAAGTCTCTCTAGATTTCCTTTTTGTTCCTTTCTTTAGTCAAGCTCTGTTGTTTTAGAGCTTCAGCATGTCCTAGAATTACTGCAGAGGGTTGTGCACTTAAAATTACGTAGAAATGGCTTGGAGACATTTGGGAGCA
Source organism: Tragelaphus eurycerus (assembly GCA_935064755.1). NCBI lineage: Eukaryota > Metazoa > Chordata > Mammalia > Artiodactyla > Bovidae > Tragelaphus > Tragelaphus eurycerus. The sequence goes on from CAKXYN010000248.1 coordinate 937,359, forward strand.
TGTTGAAGGGCAATTTTGACTATGTGGCATTTTCTCCCCCTATGGACTGACTTTACAATCATCCTTCACTGTAACTAAATTAGAGCAACATTTTTTCTTACAATAATCCAGAGAGAACACAGAAAAACCCTCTAATATCTATAGTAAAAAAAAACACTCCTGAAGCCATGTGGTGGGGTGGCAGCAAGGAGGGACAGAGGATTAACCTAGGAGTCAAAATGAGTTAAGGGCTTCCCTGGCAGCTCAGTGGTAAAGAATCTGCTTGCCAGTGCAGGAGACATGGGTTTGATCCCTGGGTCAGGAAAATTCCTGCAGGAGGAAATGGCAAGTCACTCTGGTATTCTTGCCTGGGAAATCCCATGGGCAGAGGAGATTGGTGGGCTACAGTCCACAAAGAGTTGGGTTCGACTTAGAGACTAAACAACGACAACATAATTATTTAAAACATACATTTCATCAGTCATAATGCTGTTTTCATGAGATACGAGAGTGCTGACTTCTCAGTGCTTCAATTTCCACGACTGTAAAACGGGGGTAAAAACAGCACCTACGTCATGGCAAAGTGATGAAGATGAAATGAGGATAATTTGACAAATTCTTGGGATATTTGTCTGGCATATGGTGAACAATTGTGCTTTGTTGATTAAAATATAATGAAAATGAAATTGTGTTACTGAATTACATAATGAAGCACACAAAAATGAACATACATTTCTCATATCTCAGAGTAAATCAGAGAGAGGTCGTGAATCCTTCGGGTCCATGGGGCCCATCAAGAATGTGTTCTTAGGGGGTGGCTGAGCATACAAGTCAACAACGAGTGCTCCCGGGCCTCTCTGAGTACCTTCACAGTGGGGACAATATAGTCAGAGGGGAAAGACTTTCCCAAACCTTGAGTCTGGTATCAGACCACACTGCTTCTCTTTTATTTTCTTCCTGTGGGCAGGACGAAGGCACACAAGTGAGCAAACAGCAGGTGGGTCTGAAAGGTGGCAAGAGGTGGCATGGTGGCACCACCATGCCCACGTGGTCCCAATCAGGAGAGCCAGTAATGACACCACAGAGCTGGCAGTCCCTAGGAATGAGCTGAATTTATTTCTCCTTGGCCTGGAATGTACTTTCTTCTTCCTCCTTCTCCTCTGACAGTGCTAAACATAAATGTTGCATTTGCAAGATTAATTTTTAAACCCATTAAAAATATTACAACATAGAAGCTTCTATTCAATTTTCAGTTTGGCTGGAAATACTGTTTTTTCAAGGGTCCACTTGAAGCCAAGTTGCCATTATGATAGCTTTCTGAATAAACTGATGAAAAAAAAATCCCAAAGCACTTTATAGTCTGGATAATCTCATCTATAGACAGAGTCTAACTCTGTTATTCTAGACTGGGAGACAGAGTTGTATTATAAAATGTAAGATAAGTAACAGCCCTAGTTAAATGTCTCCGAGTCGGTGACACAGTCAGACTCTGGGTACTATGCAAGGTTAGGTGCAAGAGACTGGGGACTGGTAGGAGGCGGGGCATTGATGGCACACAAAATAAGGTCAAAGCCCTTGATATATGGACACTAACAGATGCTGAAGGTGCCCTGCCCACCCCCTCAACACTGACCATTCTCACTTCGGCCCGAGGCCACTGCCCTAAGTGCCAAAGCACTTATCTCTTCGACTGATGGTTTTCTCTGGCTGCCTTAGCTTGCCAGGCCTATGCCCAGAAGGGCTAGGGGTTCATGCCTTTCCCTCAAGGCCTATCCCTCCACAAATGGCTGGTGGGAGTGGTGAATGAATGTCCTAGGTGACTTGTTCCTTAGTTGGAATCACTCTAAAGTGGAAGACCTGTGCTGTCCCTTGGAGAAGCCCAGAGATGGAGCTCCCATAGTGGTAACTAGTTTGACAATGAACCCACCAAGAATGAGTGTTACAGAGTCTTCTTTCCCTTTCTCTCCTCCCATTACTTACAGGGTTTTCCTGGCACTGCATTCCAAAAAAACTACACGTATAAAGATCCTTATCTCAGAATCTCCTCCCGCTCCACCCTGCCAGAGAAACTCAAACCAGGATAGGGGTAATCCAGGGTGCTCTGTTGAGGTTTGGGAGTCAATTTTCTTCCTTTCTGTCTGTACCTCAACAGTAAAATCAATTTCTATTTACCTCTCAAATAAAAGGCAAGTCTCAATTTTTCATAACTGTTATATAGTTGCCTTCTAACAGCTTTTAGGAAGCCTACTGCACCATTTTGGGTACACAGAAAAAGTTAATGAGACATAAGGAAGCCAGGAAATCAATTAGAGTGAATCGGGTTATAAATCTCCAGTTGCCTGCTGTTTAACATTACATGTTGAAATATCACAAAAGACAAATCAAATGATCTTGGAGAACTTATTTATAACTGTTATCATTCACCTCTATTAGGCACTGGCACTCACTCATTCATTACTTTTAAGCAGCTGGGAAACACTATCAGAACCCAGCACCTAATGGGTTCAAGTCATGGAGGCTAGAAGATACAATGCTGGAAATTCTTTCTTTGAGTCACACACTATGAGTTGGAGCTTCCTGGGGCCATATCAAGGCTTCATTCATCTTGAGATCAGACACATAGGCTTTACTTATTGGCCTGATCAACCCTATTCAGAACTTCATCTTTCAGCAGAGACTTTCCTTTTAATAGCATTTAAGATGGCATATTTAGGAGTCAGTATGCCTGGGTTCAAACCCTGGTTCCACCTCTAATGAGCTGTGTAATTTTGAGCAAATTACTTAACCTCTCTGTGCCTCACTTTTCTCATCTATAAAATGGAAATAATAATAGAATCTACATCATGGGGCTGTTATAAAGATTAATGAGTTGAGCTACGTCCAGCAGCATTGGCAGTAGAGAATTGGATAGAAATACAATTTCTCAAGCCCCACACCAGACCGCCTATACCAGAGGCTGCATTTTACAATCACGAGGGGACTGTGTACACATTAAAGCCTGAGAAGCACTGACTTAACACACGTCAAGTGCTTGAAGCAGAGCTCAACAGGCTAAAAGTGCCCAATTTTCACTATTATTATCTCAGCTAATGAGATGTTACCCTAGGAAAGTCTTTAGTGATCTCCAAAACTAAGTGCTTCTGTGAAACCATTCTTTCATGGCACATGCTACGGTCACCCTTTTACATATTTTCCATAGTTACTTGATTCACGTCTTTTCTCTTTAACTTATTAGCTCGTGTCACAGATCCAATTTCCTAAAAGGAAATCCTTGAGGGGAAGGTACTTAGATAGGGGAAACAGATAGTGGAGGGGGGAAATACAGGTTATGGAAGCCAAGTTGAGTTTGCCTCTGCCTGATCCTATAGGGAGCTCCAGAGTGTAGATTATATCAGTGTTTCTAGCCTTGAGGCGAGGAAACTGAGCATTCATCTTCATACTCCAGTCAATTGCTGGCCAACAACGTCCCCAGGAGGAAACTCCCAGGCACTCCTGGCACCTTTGAAGAGGAGTCAAGGGCTGTCTTCTGCAAAGGGAGCAGGTGTTGGGAGTGAAGCACATGAAAGGAGGGGGATGGGAACCCAGGACCGAGAAGCAGGGACCCAAGACCATCTGGGCACAAAGCTGACACGGTCCAATACAGCCAGGCACTACCCAGATGTCAGATGGTCCCAAATGGGCCCCTTTGACACCCTACCTTGCCCCACCCCCAGGCACTCATTCATGTAGTCAACAAATGGTGTTCCGATTATCTACTAAGTGCCAGGTACTCTTTTAGAAACTGGTGATAGAGTAGTGATGAAATATGGGGCTTATGAAATCTAGTGGAGAACAGACAATAATAAGCAGTAAACACACAGGTGTACAAGATACTTCCCACCACTGATACCTGCTAAGATTGTATATGCAGAGTAATAGACTGACTTCTAGGGCCTGGAGAGGAAGTGAAGTTGGTAACTGCAGTTGGAACTGCAGCACCCCATGCGGATCCCCTCTGATGGACAGGAGCCCCAACTCCACAGACTCCGCAGGGGTTTGCTACCAGCCCCACCCACACTCTGCTGGGGAGAATGGTCCCTTTCTAAGCAGTACACCTTGGCAGAAGAGCACCACTCTGGGAGGAGGCAGCTGGAAGCCACCCCTGGGTCAGAGAGGCTGTGGGGAGCCAAGGATGGGCTGCAGTCCATGAGGGCCAACTACTCTGGAGCTTGCTGAGGGATCAGGCTGAGGCGGAACCCTTCTCGCGCTTTCCTCACTTCCTTCCAGCCCTACTTTGTTCAGATTCCCTCACTCTCTTTCCCCTGAGAGCATCCCCTCAATACACAGCTTGTGGGGGAATCCCACTCTGCTTCCAAGGGACCCAACATAAGACAGCCACTTCTCTTCTCCCCAGAATTCTCTTTCCCTACACAGCCCTGGGCAAGAGTTCCAGCCGTAAACGAGCAGCCACTGCTCTCTTTTGCTTACGGCCTGCAGGCCATCCAGGAGAGGAATCAGAGCAGCAAAAGGCCCCACTTCCACTCGTACTGGCCTCCTGATGGAAAGGCAGGAGTGGAGAAGGGCAGACCTAAAAGACAGAACTCAAGGTCTGCCAAGAATTCTTGATGTCCTGGTTGGGAGGGTGCCCTGCTGTCCAGCTTACTGGTGACCAGCCTGAGGCATGGATAGACACACGACTGAGGATTAGTGTGAACAGAGGAATCCTCTAGCTTACAGTGCGCTTAACACACACAAGTGCCAATTATACATATCAAAATGCCAAAGGCAGCATGTACCTATGGCCCTCTTCTTAAAGGATGAGAAGATCTCAACCCTTAATGCTTAAGCTTCACTGGTCACTAACAAGTTTTTAACTGTCCAAAGTACTTTAGGTTTCTGAGGCAGCTGGGAGGCAAAACTAGTGGTCATATGTCAATGCAATACATTCCTTGATCAATTACCAGTCTGTATAGGTGATGCTGAGATGATGAACAGGTCGAAAGGGTCCAGGTTGATTTTCTGTACATCCATCAAGCAGATGCTATGATTCTGCTGGCTTATTACACCTGGTGGAGAGGCACACAGGGAACATGCTTGTCTTGCCGGCAGCTTCCCAGGGGACCAGTGCTGAGGGATTGCTCTCCACCCCATAGGGATCAGCAGCACGGAACTGCGGGTGCCATCTGGCTCCCTGCCCTCCCCACATGCCCAGCAAGCCTCCTGGGACAGATGAAGCATTTTGGGTGGCTGCTGCTGCTGCTGCTAAGTCGCTTCAGCCATGTCTGACTCTGTGCAACCCCACAGACAGCAGCCCACCAGGCTCTCCTGTCCCTGGGATTCTCCAGGCAGGAACACAGGAGTGGATTGCCATTTCCTTCTTCAATACATGAAAGTGAAAAGTAAAAGTGAAGTCACTCCATCATGTCTAACTCTTAGCAACCCCATGGACTGCAGCCTACCAGGCTCCTCCGTCCACGCCCAGCAAGCCTCCCGGGACGGATGACGCATTTTGGGTGGCTGTGCTCGTCAATAAGCTGGGGACACCCTATCTCCTTCCTTATTCACATCACAAATTTTATATTATTAAACATTCCTGACATCTGTAACACAATGCTAATATATATATATACACACAGATTTATAAATTTATGTTCATATTACATCAAATAATATTAAATCATAGATATATTACATGTCAGTATTATAAATAATATACAAATATATGCATAGTGTATAGTGTTAGTTGCTCAGTTGTATCCGTCCAACTCTGCAACTCCATGGACCATAGCCCATGAGGCTCCTCTGTCCATGGAATTCTCCAGAAATATATGCATCTGCTGCTGCTAAGTCCTTCGTCGTTCCCTCTTCCCCCTCTCTTTTTTGGTTTTTCTTTTTCATATAAATATATATATATATATATATATATATAAATATTGAAGTGTGATCCTTTGGAGTACAGGATAAAGAAAGTCACACAAACAGGTTAAAAAAAAAAAAGCCATAGCACAGTAAAAATTGGCTACTGATTTTTGAAGAAAATACATTCATCTGAATCTTACTTATCACAAAAATTTAATAAAGTCCTGTAGAACTTTTTTAAAGGTAACTATTAAAAGAAAGAGTGCTCAAACTACCGCACAATTGCACTCATCTCACACGCTAGTAAAGTAATGCTCAAAATTCTCCAAGCCAGGCTTCAGCAATATGTGAACCGTGAACTTCCTGATGTTCAAGCTGGATTTAGAAAAGGCAGAGGAGCCAGAGATCAAATTGCCAACATCCGCTGGATCATAGAAAAAGCAAGAGAGTTCCAGAAAAACATCTATTTCTGCTTTATTGACTACGCCAAAGCCTTTGACTGTGTAGATCACAATAAACTGTGGAAAATTCTGAGAGAGATGGGAATACCAGACCACCTGATCTGCCTCTTGAGAAATCTGTATGCAGGTCAGGAAGCAACAGTTAGAACTGGTCATGGAACAACAGACTGGTTCCAAATAGGAAAAGGAGTTCGTCAAGGCTGTATATTGTCACAATGTTTATTTAACTTATATGCAGAGTACATCATGAGAAATGCTGGACTGGAAGAAACACAAGTTGGAATCAAGATTGCTGGGAGAAATATCAATAACCTCAGATATGCAGATGATACCACCCTTATGGCAGAAAGTGAAGAGGAACTCAAAAGCCTCTTGATGAAAGTGAAAGTGGAGAGTGAAAAGGTTGGCTTAAAGCTCAACATTCAGAAAACGAAGATCATGGCATCTGGTCCCATCACTACATGGGAAATAGATGGAGAAACAGTGGAAACAGTGTCAGACTTTGTTTTTCTGGGCTCCAAAATCACTGCAGATGGTGACTGCAGCCATGAAATTAAAAGATGCTTACTCCTTGGAAGGAAAGTTATGACCAACCTAGATAGTATATTCAAAAGCAGAGACATCAGTTTGCCAACAAAGGTTCACCTAGTCAAGGCTATGATCTTTCCTATGGTCATGTATGGATGTGAGAGCTGGAGTGTGAAGAAGGCTGAGCGCCGAAGAATTGATGCTTTTGAACTGTGGTGTTGGAGAAGACTCTTGGGAATCCCTTGGACTGCAAGGAGATCCAACCAGTCCATTCTGAGGGAGATCAGCCCTGGGATTTCTTTGGAAGGAATGATGCTAAAGCTGAAAATCATATTTTGGCCACCTCATGTGAAGAGTTGACTCATTGGAGAAGACTCTGATGCTGGGAGGGATTGGGGGCAGGAGGAGAAAGGGACGACAGAGGATGAGATGGCTGGATGGCATCACTGACTCGATGGATGTGAGTCTGAGTGACCTCTGAGAGCTGGTGATGGACAGGGAGGCCTGGAGTGCTGCAGTTCATGGGGTCGCAAAGAGTCAGACACGACTGAGCGACTGATCTGATCTGATTAAAACAAAAGATTAAAAATACGTATCTGGGTATATATAAGTCTTATAGGTCATTTGAATATTTTTTTCAAACATAAAACAAATGGAAGAATTATAAAGAAAGCCACGGATATTTTCAACAGGAAAAGATTTTTCAAATTCTTCAGGCTAAACCATCATGTGTCTTAAAAAGAAAACAGGAAGTTAGGAAGATATTTCACTACAAATCTAATAGATAAAAGTATTATGATTATTGTGAAGAGATCCTTTCAATATAAAGAGCTCTGGACCTCTGGAGTTGCACTGAAGTAAATCTCTTAGGAATATTCATGATCTCTAACATATAATAGGTACTATATACTTATTTTTTCAATAATTAATACTTAACTAACAAACAGGGAAATGAGTAAAGAGCACACACATACAATTTACAGGGAAGGCCATGTGCAGGATCCACATATGGGGCGCTGTGTGTGCCCCTGCTGATCCCCACCACCCAGCTCTTGAATGTTGCCTGCTAATAGCTCCTAGTGGTCCTTTCTGAAAATTACCTTCAACCAAATGTGAGCTGCCTCACCCAGAACCGACAGAACCTCAGCTAATCAGTGACTCTTTTGGGTGAAAGATGTCTAGGCAACAGGAGGAGATAGAAAAACAATATATGATACTTTGACAGACTAGAAAGAAATCATTCAAATAATTTTTTCCAGAATACCAAATAATATAGAAATATGGTCATTATAGGGCTTCCCTGGTGACTCAGATGGTAAAGAATCCACCTGCAATGAGGGAGCCCCTGTATTGATCCCTGGGTCGAGAAGATCTCCGGGAGAAGGAAATGGCTACCTAGTCCATTTAGGAGTATGTAAATAGAGTAAATGGAGTATGTAAATGTATTCTTGCCTGGGAAATCCCATGGACAGAGGTGCCTGGGGGGCTACTGTCCAAGGGGTTGCAAAGAGTTTGACATGACTGAGCGATTAACACTTTCACTTTTCATGGTCATTGTATACTATGCAGGTCATAAATATATAGTTTAAGTTAGTGACACATACATAAGGCAACCTGAGAAAACACACTTTATTATCTTATGCTATGCCTCTCAGATCCCATCTAAAATCACCAATGGACTATAACAGGCAGGACATAATTGATCAGCCCTGAAACAATACCAACAATATTAAAAATTAAACTTGCACTACACATAAAGGGAAGGGAAATTGAAGGAAAACACCAAGGGCTACCTTGTATGTTTCCATCTTGAGAAACAAACACAACATAATCGAAAGTGATCTTTGCAGGATCTTAGGAACACACCCCTAGAAATGGTGGATACAAGTGAGGAGGTCGCAAGAGCAGCCCACCCCAGTGGAGAGTCCCCAGCATTATGAACCATCTACTCAAACAAAATTTTGATCATCTTCCTAACTTGCAGTATATTTCGACGATGCAGCAAGTAGAACATTATGTCTGGACCCATTGTGTGCCTGACAAGGAGACTAGTCCAAGAGAAAAATTAAATACAGAAAATCACCATGTCCTTTGTGTGGAAATTAACAAGACTGTGTCAGTCAGGCCCTCTCACCCCATGTTCTATAAGCAATGGCCGTGAAGAGCTGTGCAACAGCTGAGATTGCTTATGGCACTACACAAGCACACCGCAAAGAGCTCACCTGGTCGTGGGCTACTTTGTGCAGCTCGCCTCTATGGGCACCATCTGGGAAAGCTTTGCTGCTGCACTGGGGCGGCATCCTGGTTATGTTTTGTGAGGTTATGTTAAGGCTGTTGCTACGGCTGCTGAGTCAGCAGGAGAGAGGCTGTGTTTATGGCCGTCATGCTGGCCAGGAGAGAATATAACCTGTCTGCGGTTCCTATGGCTCCTCGCGTCTTTTTCCAGCCTCTTAGCTCAAGCCTTGCCTATCCTGGGTTCAGCAAACAGTGTGGACAGTGGGAATGGCAAGACAACTGGCATCATGAACATGATCAGCAATACACCTTCAAGTTGCTAAGTCACTGATCTAGCAATATAAATATATTAATATAACACCCAGAAAAGGATTCCTTTTTAAAAAATTAATTTTTTTTTACTGTAAACATAGGAAAGGATCCAATCATCATTATTTCAGTGTTACAGACAAATGTCGGGTCTATATCCAGGTGACTCTCTGTTCAAAGATGGAGAAATATTAGAACGAATAATAATGTTTTAAAAGTTTGATCCCTAAAGATACTGCATTTATGTGTATGTGTATATATTTATGTATACATATAAAACAAAGAGAAGGAACGTATATTTGGGGAAACATTAACAGAGAAAACAAGTGAAGCATCTGCTTTATGGCACCGATAAAATTCCTTGAAACAAGAAGTATATAAATAATGAAAACACAAGGCCACAGGATGAGATAAAACAGAAACTAAGACACAGGCAGAAATAATATCAGAGCTAAATAGCCAAAGAAGACAGAAGACAACATCAAGAAAGAAAAATACCATAGTAACATTAGTCCTTGCTAGAAATACGGTGCTTAATTGTCAGAGCAGAAAAACTGAACCACTGATACAGAAAAAAAAATCTTTTAAACTCAGAGTGTTTTTATTTTAAAAAGATAAAATCATGAGAAAGAAGATAACACATATGAAAAGTACACCCAAATAGTACAAACTGATACTCCACAGGCTAAGGCCAGATAAATCCAGCAGGATTAAGAATTAAGGAAAAAGCAGAAGGAAATGGTTCCAAATCTGTCCATTTTAAAAAAATTCCTGAGATTCCAAGTGAAAGTTATAAAATATTATCAATTTCAATACATATGATAATACCTTGATTTTTACAAAAATACTTCAAGGGGATTAAAAAAAAAAGTCCTTAGAACATTCAGGAAGATAAAAGCAGCAAGAATTTCTTACAAAGACATAAAAAATCAGGATACCTGCACTTCTTTTATCACATACCAGGTCAACAGAGTTTCAGAGAAAAATGCCTGTAATGAAGGAGTCTATACAATTATCCTAGTACTTGGATAAAATTAATAGAATGATATTTTGATATGCATGAGAACATCAAGCTTAATATATATGAAATATTTCTCAAAAGTATCACTAAAATGTATATTCTAGTCAACTAGATACAAATCAAAATTATAGCTTCAGAATGGAGGAATTGTGATAAAAAGATGAAAAACTGCTGTACAGCAGAAATTTAACACAACACTGTAAATCAACTATATTGAATACGATTTTAAAATATAGATGTTCATTTAATAAAAGGCTGAAAGAATAAGCAATTAGATTTACTACCAGATTTTATGTTACTTGTTTCTACAGCCAAAGTGACTCAGCTTTACATATATACATATATATGTGTGTGTATCAGTTCAGTTCAGTTGCTCAGTCATGTCCAACTCTTTGCGACCCCATGAATCGCAGGACGCCAGGCCTCCCTGTCCATCACCAACTCCCGGAGTTCACTCTAACTCTTGTCCATCGAGTTGGTAATGCCATCCAGCTGTCTCATCTTCTGTCGTCCCCTTCTCCTGCCCCCAATTCCTCCCAGAATCAGGGTCTTTTACAATGAGTCAACACTTTGCATGAGGTGGCCAGAGGACTGGAGTTTCAGCTTTAGCATCAGTCCTTCCAATGAATACCCAGGACTGATCTCCTTTAGAATGGACTGGTTGGATCTCCTTGCAGTCCAAGGGATTCTCAAGAGTCTTCTCCAACACCACAGGTTCAAAAACATCAATTCTTTGGCACTCAGCTTTCTTCACAGTCCAACTCTCACATCCATACATGACCACTGGAAAAACCATGACCTTGACTAGATGGACCTTTGTTGGCAAAGTAATGTCTCTGCTTTTGAATATGCTAATTAGGTTGCTCATAACTTTCCTTCCAAGGAGTAAGCTTCTTTTAATTTCATGGCTGCAATCACCATCTGCAGTGATTTTGGAGCCCCCCCCCCCCAAAAAAAATAAAGTCTGACACTATTTCCACTGTTTCCCCTTTTATTTCCCATGAAGTGATGGGACCAGATGCCATGATCTTCATTTTCTGAATGTTGAGCTTTAAGCCAACTTTTTCACTCTCCTCTTTCACTTTCCTCAAGAGGCTTTTTCGTTCCTCTTCACTTTCTGCCATAAGGGTGGTGTCATCTGCATATCTGAAGTTATTGATATTTATCCTGGCAATCTTGGTTCCAGCTTATGCTTCTTCCAGCCAGCATTTCTCATGATGTACTCTGCATAGAAGTTAAATAAACAGGGTGACAATATACAGCCTTGACGTACTCCTTTTCTTATTTGGAACCAGTCTATTGTTCCATGTCCAGTTCTAACTGTTTGCTTCCTGACCTGCATACAGGTTTCTCAAGAGGCAGATCAGGTGGTCTGGTATTCCCATCTCTTTCAGAATTTTCCACAGTTTATTGTGATCCACACAGTCAAAGGCTTTGGCATAGTCAATGAAGCAGAAATAGATGTTTTTCTGGAACTCTCTTGCTTTTTCCATGATCCAGCGGATGTTGGCAATTTGATCTCTGATTCCTCTGCCTTTTCTAAAACCAGCTTGAACATCTGGAAGTTCACGGCTCACATATTTCTGAAGCCTGGCTTGGATAATTTTGAGCATTACTTTACTAGTGTGTGAGATGAGTGTTTATATATATATATATATATATATATATATATATATATATATATATATTCATGTCAGTTGCTCAGTCATGTCTGACTCTTTGCGACCACATGGATTATAGCCTGCCAGGCTCTTCTGTCCAGGGGACTCTCCAGGCCAGAATATTTCCCTTCTCCATGGGATCCTCCCAACCCAGGGAGCGAATCCAGACCTTGTACACTGCAGGCAGATTAATCCTGGGTTTGATCTCCTGGAGAAGGGAAGGGCTACGGGGTTGCCATTTCCGCTATTTTGGTCTGGAGAACTGCATGGACATATAGTCCATGGGGGGCAAAGAGTCAGATACAACTGAGCAACTTTCATATATATATATATATATATATATATCATGTATTATTCTATATATATATATATACACTATATATGTATTCTTTTTCATATTCTTCTCCATTGTGGTTTACCATAGGATATTGAATATAGTTCCCTGAACTATAGAGTAGGAACTTGTTTTTATCCTTCCTATACATAATCGTTTACCTCTGCTAATTCCAAGCTCCTAATTCTTCCCTTCCCCACCATCCCTTCACTTTTGCAAACACAAGTCTGTTCTCTGTACCTGTGAGTCTGTTTTTTTTTTTTTTTTTTCCATAGATATGGTGACTCACATTGTATTTTAGATTTCACATATAAGGGATATATGGGTATTATCTTTCTCTTTCTGACTTACTTTGCCTAGTATGATAATCTCAGGTTCCCCATGTTTCTGCAAATGGCATTATTTCTAAATAAACATTTATCAATTGCTTACTAAATGTGAATAAGACTTACAAATATGGTAACAAAACACATTTAAAAGAATATAAATACTTGAAACAAAAGATCAGCTGAAACTGGGAAATTATTTGACCATAATTAAAGACATGTCAATATTTTTATTATACAAAGAATTTTCATACTTTAATAAGTACGAAAAGAGATATGGGGCATAAACAGGAAATTTAAACTAGATTCTCAAATTACCAAGAAATTGTTTTAAAGGTTCAGTATTGTTCACTATCAGGGCATTTGAAATAAAAACAATAATAAGAGATCACTTATTAATTTCAATCTTAAAAAAATTATACTAGTTTGTAGTAGGAAACATTTGGTACTAAATGTACTCTTAGATATAACTGTGAAGTCTAACTTTGTATCACAAGTCTGAAATTATTAATACTTTTAAAATGGTCATTTCATCTCTAAGTTAATGATTTTGACATGAAAAGATTTATAAACGTGGATGATTTTGAAAAATATATTCAAAAGTATGACTTCATTTAAATATATGATATATATTTATCTATCTGTATGTAAATATCATGCAGTCATTAAGAGAATGTCAGATCAGATCAGATCAGTCACTCAGCTATGTTTGACTCTTGCAACCCCATGAATCGCAGCACGCCAGGCCTCCCTGTCCATCACCAACTCCCGGAGGTCACTCAGACTCACATCCATCGAGTCAGTGATGCCATCCAGCCATCTCATCCTCTGTTGTCTCCTTCTCCTCTTGCCCTCAATCCTTCCCAGCATCAGAGTCTTCTCCAATGAGTGGCCAAAACTGCACTCTTCACATGAGGTGGCCAAAATACTGGAGTTTCAGCTTTAGCATCATTCCTTCCAAAGAAATCCTAGGGCTGATCTCCTTCAGAATGGACAGGGTGGATCTCCTTGCAGTCCAAGGGACTCTCAAGAGTCTTCTCCAACACCACAGTTCAAAAGCATCAATTCTTTGGTGCTCAGCCTTCTTCACAGTCCAGCTCTCACATCCATACATGACCACAGGAAAGACCATAGCCTTGACTAGGCGAACCTTTGTTGGCAAAGTGATGTCTCTGCTTTTGAATATGCTATCTAGGTTGGTCATAACTTTCCTTCTAAGGAGTAAGCGTCTTTTAATTTCATGGCTGCAGTCACCACCTGCAGTGATTTTGGAGCCCAGAAAAAGAAAGTCTGACACTGTTTCCACTGTTTCCCCATCTATTTCCAATGCAGTGATGGGACCAGATGCCATGATCTTCGTTTTCTGAATGATGAGCTTTAAGCCAACATTTTCATTCTCCACTTTCACTTTCATCAAGAGGCTTTTGAGTTTCTCTTCACTTTCTGCCATAAGGGTGGTGTCAACTGCATATCTGAGGTTATTGATATTTCTCCCAGCAATCTTGATTCCAACTTGTGTTTCTTCCAGTCCAGCGTTTCTCATGATGTACTCTGTATAGAAGTTAAATAAACAGGGTGACAATATACAGCCTTGACGTACTCCTTTTCCTATTTGGAACCAGTCTGCTGTTCCATGTCCAGTTCTAACTGTTGCTTCCTGACCTGCATACAGATTTCTCAAGAGGCAGATCAGGTGGTCTGGGATTCCCATCTCTTTCAGAATTTTCCACAGTTTATTGTGATCTACACTGTCAAAGGCTTTGGCATAGTCAATAAAGCAGAAATAGATGTTTTTCTGGAACTCTCTTGCTTTTTCCATGATCTAGTGGGTGTTGGTAATTTGATCTCTGGTTCCTCTGCCTTTTCTAAAACCAGCTTGAACATCAGGAAGTTCACGGTTCACATATTGCTGAAGCCTGGCTTGGAGAATTTTGAGCATTACTTTACTAGCGTGTGAGATGAGTGCAATTGTGCAGTAGTTTGAGCATTCTTTGGCATTGCCTTTCTTTGGGATTGGAAGGAAAACTGACCTTTTCCAGTCCTATGGCCACTGCTGACTTTTCCAAATTTGCTGGTGTATTGAGTGCAGCACATTCACAGCATCATCTTTCAGGATTTGCAATAGCTCAACTGGAATTCCATCACCTCTACTAGCTTTGTTGTAGTGATGCTTTCTAAGGCCCACTTGACTTCACATTCCAGGATGTCTGGCTCTAGGTCAGTGATCACACCATCGTGATTATCTGGGTCGTGAAGATCTTTTTTGTACAGTTCTTCTGTGTATTCTTGCCACCTCTTCTTAATATCTTCTGCTTCTGTTAGGTCCATACCATTTCTGTCCTTATCAAGCCCATCTTTGCATTAAATGTTCCTTTGGTATATCTGATTTTCCTGAAGAGATCCCTAGTCTTTCCCATTCTGTTGTTTTCCTCTATTTCTTTGCATGGATCACTGAAGAAGGCTTTCTTATCTCTCCTTGCTCTTCTTTGGAACTCTGCATTCAGATGCTTATATCTTTCCTTTTCTCCTTTGCTTTTTGCTTCTCTTCTTCTCACAGCTATTTGTAAGGCCTTCCCAGACAGCCATTTTGCTTTTTTGCATTTCTTTTCAATGGGGACGGCAACCCAGGATGGGCAGGTCATGGTGGAGAGCTCTGACAGAATGTGGTCCACTGGAGAAGGGAACGGCAAACCACTTCAGTATTCTTGCCTTGAGAACCCCATGAACAGTATGAAAAGGCAAAATGATAGGATACTGAAAGAAAAACTCCCCAGGTCAGTAGGGGGCCCAATATGCTACTGGAGATTAGTGGAGAAATAACTCCAGAAAGAATGAAGGGATGGAGCCGAACAAAAAAAGAATACCCAGCTGTGGATTTGACTGGTGATAGAAGCAAGGTCCGACGCTATAAAGAGCAATATTGCATAGGAACCTGGAATGTCAGGTCCATGAATCAAGGCAAATTGGAAGTGGTCAAACAAGAGATGGCAAGAGTGAATGTCGACATTCTAGGAATTAGCAAACTAAAATGGACTGGAATGGGTGAATTTAACTCTGATGACCATTATATCTACTACTGCGGGCAGGAATCCCTCAGAAGAAATGGAATAGCCATCATGGTCAACAAAAGAGTCCAAAATGCAGTACTTGGATGCGGTCTCAAAAATGACAGAATGATCTCTGTTCGTTTCCAAGGCCAACCATTCAATATCACAGTAATCCAAGTCTATGCCCCAACCAGTAACGCTGAAGAAGCTGAAGTTGAACGGTTCTATGAAGACCTACAAGACCTTTTAGAACTAACACCCCAAAAAGATGTCCTTTTCATTATAGGGAACGGGAATGCAAAAGTAGGAAGTCAAGAAACACCTGGAGTAACAGGCAAATTTGGCCTTGGAATACAGAATGAAGCAGGGCAAAGACTAATAGAATTTTGCCAAGAAAATGCACTGGTCATGACAAACACCCTCTTCCAACAACACGCGAGAAGACTCTACACATGGACATCACCAGATGGTCAACACCGAAATCACACTGATTATATTCTTTGCAGCCAAAGATGGAGAAGCTCTATACAGGCAGCAAAAACAAGACCGGGAGCTGACTGTGGCTCAGACCATGAACTCCTTATTGCCAAATTCAGACTGAAATTGAAGAAAGTAGGGAAAACCACTAGACCATTCAGGTATGATCTAAATCAAATCCCTTATGATTATACAGTGGAAGTGAGAAATAGATTTAAGAGCCTGGATCTGATAGAGTGCCTGATGAACTATGGAATGAGGTTCATGACATTGTACAGGAGACAGGGATCAAGACCATCCCCATGGAAAAGAAATGCAAAGAAAGCAAAATGGCTGTCTGGGGAGGCCTTACAAATAGTTGTGAAAAGAAGAGAAGCGAAAAACAAAGGAGCAAAGGAAAGATATAAACATCAAACACATAGCATGGGATAAAAACAGGAAGAAACTGCTTTTAAATGATTCCTACAGAGAAAACAAACTTATGATTACCAAAGAGGAAGAGGGGGAGGGGCTACACTAGGAGTTTGGGGTTAATAAACATGTACTTATATATATATATATATATATAATAGATAAACAACAAGGACCTACTGCAAAGCACGGGTACAATATTCAATGTCTTGTAATAATCTATACTGGAAGAGAATCTGACAAAGAATATATACATAACTGAATCATTTTACCTGAAACACTTAAATCAACTACACTTAAAAAAAGAAGGAAAAAAAAAGAAAAAGAGTCCTAGGTTTACTTAGATGACTTTTTTAAAAACATAAATAAAAAAAAGTCCCAGTGATTTTAAGAATGGCTGCCTACACATAATCCTTGAGCTTCCTAAAGTATCGCACCTCTTCTTAAACTGACTGTCCATGATAAGCTGTTCTGTATATTTCCAACAGGATGTTGCTTTCAGAGCTAAATGTATATTTTCAAAAGAAACATGCTAACATTGTTTACCCTGATTTTTTGATTCAACTTTCAATGCCATCTTACTGCAAAATGAGACATTTTCAATGGGGAAAATGACTTTATTCAGAAACTTAAAGTGTGATTCAAACAAAGAAGTCAATTTGGCTTACTGTGAGGCATATTCAAAAGCAGAGACATCACTTTACCAACAAAGGTTCGCCTAGTCAAGGCCATGGTCTTTCCTGTGGTCATGTATGGATGTGAGAGCTGGACTGTGAAGAAGGCTGAGCGCCGAAGAATTGATGCTTTTGAACTGTGGTGTTGGAGAAGACTCTTGAGAGTCCCTTGGACTGCAAGAAGATCCAACCAGTCCATTCTGAAGGAGATCAATCCTGGAATTTCTTTGGAAGGAATGATGCTAAAGCTGAAACTCCAGTATTTTGGCCACCTCATGTGAAGAGTTGACTCATTGGAGAAGACTCTGATGCTGGGAGGGATTGAGGGCAGGAGGAGAAGGGGACGACAGAGGATGAGATGGCTGGATGGCATCACTGAACTTGATGGGTGTGAGTCTGAGTGACCTCCGGGAGCTGGTGATGGACAGGGAGGCCTGGCGTGCTGCAGTTCATGGGGTCGCAAAGAGTCGGACACGACTGAGCGACTGATCTGATCTGATCTGAGGCCTGTCTGTGGGGAGAACTGCTATTCTGGTTCAGGCCCTGGCCAAACAGTGTTCAGTCTAAAAAAGAAACAAAGAAATCCATCTTCCTTCACAGTTTTTTTATTTGTATCCTTCACAGTTTTTTTTATTTGTAATACTTAAATGCCTAGTGTTCAATGACCTAGGTCATAAAGGGTCTCCAAGGAGAACTTAATACAGAAAGTTGGATTCTGAAGAGAAATAAAATTTAACATTTATAGTTTAGATACATATTTTTTTAATATTTGCACAATTGTTTATATTTTTTGGAAAGTGATAGAGATTGAATATGTAAAATCAAGAATTTTTTTTGCAGTTATCTAATTCAGGTTATTGATAGCTTATTGATATACTGTTTAAATTTTTAAAAATTAAACATAATAATGATATAGCTAAAATATTAAATAGAATGGAATAAAATTAAGAAAATCACACTCACTCCATCCAGTTCTTCCACTACTATCTTTACCACATAACCACTTTTATTATTTTTTTAAAAAATTATTGTGAAATATAACAACACAGAAAACTGGATTCAAAATGTACAGTTAAAATTTTATAAAGTGAGTGCCCAGAGAAACGGAGCACTGCCAGCACCTCGGAGGACCCCTCATTTGTCCTGACCCTACCCCCTCACAAAAGACGGCCTCCACCCTGCTGCTGCTGTAACTCCTGCAGAGCCTGCGTTATACGGGTCACTTCTCTTACACCCCTACACTCTATAGTTTGCTGCTGGTGCTAAATCACTTCAGTCGTGTCCGACCCTGTGCGACCCCATAACCGGCAGCCCACCAGGCTCCCCCGTCCCTGGGATTCTCCAGGCAAGAACGCTAGAGTGGGTTGCCATTTCCTTCTCCAATGCATGAAAGTGAAGTCGCTCAGTCGTGTCCAACCCCCAGCGACCCCATGGACTGCAGCCCTCCGGGCTCCTCCGTCCATAGGATTCTCCAGGCAAGAGCACTGGAGCGGATTGCCGTTGCCTTCTCCACTCTATAGTTTAGTTTGCCCATTTTGTCATTGATATAAATGGACTTATGTACATTTAATGTTATGCATTATGTCCTGTAGAGTTCCCTGCAACATTGGGTTTGAGAGATTCATCATACTGAGTGCAGCTGTAACACCTTTATTTTCATCTCTGTTCTCTTCTATGAATATATTGTAATGGGTTTTCCTATGGTAAAAACATACACACTATAACACTGACTATTTCAACCATTTGAAGTATAAAATGCATTATGAGCTTCTGTGTCATAGATTTAAGTCTTTTACATCCAGGTTTCTTTTGAGTAATGTGACTTAACTTATCAAAGAACATTTAGATACATGGGAACTATAATATTGAACTTATAATATTGAACTCTAATATGTGAATTTCTCATGAATCTTGGAAAGATGAAAATTCTAATTCAGAATATCTAGGCTGGGGTGTGAGCTTCTCTATTCCTGACACACTCTCAGGAAGTGCTAACACTGCAGATCCAAGTGCCCAGCTGAGTAGCGTGGATGGTACAAAACATTCAAAGCAACTTAGAGAAGCAATTCAAGTAAAACAGTCATTCATTTAAAATAATCTAGATTTAAGATGCTGCACTCAAAATTTTGTTGTTTAGTCACTATATCCTGTCTAATTCTTCTGTAACCCCAGGGACTGTAGCTCCCTGCCCCACCCCCAGGCGCCTCTGTCCTGAGATTTCCCAGGTAAGAATATTAGAGCGTGTTGCCATTGCCTTCTCCAGGGGATGTTCCCAAACCAGGGAAAACAACACTCAAAATATCTTCTCATTTTATGTAGCTAAGTGTGGCAGCATCCTCATAAAAAATGACTCCATGTATAATTTCCAAGTGAGCAAAGGGAATAAACCTCTTGGAGAAATGCAACACAGTGAAGAGTGAGCTATGCTTAAGTGAAGTTGAGACCAACTCAAGAATATAGCAATCCAAATCCTCAACTATAGTGACCTTTCATGGAAGGGCCATGGGTGTGTGGTCACATATGGGATTTCCTTACTGCGCTGGGCCTGGACACAGGTTGAGGAAACTAAACCTGTTCCTGGGGACCACTGTACTGATAGAAAGTGCATCTGAGGTCCGTCCCCAACAGAATCCATTGACTTTACTTACATCATGTTTTAACCAGTGAAACCACATGTTCCAGACAAAAGTTCAAATGGAAAACCTATAGAGTTTACACTTTAAATATTATGCAAAATCTCACTGAAGGCAGATCAGATCAGATCAGTCGCTCAGTCGTGTCCGACTCTTTGCGACCCCATGAATCACAGCACACCAGGCCTCCTTGTCCATAACCAACTCCCGGAATTCACTCAGACTCATGTCCATCGAGTCACTGATGCCATCCAGCCAATTCATCCTCTGTTGTCCCCTTCTTCTCTCACCCCCAATCCCTCCCAGCATCAGACTCCTTTCCAATGAGTCAACTCTTTGCATGAGGTGGCCAAAATACTGGAGTTTCAGCTTTAGCATCACTCCTTCCAAAGAAATCCCAGGGCTGATCTCCTTCAGAATGGACTGGTTGGATCTCCTTGCAGTCCAAGGGACTCTAAAGAGTCTTCTCCAACACCACAGTTCAAAAGCATCAATTCTTTGGCACTCAGCCTTCTTCACAGTCCAACTCTCACATCCATACATGACCACAGGAAAGACCATAGCCTTGACTAGACGAACCTTTGTTGGCAAAGTAATGTCTCTGTTTTTGAATATGCTATCTAGGTTGGTCATAACTTTCCTTCCAAGGAGTAAGCAACTTTTAATTTCATGGCTGCAGTCACCATAGTCTGACACTGTTTCCACTGTTTCCCCATCTATTTCCCATGAAGTGATGGGACCAGATGCCATGATCTTCGTTTTCTGAATGTTGAGCTTTAAGCCAACTTTTCACTCTCCACTTTCACTTTCACCAAGAAGCTTTTTCGTTTCTCTTCACTTTCTGCCATAAGGGTGGTGTCATCTACATATCTGAGGTGATTGATATTTCTCTCGGCAATCTTGATTCCAGCTTGTGTTTCTTCCAGTCCAGCGTTTCTCATGATGTACTCTGTATAGAAGTTAAATAAACAGGGTGACAATATACAGCCTTGAGGAACTCCTTTTCCCATTTGGAACCAGTCTGTTGTTCCATGACCAGTTCTAACTGTTGCTTCCTGACCTGCATACAAATTTCTCAAGAGGCAGATCAGGTGGTCTGGGATTCCCATCTCTTTCAGAATTTTCCACAGTTTATTGTGATCCACACAATAAAGTCAAAGGCTTTGGCATAGTCAATAAAGCAGAAATAGATGTTTTTCTGGAACTCTCTTGCTTTTTCCATGATCCAGCGGATGTTGGCAATTTGATCTCTGGTTCCTCTGCCTTTTCTAAAACCAGCTTGAACATCAGAAAGTTCACAGTTCACATATTGCTGAAGCCTGGCTTGGAGAATTTTGAGCATTACTTTATTAGCGTGTGAAATGAGTGCAATTGTGCAGTAGTTTGAGCATTCTTTGGCATTGCCTTTCTTTGGGATTGGAAGGAAAACTGACCTTTTCCAGTCCTGTGGCCACTGCTGACTTTTCCAAATTTGCTGGTATATTGAGTGCAGCACTTTCATAGCATCATCTTTCAGGATTTGCAATAGCTCAACTGGAATTCCATCACCTCCACTAGCTTTGTTGTAGTGATGTTTTCTAAGGCCCACTTGACTTTACATTCCAGGATGTCTGGCTCTAGGTCAGTGATCACACCATCGTGATTATCTGGGTCATGAAGCTCTTTTTTGTACAGTTCTTCTGTGTATTCTTGCCACCTCTTCTTAATATCTTCTGCTTCTGTTAGGTCCATACCATTTCTGTCCTTTATCGAGCCCATCTTTGCATGAAATGTTCCTTTGGTATCTCTGATTTTCTTGAAGAGATCCCTAGTCTTTCCCATTCTGTTGTTTTCCTCTATTTCTTTGCATGGATCACTGAAGAAGGCTTTCTTATCTCTCCTTGCTAGTCTTTGGAACTCTACATTCAGATGTTTATACCTTTCCTTTTCTCCTTTGCTTTTCACTTCTCTTGTTTTCACAGCTAGTTATAAGGCCTCCTCAGACAGCCATTTTGCTTTTTTGCATTTCTTTTCCATGGGGATACTCTTGATCCCTGTCTCCTGTACAATGTCACGAACCTCATTCCATAGTTCATCAGGCACTCTATCTATCAGATCCAGGCCCTTAAATCTATTTCTCACTTCCACTGTATAATCATAAGGGATTTGATTTAGGTCATACCTGAATGGTCTAGTGGTTTTCCCTACTTTCTTCAATTTAAGTCTGAATTTGGCAATAAGGAGTTCATGGTCTGAGCCACAGTCAGCTCCTAGTCTTGTTTTTGCTGACTGTATAGAGCTTCTCCATCTTTGGCTGCAAAGAATATAATCAATCTGATTTCGGTGTTGACCATCCGGTGATGTCCATGTGTAGAGTCTTCTCTCGTGTTGTTGGAAGAGGGTGTTTGTCATGACCAGTGCATTTTCTTGGCAAAACTCTATTAGTCTTTGCCCTGTTTCATTCCGTATTCCAAGGCCAAATTTGCCTGTTACTCCAGGTGTTTCTTGACTTCCTACTTTTGCATTCCAGTCCCCTATAATGAAAAGGACATCTTTTTTGGGTGTTAGTTCTAAAAGGTCTTGTAGGTCTTTGTAGAACCATTCAACTTCAGCTTCTTCAGCGTTACTGGTTGGGGCATAGACTTGGATTACTGTGACATTGAATGGTTGGCCTTGGAAACGAACAGAGATCATTCTGTCATTTTTGAGATTGCATCCAAGTACTGCATTTCGGACTCTTTTGTTGACCATGATGGCTATTCCATTTCTTCTGAGGGATTCCTGCCCGCAGTAGTAGATATAATGGTCATCTGAGTTAAATTCACCCATTCCAGTCCATTTCAGTTTGCTGATTCCTAGAATGTTGACAT
Source organism: Tragelaphus eurycerus (assembly GCA_935064755.1). Classification (NCBI taxonomy): domain Eukaryota; kingdom Metazoa; phylum Chordata; class Mammalia; order Artiodactyla; family Bovidae; genus Tragelaphus; species Tragelaphus eurycerus. The sequence goes on from CAKXYN010000248.1 coordinate 960,142, forward strand.
TCACTCTTGCCATCTCTTGTTTGACCACTTCCAATTTGCCTTGTTTCATGGACCTGACATTCCAGGTTCCTATGCAATACTGGTCTTTGCAGCATCAGACCTTGCTTCTATCACCAGTCACATCCACAGCTGGGTATTCTTTGTGCTTTGGCTTCATCCCTTCATTCTTTCTGGAGTTATTTCTCCACTGATCTCCAGTAGCATATTGGGCACCTACTGACCTGGGGAGTTTCTCTTTCAGTATCCTATCATTTTGCCTTGAGAACCCCATGAACAGTATGAATAGTATGAGCAGTATGAACATTGAAGGCCAAAACTCCTCAAAGAGAATGTTTTAATTATAATAAAGCCAAATGATGAAACTTCAGTTGTTGCTGCTGTAGACAATACTCATCAAGCACTTTTTAAGTGCTTTCTATGTATTTGCTCACTTGACTCTCATAGCTGCAGTATGAGGCAGGTTTATCAAGAAGCGCTCTACACAGAGTAAAAAGGAGAGAAGAAAATCTAACTATACCCTGTTATTCTCACAGGTAAACATGTTGGATACTCAATGGAAAAAAAAAAAATCAATTAGCATTTGAAAGTACAGAAAGTCCTAGCTCTTCACTTGGAGATACTAATCCAATGTCATTCTGCCTTTCAAATCAGTGAGAATTCCTGCAGAATATATTTCAGAAAGAAAAAGATCTTCCAATTTTAGACATACTTTATTTTAGCTACTTCTTTTTTAACGTTTTGCTTTCAAAGCTTTAAAGATGCTGGAGTTTTAAACAATCTTGATGATGTGTCTTATCTGACTGCTTACCATTTCCCTTTAGGTTTACAAATCTCACAGCAAAGAAAAATAAGTAAAGAAAAAAATAAGAATTTCCAACCACAGAAAAGTCAAGGAGGTGTGAATTTTCTTTCTTATCCAGCTTCTTAGTGGTAACAACAAAAAAAAAAAGAAAAAGAAATTGGAAAAGATATGAGACCCTTGACACTGTCAAGAGCTAAGAGCAAAAATATGAAAGCGGCTGTTCAGTTAAATATCCTTCTCAGAAGCTGAGCTCACACAGGAGACTCTACTCCTCCAGACGGCCTCCCCACAGAGACAACACACCACCTTCAAAGGCCAAAGAAGCAGCTTTCTGGGCTTAGGTCAAAATCCTGTACTGATTTTCAGGTTAAGATGAAGGATGAAAGCTGCTTTGCAGAACACATTTTTTAAAAAGAACAAAAACAGATAAACACAAGATACAACCAAAGCAAATAAACAAGAAATGAAGCTTGACCTAGTGCAACAGCTCAGACAGCTAAGAAAATAAGAGAAACTTCTGGTGCAGAGTGTTGCTGTGAGTCACCGTTAAACTTCAAACACCAATCTTTCCCACAAGCCGATGAGGGAGTCCAACTTACTGGGAATTTGTGTCCTACCCACAAATCAAGAAAGAAATAGGCTGAATAAGTTTTCCTTATAGTTTCCCTTGTCTGAGAAATACAGACATGCCTCTGGGTAAGGAACATGATAGAGAATGATTCTCCCTGAAATAAGGGAGGAATCCATCAAGTGTTGCAGAATGAATTGAGAAAGCTATCTCAAGACTGAGGATGCCTGCCTATAGGAAAGGGAGGCACCCCTTGTCCTTGACACAGGACATTTACCAAAATGTCAGAAGGGAAAATAAACCCTAGAATTCAAAGAAAGAACTTACAGGCCTCTCAGTACTTTGGCCAGCCTTCTTTTTGAAGAAAAACAGAAAGAAGTCACAACTCTCAGCTCTCAAACCATAGCCTGTCAAGGGAAAACACTCTGGTCTCAGATAAAGGAAAGAAGTCCAGACATCACCAATACTTTATTTGGAAAAAAACAGAATGTCTCAAAAGGACCATTCAATAAAGAAAAGAGCAAAGCAACTATGCAACATATCCCAAGATAGAGGTAAATAAAGAAAAGAATGTTTAAATCATGTGGGCATCAAAAACAAATGCTGTATCCTTTTGCCGGGGAAAATCAGGTTCTCCTTAGACTTTTTGCCAGGCAACACCTAGTGCTAGAAGATACTGGAATAACGGCTGCAAATGTGACCCAAGAATTTCACATCAAGGTGTATTTTAACATAAAAGAGTGATACTGGCAAAAATGGAAGCCCTCATGAAACACATCCACTTCTGAACCCTTCTGAAATATATTTTTACATAGACTTTGACCATGAAACAGAGCCAATTTAGAGAGGACAGTAAACAGTTTAGAAATGCAAAGCCATGGTGAATGGTGGGTGGACAATATTGACTTCACTGAAATATAGGATTAAAACTAGTCAAACATGGAAATTATAGTTCTAGGACAATGTGATTTTTAAAAAATCTGATTGTTTTAATGTAAACATGGCACAAGTAACAGATACGGAGAGATGGGGCCAGGTGGAAAGGGAGAGACACAGTGGGGGGTGAATGTTTTCATGCTTCATAGACAGGCATTAAGTACAAGATTGAAATTTTAAGACTCCATGTTAAAGCAGTTTCTTAAAAATTATCCTATTTTTATATAACTATTTTTAATCCTTCTAGCTATATTTTTATCTATATATAAATGCTTAGAAGTATATTTGGAATGACATTAACCTAATGTTAATGATGGCTACTCTGGGCGTTAGGATTTCAGGTGGTATTTTAACTTTTTATTTCTGTCTTATTTTATTATCTGACAAACATATACATATATACATATATGATATATGTGTGTGCAATACAAAAATAGTGCCATGTTTTAAAAAAGGACTGAAAGTAAATATCAGTTTCAGTCGCTCAGTCATGTCCGACTCTTTGCGATCCCCTGGACTGCAGCATGCGAGGCCTCCCTGTCCATCACCAACTCCAGAGTTTACTCAAACTCATGTCCATCATGTTGGTGATGCCATCCAGCCATCTCATCCTCTGTCACCCCTCCTCCTCCCACCTTCAGTCTTTCCGAGCATCAGGATATTTTTCACTGAGTCAGTTCTTCACATCAGGTAGCCGAAGTATTGCAGTTTCAGCTCCAGCATCAGTCCTTCCAATGAATATTCAGGACTGATTTCTTTTAGGATGGACTGGCTGGATCTCCTTGTGGTCCAAGGGACTCTTAAGAGTCTTCTCCAACACCACAGGTCAAAAGCATCAATTCTTCAGCACTCAGCTTTCTTTATGGTCCAACTCTCACATCCATACATGACTACCAGAAAAACCATAGCTTTGAGTAGATGGACCTTTGTTAGTAAAGTAATGTCTCTGCTTTATAATATGCTGTCTAGGTTAGTCATAGCTTTTCTTCAAAGGAGCAAGTGTCTTTTAACTTCATGGCTGCAGTCACCATTTGCAGTGATTTTGGAGCCCCAAAAATAAAGTCTCTCACTGTTTCCATTGTGTCCCCATCTATTTGCCATGAAGAGATGGGACCAGATACCATGATCTTAGTTTTCTGAATGTTGAGTTTGAAGCCAACTTTTTCACTCTCCTCTTTAACTTTCATCAAGGGCCTCTTTAGTTCTTGGCTTTCTGCCATAAGGGTGGTGTCATCTGCGTATCTGAGGTTATTGTGGAAAGTTGTTAATGCTGGCTCTTTTATCATCTAAAACAAGTTTTTATATTAACAATCTCAATCAGTTTCTCCTGTCTTCACTCATCACATCTATTAATATAGGATTTTTTGTCCTGTATTTCCTTTTCTATCACTTTCAATAGCATTTATATATGGAGATATCTTTACATATTCTATGTTGTTACCCCTTGAAGTGTTGTTATCTGAATGTCACAGATCAGGAAACAGGTCTGTCCAAGTATGTCTTATACAGAAGAGGTGACATCAGAACCCAGATCTGTCTCAGCCCATGGTGTTTCTACCATATTATTTTAGAAATAATTTATTATCTTACTCTATTTTTAAAATGAATCCATGTAGAAAACTAATGCCTTTGAAATCTACTGAAAATCAAATTCATGAAATAAATGGAAAAAATTTCATATTCCTAAAATCCAATATTTTGGAGGAGCTTTGAAAAATTCATATAGAAGGGAGCACACGGGAGGCAATTCTTTGCCTCGGCTCAGCCACTGGGCAGTTTGCCTGCTTATAAACATTCTTAAGGCTTCCCAGGTGGTTCAGTGGTAAAGAATCCACCAGACAATGCAGGAGACAAGGGTTTGAACCCTGGGTCAGGAAGATCCCCTGGAGAAGGAAATGGCAACCCACTCCAGTATTCTTGCCAAGGAGATCCCATGGACAGAGGAACCTGACAAGCTACAGTTCATGGGCTCAGAAAAGAGTTGGACATGACTTAGCAACTCAACAACAACAACAAACATTCTCAATCTGGATGCTCTGAAGCAGCAAAGTGGGAGCGTTTCAGTGATGCAGGGCCTCCCTACATTACCACCAAGTTGGTAATTTATTTTCCACTGTGAAATTTTAGTAGCAAATTACTGTTCCAAATGGCATACATGGAAAATATAGCCCCCATTTTGAAATGAGTCAAATTAACAATCATAAATGAGTTTAAAAAGCAATTCATTCTTGCCAGTTTCAATTTCTGAGACATTCAGATTGAAGTTCATTGGAGCCAAAAGTAAGTAGCTGTTCATTAATATTAATGAAATAAAAAGCCAAGTCATAAAATGAGAGATAAATATTATGAAATGATTATATTACCCACCAATATCTTTAAATAAGAATTTGGTTATTTGCAAACCTCCCTTATTAAAATTTAGTTCATCCAACATTAATGATGGTAATTTCCAAAGGGTAGAACTTGAAGCAAGTTTTCTTACCTATTAGATCAACTTGATTTTCTATTTATTACTATCTCTTTAGCTGGTTTCAGGAACTGTTTTCATGTATTTATTGTCACTGCTTAACTCTTATTTGTTCTCCTTTGAGTTTAAAATTCTGTCACTGAGTGAATAATTCCCTTGAAAACAGGGAAGTCACAGAGGCACTGTATCTTCATCATCAGATGTTTGGCATTCAGAGGAGCACAAATGTAAAAGGTAGCAAAATGGCTATGTATGAAATACAATGTGGTCAATTTCAGCAATTACATTTAATTCATCAGACACTTTAATTTTTATTTCTTAAACTAAAAGTTGTCACCCCAAATTTGAGGCAAACAAAAGGCACTAAACTCCTGGTATCTGACAGAAATGGTATCGGGACATATTTCTAGATGGCTCATCGCTGTCAACAAACTCGGACTTTGGAGAAAATAGTAGGAAAAAAATCTAGAAAGTGGTTCAGATTTTTCCAATTTGAGTGTACTCAAGGACTATTAGGAAAACGTCTTCATCAGGAATTACTGTTGTTTCCGATTTAATAGCACAGGAGAGAGAAAAGTCCTATTAAGACTGCTACTGAACAGGAGAACTATGAAGAGGGCAGTTGGAACAGTTCTGCTGTACCAATTGCCCCTTAGAACCAGGACCACTGATTCCTACAATAAAAACACTTATTATCGTCTTCCTTTTTTCCTCTCTTTTCTATCTTCCCAAGATGCTGTTTGACAACAAAACATATGCCATTGCCTGCATTATTTTTAACTGTGCTAATCATATATTAGTCCAATTTTCTAGCTCACACATCCCAAGGCACAATAACATGCTCTCCATATACCTAGTACCTCTCCTTCCCAACACAAAAGTCAATCTATCCAAATAAAATATATTCTTAGGTAGAGATTCTTGCTTTTCTTCCATAGACTCAGATCTTAAAGGGCAAGTATTGGGTGTTTCTCAAATCACTGAGCTCATTTTTTGTTGTTGTTTCAAAGGTTGTCTTGATCAAGGACTTTAAAGAATAAAACTATAGATCACCAGGCAACTGACTGATATTATTCAGATACCAAAAAAAAAAAAAAAATTTTTCTTTGAAAGGAAACAAGGCACATAACAAACAGTTCTTAGTCATCATTCCTTAGAAATCCTTCCCTATCCACCTCCTCCATCTTCAGAGCTTATGTAGGTGGAATGGGCTGCTTGATAAATGTAGACTAATTATGTAACTACACTTCTTCTTTTACAAGATGTTATACCAGAGTCACCTCATTTCTCCCCTGTTTTGTAAGCAGGTTGTAGGATATGTAAGCCCATAGCAGTGGCAATAGTATTAAGTAGCTCAGTCGTGTCTGACTCTGTGGGATCCCACAAACTGCAGCCCATCAGGCTCCTCTGTCCATGGGATTCTCCAAGCAAGAATACTGCAGTGGATTGCCATTCCCTTCTCCAGAGGATCATCCTAACCCAGGGATCAAACTCAGGTTTCCTGAACTGCAGGCGAATTCTTTACCATCTGAGCCACCACGGAAGATCTACTTAAGCCCATATACCTACATTAATATTAGTTTTATTTCTGTCCTTTGATTCCAAGGCTTTCAAGCTCTAATTTTACACTTTTAAGGACAACTTTCTTTGAATACAAGACACTCTGCCCTGCCTCTTTTTCTATTAATCAAACAATTCATAAGCCAAGCTATCTTATGCCCCAGCTATTTTATATGCTATAGTTCTTAAATAATCTTATGCAGAAATGTCTCTACCTTAGATCAAATGAGTCAGAAAGTAATAACAATGTAAAAAACAAGGACTAACCATAGTTTAAGGCAACATGTATTGTTTTAAAAGAATTTAACCTAATTTTCAAGTTTTAATTAATTTTAGAATATGGTTAATTCTCTCAAGGGGGGCAATAAAACAATGTGATTTTGTGATTATACTGGGGAGGGATGTAGCAAAAATTCTCATGAAAGCTCAAGAAATATACAACAGATGGCCAGAAATTTCAATCATATAACCTGCTATTGAATGCCTTAAATGTTAATGTTATGCAATCAACAAAAAAGGAGGAGGAGATTAGACCAAATCCCAGGGGGAAATGGGAGTTAGCCAGAATGTTATTATTTCCATCTCTCTCTCTATTTTCCTGACATTTCTTCTAGGCAAACCAAAGCTTCAAAGGGAATGATTCCTACCACCTTCAGTGAAACTTATTGTAAAGAAAAAAATTTAAATAGCAAACAAAACACAATGGTATGGCAAGTAACACATGGTCCTGGTTGAAGAATGTTCAGTATTCTCATTTTGAGTTTAGGTACAACAATGCATTCTATTGTGTGGCACAGGGGTTGGTGTCAGCTGTGGATAATTTCTTCCATATTTGCGTAGGTTTGTTTTGCTCTATCAGCAGAAGTGGTGCAAGATGAGACTGAAGTCAGTTATATAACAGCAGCTCTATAAATTTTAAATGACTGAGGCATTTCATCCAAAACTAGATGACTATTCCAAATATTATTGACAAAGAAACAGAAATCTTCCACCAGGGTTCACTTTCAAAAAGAAGAAGAGCAACATTGGGTTTTAATCATAGACATCAGATTAGCACACACCAGAGAGCAGATTCAAGGAAAAAGAATTTTAAAATCTTAATCTTAATAATTCTCAATCCAAGGTTTTCTTTGCAAAATTCCATTCTCTGGTTTTTCCCAAGATTAATCAATCTATTGCTTGATCTAAACATATATCTTTCCTTCATTAAATGAAGATGCAGTACTACATGTGGATAATTGTGTCCAAAGACCCCCATATATTAACCAGTATCAACAATCTTGGAGATTTTCAAGCCCATTTATGTCATATCCACCATATCCACCATTATGTCATAACCAGTGTTAACCTTTTTGGAATCTAAGTTTGCTAACACTTTTCCCTTCTCTCGAACTTTTCAAATTCCTGAAAAAATATTTTTGAACAAAAATGGTATTTAAGAAAGGACATACAGTGTGTATTTCACCAAGTAAAAGGGAGGAAAAAGAAAGAATGAATAAGTCAATGCAATATGATTAGAAAAGTGATTTTAAGAGGAGATCTGCTTGCAGACACTGGCACTCTGAGTATGTGAATTTAGTGCACAGGGTTTTAAAAATCCCCACTAGCATTTGATTTTCATGAAGAAGAAACAATTGTTTTTGGTGAATTGTTTACCAATCATTCTGGCCACAACCCTAAAGATTATTTTCAATTTAACCCTACTTTGACTCAAAATACACATAAATTTTATCACTGATGTGGTACCAAGAAAAGTGCCAGGCTAGGCCATGAGAATGCCTAGTCAAGTTCAATGACACCACATATTAAGAGCTAACCTACAGCTGACTGCAGACACTTGCATGTATGCTGTTGAGACATGCTCAAATCAGCAGGACCACCACATTTGGACTGCAAGAAGCAACAAGTAGTTGTTGTTTTAAGCCCTGAGTTTTGGGGTAGCTTGTTACACAGCATTACCGAGGCAATAGCAAACTGATACACAATTCAACTGCCAACACACAAAGCCTCAGCACTGGCATTGACCAAGGAGAATTCAGAGGTTTGTCAGCATGTTAACACAGCATCCAATAAAGTAAGGAACTTTAAAAGTTAGACAGTCTTATTTAAACTCTACATAAACATCCAGGTCAATACAGCTATTTTTACAATCAAAAAATGAATTATCCACTCTAATCTTAATGACTTATTTTTACCATGACACTCACATGATTTCCTAATGGTGATTGTGGAAAAAAATAAAACGATGGTTCAAAAATCACTAAAACCTGTTATTTCTGTCTTGGCACATGCTCATCCTGTTAAGTCATTGTTATGGTGAAAAGTTTATGATTTTGTTAATAATATTATGATAACATAGCAACATATTTGAAAATTGTATTTATGCTTCACAATTCTCTATTTTAGAAATTACTGAAATATACGCAGCACAGAACCAAAGAAGTTTAAGTACAAGATAACATTAAGATGTAAACCTGGGATTTACCAACAATAATAGGTGCTCTGAAAATATTTTTGAAAGCATAAATGAAAGGATGAAAAGACTTATGAAAGAACTAGCTCTACATTCCATCAAAGATCCCTGGTACTAAAAATTATGGAATGACCTCAACTTAGAAATTATCAATGATATCATTATTGGATTTTAAATAGCTCCCCCACCCTTCGGCAAATCTCAAATGATATTTAGTCATTCCCTTTTAAAATGAAAATGTTGGTAAATCCCAGGACCTGGCCATGTGAAGAATTACCAAAATTCAAAATATCAAAATCATGTCAAGAACTGCCAAAAACTTATCATTTGTCTAAGTTTATACATAATTCTGAATGTTTAAGAGCAAACATAATGGAGTTCAATCCTACCAGTTATTAGCTGTGTGATTCTGGACAGTGTCAGTTTTCTCATCCATAAAATGGGAATAGCAGTGCCTAGCCTATAGGACAGTTGTGAAAATTAAAAGAGTAATGCATATAGAACAATTGGTCCTGAATCTGGCATATGGTGGGACTAGGGTAGTTATTGTTGGCCTTATGAACAGTTTCTGCTCAAGGAGTTGGAGAATCTGGATCCACATTTCAAGGTTTCCCTATTAATCATTTCTCATAATGCATCCCAATCATAGATGTTGGTGACTCATGAAGAACTGATAGATTTTCCTAGGGAAATATGAAGGAAATACCAAAAATCTTTAGTATAAGACTTCAAATCTGACTCCTGTTACGATGAAACATCCTTTGATGCCAATAAATATTAACCTTCTATATAGTAAACTGTGAACTTTCAGATGTTCAAGATAGATTTAGAAAAGGCAGAGGAACCAGATATCAAATTGCCAACATCCGTTGGATCATTGGAAAAACAAGAGAGTTCCAGAACATGTGCTTCTGCTTTACTGACCATGCCAAAGCCTTTCACTGTGTGGATCACAACAAACTGGAAAATTCTTCAAGAGATGGGAATACCAGACCACTTGACCTGCCTCTTGAGAAATTTGTATGCAGGTCAGGAAACAGATAGAACTGGACATAGAACAACAGACTGGTTCCAAATCAGGAAAGGAGTACATCAAGGCTGTATATTGTCATCCTGCTTATTTAACTTATATGCAGAGTACCTAATGAGAAATGCTGGGCTGAGTGAAGCACAAGCTGGAATTAAGACTGCCAGGAGAAATATCAATAACCTCAGATATGCAGATGACACCATCCTTATGGCAGAAAGTGAAGAAGAACTAAAGAGCCTCTTGATGAAAGTGAAAGAGAGTGAAAAAATTGGCTTCACACTCAACATTCAGAAAACTCAGATCATGGCATCTAGTCCCATAATTTCATGGCAAATAGATGGGGAAACAGTGGAAATAGTGATAGAGACTTTATTTTTGGGGCTCCAAAATCACTGCAGATGGAGACTACAGCCATGAAGTTAAAAGACGCTTACTCCTTAGAAGAAAAGTTATGGCCAACCTAGATAGACAGCATATTAGAAAGCAGAGACAAATTCACAAATTTTCCAACAAAGATCCATCTAGTCAAAGCTATGATTTTTCCAGTAGTCATGTATGTATGTGAGAGTTGGACTATAAAGAAAGATGAACACCAAAGAATTGATGCTTTTGACCTATGATGTTGGACAAGACTCTTGAGAGTCCCTTGGACTGCAAGGAGATCCAACCAGTCCATCCTAAAGGAAATCAGTCCTGAATATTCATTGGAAGGACTGAGGCTGAAGCTGAAACTCCAATACTTTGGCCACCTGATTGGAAGAACTGACTTATTGGAAAAGACCCTGATGCTGGGAAAGATTGAAGGTGGGAGGAGAAGGGGACAACAGAGGATGAGATGGTTGGATGGCATCACCGACATGATGGACATGAGTTTGAGTGAACTCCCGGAGTTTGGTAATGGACAGGGAGGCCTGGTGTGCTGCAGTCCGTGTAGTCACACAGAATCAGACATGACTGAGCGACTGAACTGAAAAAATATATATACATATATATATGTACATATTCTATATTTATAAATGTAAAATAAGAATTTAATTCTCAACTTTGTGTTACATAGTGTAGGCAGTCAAATTTCGTCTGAATTTATTGAGTCAACTGATGTCATATTTAAGGAAACAATCTCAGGATATTTAATGTCACAATTTGAAACATTAGCTCAACTGAACATTTTGTTGACAATGTGACGTCCAGCATTTCCTTATAGATGAAATAACTGTTATTAACATTTCTCAGTTAACTACTCCAGGGTTTAATCTAAGCTAACAACAGGGCTTTCCTGGTGGCTCAGTGGTAAAGAATTTGCCTGCCAATGCAGGAGCCACTTGAGATGCAGGTTCGATCCCTGGGTCAGAAAGATCCCCAGGATAAGGAAATGACAACCCACTCCAGTATTCTTGCCTGGGAAATCCCATGGACAAAGGAGCCTGGAAGGCTACAGTCCATAGGGTCGCAAAAGAGTCAGACACAACTCAGTGACTAACTCTGTGACTAAATAAAACAATAATATTGAATGTTTAGCATGTGTCACACACAATTTTAGTTGCTGTAGACATTTACTAATTCTTCCCCATTTAACAGAGGACAGAATCAAGTCTTAGAGAGATTAACTTGTTCAAGGTCCTCAGGTAGTCAGTTTACGACTGTATGATGTATATGATTGGAATGCTGACTCTATTACTTCTATGCTGCATTAGAACCAGAAATACAAGGGAACATAAGAAATTCACAAAATGAAACTGGGCTTCTAGGTATCTAAGAGCATCAGTTACACCAAGGGTTTTCTAATGATTGAAGGCAATTCTAAATTTGATTCTCTTCTGCTCAGTTCTGTGCTCTAAACTGTCTTCTTGTTTCCTTCACTGAGGTTTTCATAAAGCAAGGACCTCATGGTTATGCATTCCCCACTCTTTCTTTCCTCCAGGTGTCTGGGTATTTCTTCTGATAAGAAAGGAAGGAAAAGATCCAGCTGCTATCAAGAAGAAAGCAACCAAGAGCGCCCTGTTAGTGACTGTAATTAATAATGCACCGTTTTACACTTGAAGGGTGCTGGGTAGATCCCAAACATTCTCCCCACACCCACAGAGTTCCCTGTCAGAGGTCTCTGGGTCTGCCAGGATGACCAAGGCACAGAGACCTGTGTGTTTGATAGAATATATCTCACTGATAATTAACGTTAGTACTAATTAGAATACTTATACCCTCTGCTTAAGAAGGAAAGCGAGTTGTCTGCCTTCATCTGTCAGGGTCCAGCAATTCATTAGACTTTGTCCTTTCAATTATTCCAGGGTAACAAGTAACCAAATGGTCAAGATTCACTTTTCCCCACTACCTCCTTAAGTGAACAGAGTGAGTTGGTTATTCTCTCACTCCTAGATGAAAACTTAGGCAGACTCCATGGATTTTTCAGTTACACTTTCCAAGGGCACCCAATCAGTACCTCGGATCATAAAAATGTCATGTTGATTTCAAGTCAAGGCTTCACCTCCCGTGGTACAAGGCCAGTGACAAAACTGCAATCTTGGAGGAAAGAGAGGTTCGTAATAATCTCTTTCCCTGAGCAGCTTGGTCAGGTACTGCCTTCTTGCCTTTCCATCATACTTCCTGACAACTGAGAAACAGCAAAGAGTTGGGGGAGGCAGGATAGCTCTTCCCTAACTGCTATAGTAGTAAGCTGAAATTAACTTCTATAAACTCTGCACATGTTCAAAACACACAATCCACATCTCTGTCTGTCTCTCTCATTCTCACTTTCTCTCTCCTGCGTTTGTGGATTCTTCAGAGATCCCTATTGTAGGTTAGGTGCTCTAGATGTAGAGCCTGAGACAGGGATTCTTGTGCACAAGATTTTCGAAGGAGAGCTCTCAAAAGAAACCTCTAAACAAGATGAGTAAGATGAGACAGAAGAAAGAGGCTGGTAAAGAGCTTGTTTCAGCTGAAGTTTATTATCAGCCTGGTCCCTGGAGAGCTTTGGAGCAGGGCTCTAATGCCTTGAGGCAAAGATGCTGAGTTTTTACACTGTTGTATTTTTCAGTCAATGGCCATGGGCAGCCTCCAGATTGATGGGAGCCATAAACCACAAGGCACTTCTGGGCAAGGAGGCTCCTGTCAGCCAGGGCGGTCCTTCAGAGCGTAAGAGCAACTATGAATTGCTAGCAGCTGGCACCAACAGTCGCCTGCCGATGCATGCAACTCCTCAGGTAAAGATGAGGCCAGAGCACCATCACATGCTAACCTCTCTCCCCTGCCCAGGGCTCTTCTACCTGCAACTCTGTTGATGGGCATGACGTATTATCTAGCAGCTCATTTTCTATTCCCTCCTTGACATTAAGCATAGACATGCTGTATTATACTTAGTTCTTCAGTCGAGTCCGACTTTTTGTTACCATACGGACTATAGCCTGCCAGGCTCCTCTGTCCATGGGGATTCTCCAGCAAAAACACTGGAGTGGGTTGCCATGCCCCTCCTCCAGGGGATTTTCCCACCCCAGGAATCAAACCCAGTCTCCTGCATTGCAGGCAGATTAGTTACTATCTGAGCCACCAGGGAAGTCCCTAAGCATAGATAATCCTAGCTCTTTTCTGCTGGGTTCCAATTGCCCCTTCTGACAGCCCCCATGGAAAAGATAGAGATACCCCATGTTAGCCACAGGTTATTCTGAAAAAAGCCCAATTGAATCCTGTCTCATGACACTAGACATGTATGATTGGAATCAAAGAACATTAAGTGCTCTCACACAAATTTTCTTCCAAGCTCTAGTCTCTACTTTCTCACCCTTTCCAAGCATCTGGGCTTTCCTGGTGATCTACATGAAGCAATGTAGCAGCCAGTGTTTTTACACCTTGTTTTTTACATTGTTACATTTTTTACATTGTTTTTACACTGGCTTACAAGAAGTCAATCACTCAATCATGTGTGACTCTTTGCAGACCCCATGGACTGCAGCACACCAGGCTTCCCTGTCCATCACCAACTCTGGGAGCTTGCTCAAACTCATGTCCATTGAGTCCATGATGTCATCCAACCATCTCATCCTCTTTGCATGAAATGTCTTTCCCTTCACCTCCTGCCTTCAATCTTTCCCAGCATAAGGGTCTTTTCCACTGAATCAATTCTTCCAATCAGGTAGCCAAATTTTTGGAGTTTCAGCTTAAGCATCTGTCCTTCCAATGAATATTCAGGACTGATTTCCTTTAGGATGGACTGGTTGGATCACCTTGCAATCCAAGGGACTCTCCAACATCACAGTTCAAAACCATCAATTCTTCAGCGCTCAGATTTCTTTATAGTTCAACTCTCACATCCATACATGACTACTGAAAAAACCATAACTTTGACTAGATGGGCCTCTGTTGGCAAAGCAATGTCTCAGCTTTTAATACTGTCTAGGTTTGTCATACGGAGAAGGCAATGGCACCCCACTCCAGTACTCTTGCCTGGAAAATACCATGGACAGAGGAACCTGGTGGGATGAAATCCATGGGGTCGCGAAGAGTCGGATAAACTGAGCGACTTCACTTTCACTTTTCACTTTCATGCACTGGAGAAGGAAATGGCAACCCACCCCAGAGTTCTTGTCTGGAGAATCTCAGGGACGGGGGAGCCTGGTGGGCTGCCATCTATGGGGTCGCACAGAGTCAGACATGACTGAAGCCAATTAACAACAGCAGGTTTGTCATAGCTTTTCTTCCAAGGACTTCCCTGGTGGCTCAGAGAGTAAAGCATCTGCCTACAATGCGGGAAACCTGGGTTCACTTTCTGGGTTGGGAAGATCCCCTGGAGAAGGAAACAGCAACCCATTCAAGTACTCCTGCCTGGAAAATCCCATGGACAGAGAAACCTGGTAGGCTATAGCCCACGAGGTCACAAAGAGTCGGACATGACTGAGAGACTTCACTTTACTATTTTTTTCTTTCAAGGAGGAAGCATCTTTTAATTTCATGGCTGAAGTCACCATCTACAGTAATTTTGGAGCCCCCCAAAATTAAGTCTCTCACTGTTTCCATTGTTTCCCAATCTCTTTGCTATGAAGTGATGGGACTGTATGCCATGATCTTAGTTTTCTGAATGTTGAGTTTGAAGCCAACTTGTTCACTTTGCTCTTTCACTTTTATCAAGAGGCTCTTTAGTTCTTCACTTTCTGCCAAAAGGGTGGTATCATCTGCATATCTGAGGTTACTGATATTTCTCTTGGCAATCTTGATTCCAGGTTGTGCTTCATCCAGCCCAGCATTTTGGATGATGTACTCTGCATGTAAGATAAATAAGCAGAGTGACAATATACAGCCTTGACGAACCCCTTTCCCAATTTGGAACCAGTCTGTTCCATGTCTAGTTCTAAATGTTTCTTCTTGAGTAGGTCAGGTGATTTGGTATTCCTATCACTTTAAGAATTTTCTACAGTTTGTTGTGATCCACACAGTGAAAGGCTCTGGTATGGTTAGTAAAGAGGAAGTATATGTTTCTCTGGAAATCTCTTGCATTTTTGATGATCCAGTGGATGTTGGCAATTTGATCTCTGGTTCCTCTGCCTTTTCTAAATCCAGGTTGAACATCTGGAAGTTCATAGTTCACAAACTTTGGAGGCCTAGTTTGGAAAATTTTGAGCACTACTTTGCTAGCGTGTGAGATGAGTGCAGTTGTGTGATAGTTTGAACATTCTTTGGCATTGCCTTGCTTTCGGATTGGAATGGAAACTGATCTTTTCCAGTCCTGTAGCCACTGCCAAGTTTTCCAAATTTTCTGGCATATTGAGTGCAGCACTTTCACAGCATCCTCTTTTAAGGATTTGAAATAGCTCAACTGAAATTCTGTCACTTTCACTAGCTTTGTTCATAGTGATGCTTTCTAAGGCCCACTTAACTTCACATTCCAGGATGTCGGGCTCTAGGTGAATGATCACACCATCATGGTTTTCTGGGTCATTAAGGTTTTTTGTATAGTTCTTCTGTGTATTCTTGCCACCTCTTCTTAATATCTTCTGCTTCTGTTAGGTCCATACCATTTCTGTCCTTTATTGAGCCAATCTTTGCATGAAATGCTCCCTTGGTATCTCTACTTTTCTTGAAGAAATCTCTAGTCTTTCCCATTTTATTATTTTCCTCTATTTTTTTTGTATTGATCACTGAGGAAGGCTTTCTTATCTCTCCTTGCTATTCTTTAGAACTCTGCATTCAAATGGGTATATCTTTCCTTTTCTCTTCTGCTTTTCGCTTCTCTTCTTTTCACAGCTATTTGTTGTTTTTTTTTTTATATAGTTTTTTGTTTTTTTATTTTGTTTAACTTTACACTATTGTATTGGTTTTGCCATACATCAAAATGAATCTGCCACAGGCGTACAGGTGCTCCCCACCCTGAACCCTCCTCCCTCCTCCCTCCCTGTATCATCCCTCCGGGTCGTCCCAGTGCACCAGCCCCAAGCATCCAGTATCGTTTTCACAGCTATTTGTAAGGTCTCCTCAGACAACCATTTTGCCTTTTCGTATTTTTCTTGGGCGTAGTCTTGAGCACTGCCTCCTGTACAAAGTCAAGAAATTCCATCCATAGTTCTTCTGGAACTCTGTCTATCAGATCTAATCCCTTGAATCTATGTATCACTTCCACTGTATAATCGTAAAGGATTTGATTTAGTTCATACCTGAATGGTCGAGTGATTTTCCCTATTTTCTTCAATTTAAGTCTGAATTTGTCAAGAAGGAGTTCATCATCTGAGCCACAGTCAGCTCCCGGTCTTGTTTTTGCTGACTGTATAGAGCTTGTCCATCTTTGGCTGTAAAGAATATAATCAATCTGATTTCAGTATTGACCATTTGTTGATGTTCATGTGTAAAGTCTTCTCTTGTGTTGTTGGAAGAGGGTGTTTGCTATGACCAGTGTATTCTCTTGGCAAAACTCAGTTATAGCCTTTGCCCTGCTTCATTCTGTACTCCAAGGCCAATTTTGCCTGTCATTCCAGGTATCACTTGACTTCCCACTTTTGCATTCCAGTTATCTGTAATGAAAGGGCCATCTTTTTTGGTTGTTAGTTCTCAAAGGTCTTCATAGAACCATTCCACTTCAGCTTCTTCAGCATTACTGGTTGGGGCATTGACTTGGATCACTGTGATATTGAATGGCTTGCCTTGGAAAACACAGAGATCACTCTGTCATTTTTAAGATTGCATCCAAGACCTGCATTTGGACTTTTTATTGACTATGAGGCCTACTCCATTTCTTCTTGCCCACAGTAGTAGATACAATGGTTATCTGAGTTAAATTCACCCACTCCAGTCTATTTTAGTTCACTGATTCCTAAAATGTCAATGTTCACTCTTGTCTTCTGTTTGAGACATTTCAATTTACCATGATTCATGAACCTAACATTCCAGGTTCCTATGCAACATTGTTCTTTACAGCATTGGACCACACACATCAGAAACTGGGTGTTGTTTTTGCTTTGGCTCCATCTCTTCATTCTTTCTGGAGTTATTTCTCCAATGATCTCCTGTAGCATACTGGGCACCGACTGACCTGGGGAGATCATCTTTCAGTGTCTTATCTTTTTGCCTTTTCATAGTGTTCATGGGGTTCTCAGGGCAAGAATATTGAAGTCGTTTGCCATTCCCTTCTCCAGTGGACCATGCTTTGTCAGAACTCTACACCATGACCTGTTGGTCTTGTGTGGCCCCACAGGGCATGGCTCATAGTTTCATTGAGTTAGACAAGGCTGGACTACAAGATGGCAGAGTAAAGGATGTATGCTCATCTCCTGCTAGAACTCCAAAATTACAACTTGCTGCTGAACAACCATTGACAGGAGAATGTTGGATCTCAGCAAAAAAAGATTCCCACATCCAAGGGCAAAGCAGAAGCCCCAGCGAGATGGTTCAGTTCAGTTGCTTAGTCATGCGTGACTCTGCGACCCCATGAACTGCAGCAAGCCAGGCCTCCCTGTTCATCACCAACTCCCAGAGTTCACTCAAACTCATGTCCATCAAGTCGGTGATGCCATCCAGCCATCTCATCCTCTGTGATCCCCTTCTCCTCCTGCCCCCAATTCCTCCCAGCATGAGGGTCTTTTCCAATGAGTCAACTCTTCACATGAGGTGGCTGAAGTACTGGAGTTTCAGCTTTAGCATCATCCCTTCCAAAGAAATCTCAGGGCTGATCTCCTTCAGAATGGACTGGTTGGATCTCCTTGCAGTCCAAGGGACTCTCAAGAGTCTTCTCCAACACCACAGTTCAAAAGCATCAATTCTTCGGCTCTCAGCCTTCTTCACACTCCAGCTCTCACATCCATACATGACCACTGGAAAAACTATAGCCCTGACTAGATGGACATTTGTTGGCAAAGTAATGTTTCTGCTTTTTAATATGCTATCTAGGTTGGTCATAACTTTCCTTCCAAGAGGTACGCGTCTTTTAATTTCATGGCTGCAATTACTGTCTGTAGTGATTTTGGAGCCCCCCAAAATAAAGTCTGACACTGTTTCCACTGTTTCTCATCTATTTACCATGAAGTGATGTGACCAAATGCCCTGATCCTAGTGTTCTGAATGTTCAGCTTTAAGTCAACTTTTTCACTTTCCTCTTTCACCTTCATCAAGAGGCTTTTTAGTTACTCTTCACTTTCTGCCATAAGGGTAGTGTCATCTGCATATCTGAGGTTATTGATATTTTTCCCGGCAATCTTGATTCCAGCTTGTGCTTCTTCCAGTCCAGAATTTCTCATGATGTACTCTTCGTACAGTCTTTTGGACTCTGTGGGAGAGGGAGAGAGTGGGATGATTTGGGAGAATGGCATTGTAACAAGTATAATATCATATATGAAACGAGTCGCCAGTCCAGGTTCAATGCATGATACTGGATGCTTGGGGCTGGTGCACTGGGATGACCCAGAGAGACGGTATGGGGAGGCAGGAGGGAGGAGGGTTCAGGATGGGGATCACATGTATACCTGTGGCGGATTCATTTTGATATATAGCAAAACCAATATAATATTGTAAAGTTTAAAAAAAAAAAAAAAGCAGGGTGACAATATACAGCCTCGACATACTCCTTATCTTATTTGGAACCAGTCTGTTGTTCCATGTCCAGTTCTAACTGTTGCTTCCTGACCTGCATATAGGTTTCTCAAGAGGCAGGTCAGGTGGTCTGGTATTCCCATCTCTTTCAGAATTTTCTACAGTTATTGTGATCCACACAGTCAAAGGCTTTGGCATAGTCAATAAAGCAGAAATAGATGGTTTTCTGGAACTCTCTTGCCTTTTTGACAATCGAGCAGATGTTGGTAATTTGATCTCTGGTTCCTCTGCCTTTTCTTTAAAACCAGCTTGAATATCTGGAAGTTCATGGTTCGTGTAGTGCTGAAGCCTGGCTTGGAGAATTTTGAGCATTACTTTTCTAGCGTGCGAGATGAGTGGAATTGTGCAGTAGTTTGGGCATTCTTTGGCATTGCCTTTCTTTGGGATTGGAATGAAAACTGATCTTTTCCAGTCCTGTGGCCACTACTGAGTTTTCCAAATTTGCTGGCATATTGAGTGCAGCACTTTCACCACATCATCTTTCAGGATTTGCAGTAGCTTAACTGGAATTCTATCACCTCCACTAGCTTTGTTCATAGTGATGCTTTTTAAGGCCCAGGAGGGGTGAAACTGCGTTTAGAATCAAATCCCATACCCACCACAGACTCTCAGAAGGCTCAAACAAAACCTTTTGTGCGCCAGGAGATCCCACAGAGGCTGAGCCAGACTGGGCTTTGAGTGTCTCCTGTGGAGGTATGGGTCAGCAGTAGCCTGTCATAAGGGCAGAGGCTCTGGGTGCATCAGACCTGAGTATGGCACAAACCCTCTTGGAGGAGGTCACCATTAACCCAACCAGAAAGCTGCCAGAACTTACACAGGACTGGGGAAACAGACTCTTGGAGGGAACATACAAAACCTTCTAAGCACTAGGACCCAAGAGAAAGGAGCAGTGACCACACAAGTGTCTGAGCCAGACTTGCCCATGAGTGTCGAGGCATCTCCGGGGGAGGTGCAGGTCAACAGTGGTCTCTGCAGGGTAGGGGCACTGAGTGCAGCAGTGCATGCATGGGACCTTTTGAAGGAGGTGCCGTTATCTTCATTACCTCCACCATAGTTTGGCCTCAGGTCCAATTAGGGCAGGAACACAGCCAGCCCATCAGAACAAGACCCAATCTTCCCCAGAGTCAGTCTCCCCCATCAGGAAGCTTCCATAAGCCTCTTATTCTTCTCCGTCAGAGGGCACAAGAAGAGTCCTATTTTAACATCCTGATGAACTGGAATATTTTGCATATGACATCCTCTTTTTAGGGGGCAGAGCACCTGGCAGTTACATGATTATGTCGTTTACCCCCAAATTACCCGATGTAACTGCAGGAAAGCCAGTGCAGTGCTTTTGTGTCAAACCTGGTATCATTTTATGTTCTGTGAAAGACAAAAGCATTTCACATAGTTCATCAGAAATACACTTAAGATTCTGAAAATGCAACATTTTAACTACATTGTGAAAATCAGAAAAAGAAGCAAATTTTGAACTTGAGCAACAAAGGAGCAGTGGTGATTGTTGGGCACAGTTTGAGAACTATTGACACACCTGATTACACCAGCTGGCAACATACACTGTTCTTATAACATCTTTGGACTAATACTCCCTCACCGCAACCCTCACTCCCCACACAAAAAGTATTAGTACTTCTTTTACCATCTTATTTCACTGCTTCCAAATGAGTAAAAACATAATTGAGAATACTTGTTATTAGCAGAAACTAGAAACAAATAACAAATGTCCCTCAAACAGGAAAATGAATGAACCGACCATGCTGGATCCATACAATGAAATACTACTCAGCAAGAAAACTAATGAGTTACTGGCAAAAGCAATGATATAGATGCATCTCAAATGCCTTAGGCTTTATGAAAGGAGCCAGATTCAAAAGGCTGCATACTGTATGATTCCTCTTATTCTAATTTTGGTAAAGGTAAAATTATGGGGAAGGAAAACAGACCGGTTTTTGCCAGGGGCTGGGGGGAAAGGGCTAACTGCAAAAGGGTCCATGGGAATTTGGGGAGAGGGATGACAGAACTGTTCAATATCTTGGTTATGGTGATAGTTACAAGACCGTAACGTGTAGTATTTTAAAACATACAGAAATGTAGACTTACAGACGTAAATCTAACTCTATGCAAATTATACCTAAATTTTTAAAAATAATGCACAGTTTGCCAATAAATTCTTTGTTATATAAGCAGAAAATAACATAATTAAGGTAAAAAACATAATTCATTTACTTATTTATAGCCTTAAGAATCTCTGCCCATTTTCAATTTGTGAGCATCAGAATCTTGAATTCTAAGAGAAATTCAAAAACACTGGGTCCTCAAAAATTACTTTTAATTTATAATGACTATTTCTTCATAATTAATTAATCCTAATCCATCGCATATCAGATTGTTGGAGTATTTATTGAAAAAACATTTAAAGTAGCCCTCCAAAAATCAATCCCATCTAAATATGTTTCACTATATCTCTTTGACAAGGAAGTTGTTCAGACACTGCTTGGTGTTCTCGTGGACCAGGAGCAGATAAAAAGCCGAAGTCAATGCATCTTTTGATTTCTCCACAGGCATGGGGTACCGGAGGTCTTTGTCAGCTCTACGTTTTGGGGACTCATGCAGAGACTGGGCATATGGCAGGAAAAGACTGACCTCGAGACCCTTTTCTTCAAACAGCAAATGAAAGTCATGCTCCATAACTTTTCCTACCACATAGCTCACCACTCTCAAAACAAATCCACAGCAGGGAAGGGGGTGGAACCAAATCAAAAGTAGCAAAGTCAGTAGTAAAAATTTTATGGTATTGACATAACCTGTTATCAAGGCCAGCTCCACAACCAACCAATGCATTTTATGGGGTCGAAGGATCTATGAAGAGAATTATAATCACTTCCTTTTCTTTGTAGCAGAGTTCAGTCAATATTAAATTTTGTATGGAGGGCTCATTTTCAGGGGATAATAAGCCATCAAATGAAGATTAAAGTCCTTAAACACTGCAAGAGTGAAGAACGAGTCACATGTCCAAGGCTTAATATACTCTATGTAAAAAGCATGCCTTATATAATATTGGGACATTTCTGTATAATGATTTAAGATACTTAACAATATAATATTTAATAATATAATAATATTCTTTATGTATATTTCTGAGAAATATAGAGGCTGAGTGTAAACTTCAGTAAATCCAGCTAATTCAATATACTTTAGTTAACAGCTAAGAGTATACACTTTGGTTCAGAGAACAGTATGTGTGAAATTTTTTTTTTAAAAAGAAACAAGTTTCATGGACATTCTCAATGACCTTCAAGCTAACATCCCCTTTATGGGTGGCAGGGCCACGCGTGCATCTGTGTTGGGGGTGGGGGCACTCATCAAAGGCTTCCAGCTCCTTGGGGGAATACCTTGTTTTATGTTCCTGTATCTGAGACTCCTGATACAGGGCAGAACACATGAGTTCAGGCAAGTCTGGAATGAATCAGTGAAAATGCATGAAGGTTGAAATAAAAATGATAGTGAGAACTAACATTTATTGAATGTGTACCACACATGGTCACTGCACTGTTCCTTACTGAGTCTTCACAAAAACTTACAACTCAGGTACCAATATAATCCTCATTCTACTGGGAGGTGTACAAGATAATGTGGGACACACAGGTAACACGTGATAGAATTCAAATTCAAATCCAAGCAGTCTGTCTTTGGAATCAGTTACCTTCCTCTACTTCATAAGACTAACTTGCTAATTATATTAGACTACATACAATAGTCGCAGGCAAGACAAGTATACACAAATGCCATATTTTGCTTAAGTTTTCCTTATAAAATAATTGCCATATAAATAGGCATTTAGCACCACCCTTTCTAATTTCCCTTCTAGTTGCCTCTAATTTCCTTTCTAATTTGTTCAAAATGAAAAAAATGATTATGTAAAAATCGCTCGAGTACCTAGTTATTTCTAGACTTAGTTGATGAAACTATTCTCAGCAGATTATATTCATTTTATCTGCAAATTTTAAATGACACATTAGCCTTTCTGGCCCAAGTTTTGGGCTAAATATAGCAATTATGTTCAACAGGTGAAGGTCACTTTGGAGAACATGTCATTGCAAAAACTAGGACTTCCAGATACAACTGTGGGAAGAGAACATATGTAAAAGGACCTCTTTAAATTTTAGCCTCAATATCAAACTCTGGTTTGACTTACAGTCCTATTTACCCACACCGTTTTAAGAAAGCATTTATTCAGTAAGGCACACTTTATAATGTTCTGAGAATAAACACAGTCCTTCTGTTAGAAACAGTCAACTTTTAAAGCATAGTATTTATTGTGATCGAACTGAGAGAAAAACTGACCAGTTTAAGTAAATATTCTACTTATTAATGCATCAATTACATTTTTTTGAGTGAACTTTGTTTAATTTAAATTTATTTATTTTAATTGGAGGCTAATTACTTTATAATATTGTATTGGTTTTGCCATACATCTACCTGAATCCGCCACGGGTATACACGCATTCCCCATTCTGAACCCCCCTCCCACCTCCCTCCCCGTACCATCCCTCTGGGTCATCCCAATGCACCAGCCCCGAGCATCCTGTATCCTGCATTGAACCTGGACTGGCAATTCATTTCACATATGATATTATACATGTTTCAGTGCCATTCTCCCAAATCATCCCACCCTTTCCCCCTTCCACAGAGTCCAAAAGACTGTTCTCTACATCTGTGTCTCTTTTGCTGTCTCATATACAGGGTTATCATTACCATCTTTCTAAATTCCATATATATGTGTTAGTATACTGTATTGGTGTTTTTCTTTCTGGCTCACTTCACTCTGTATAATAGGCTCCAGTTTCATCCACCTCATTAGAACTGATTCAAATGTATTCTTTTTAATGGCTGAGTAATATTAATTTCCACATGTATCTTCTTTTTACTAGAAGTTCACACTGAAGCAGGAAAGATGGTCCTTATGGACATGTACCTGAAAATCCATTTACCTTACTCCGAAGAAGAGGATAGCAAGAGAAAAATAATGATGGTTCCAATTAATGACGTTCGGTATGTCTGTCCTTTGCCCTGTGACTACTTTGCCATTTCTCTTATCAGGAGGTAGAGTTTATTTGCTCTTCCCTTAAAACGGGCTGAACTGTGACTTGATTGAGCCAGCAGGATGTAGTCAAAGTAATTCTGTTCCAGATCCAATTTGGCCTCAGCATGCTTCCATTATTTCTCTTCCTCTTCTTTCTCTCTCATTCACAACCTTGTCTCTGATTTCTGAACAGACTACTCAAGGATGAGAGGCAACTGGGGTGGGTAGGAGCTGAAGCACCCCAGTCAACAGCCAGCCAACCCTTAGAACCAGAGCTTAGCAGGCTCAGGGCTGACTACACACACAAGGCAGCCAATCAAGACCAGAGTAACCCAGGATAGCCAAGGTTAAAGCACGGCCCTGCTCAGATCAGATCAATCGCTCAGTCGTGTCCGATTCTTTGCAACCCCATGAACCGCAGCACACCAGGCCTCCCTGTCCATTACCAACTCACAGAGCTCACCGAGACTCACATCCATGGAGTCAGTGATGCCATCCAGCCATTTCATCCTCTGTCGTCCCCTTTTCCTCTTGCCCTCAATCCCTCCCAACATCAGAGTCTTCTCCAATGAGTCAACTCTTCGCATGAGGTGGCCAAAATACTGGAGTTTCAGCTTTAGCATCATTCCTTCCAAAGAAATCCCAGGGCTGATCTCCTTCAGAATGGACCGGTTGGATATCCTTGCAGTCCAAGGGACTCTCAAGAGTCTTCTCCAACACCACAGGTCAAAAGCATCAATTCTTCGGCACTCAGCCTTCTTCACACTCCAGCTCTCACATCCATACATGACCACAGGAAAAACCATAGCCTTGACTAGACGGACCTTTGTTGGTAAAGTAATGTCTCTGCTTTTGAATATGCTATCTAGGTTGGTCGTAACTTTCCTTCCAAGGAGTAAGCGTCTTTTAATTTCATGACTGCAGTCACCATCTGTAATGATTTTGGAGCCCAGAAAAATAAAGTCTGACACTGTTTCCCCATCTATTTCCCATGAAGTGATGGGACCGGATGCCATGATCTTTGATTTCTGAATGTTGAGCTTTAAGCCAACTTTTTCACTCTCCACTTTCACTTTCATCAAGAGGCTTTTGAATTCCTCTTCACTTTCTGCCATAGGGTGGTGTCATCTGCATATCTGAGGTTATTGATATTTCTCCCAGCAATCTTGATTCCAGCTTGTGTTTCTTCCAGTCCAGCGTTTCTCATGATGTATTCTGCATATAAGTTAAATAAACATGGTGACAATATACAGCCTTGACATACTCCTCTTCCTATTTGGAACCAGTCTGATGTTCCATGTTCAGTTGAGCTGATACTAAATAAATGGCTGTTGTTTAAGTTGCTTGTTTTGGGATGGTTTGTTACACAGCAATAACTGACACAGGAAAATACATGTAAAAATAATTCAAATGATATTTCAAAATCTGTAACAGGCTTTTAAATATCATCTATTTATGAGATATTTATATCTCGCTATGCTAAGTCACTTCAGTCGCGTCCAACTCTGTGTGACCCCATAGACGGCAGCCCACTAGGCTCCCCGATCCCTGGGATTCTCCAGGCAAGAACACTGGAGTGGGTTGCCATTTCCTTCTCCAGTGCATGAAAGTGAAAAGTGAAAGTGAAGTTGCTCAGTCGTGTCCGACTCTTAGCGACCCCATGGACTGCAGCCTACCAGGCTCCTCCATCCGTGGGATTTTCCAGGCAAGAGTACTGGAGTGGGGTGCCATTGCCTTAGAAGCTAAATTATAATTTTACATATAGTATATAGGGGGGATTCTCAGCTGGCACTAGTGGTAAAGAAACTGCCTGCCAATGAAGGAGACATAAAAGATGCAGGGTTGGTCCCTGGGTTCGGAAGATCCCCTGGAGGAGGGCAAGGCAACCCACTCCAATATTCATGTGTGGAGAATTCCATGGACAGAGACCTTGGCAGGCTACAGTTCATAGGGTCACAAAGAGTCAGACACAACTGAAGTTACTTGGCATGCAAACAATTATATAATCTCAATTTCATTTGCTTGATGTAACTTTTATATATATTTAATTCTCAAAAAATGTGTTGAACTGAACTGGATATCTGGTTGTCAATCACTCAATGATTTATGAAAGTGAAAGTGGAGTCACTCAGTCATATCTGACTCTTTGTGACCTCCTGGACTATAGCTTACTAGGCTCCTCTGTCCATGGGATTTTCCAGGCGAGACTACTGGAGTGGACTGCCATTGGCTTCTCCACGGGATCTTCCAAATCCAGGGATCGAAACTGGGTCTCCTACACTGCAGACAGGCACTTTAACATCTGAGCCACGAGGGAAGCATGTTGATATATGGCAGAACTCAACAAAATATTACAATGCAATTGCTCTTTAATTAAAAATAAATTTTAAAAAGGCATAAAAAGAAAGACAATAACCTTTATTCTTGATTCAGAAATAATAGGTTTATGACATACAAATACCTTAAGATTTTTTGTCACAAGTTACATTTAATAAAATAATTATCTAAAAATAAAACTTTTTAAACAAAGATTAAGGCAATTGTATTCACTGTTATATTGTTCATGGGGTTCTCAAGGCAAGAATACTGAAGTGGTTTGCCATTCCCTTCTCCAGAGAACCACACCCTGTCAGATCTCTCCACTATGACCCACCCATCCTGGGTTGCCCCACCAGCATGCTAGTAAAGTAATGCTCAAAATTCTCCAAGCCAGGCTTCAGCAATATGTGAACTGTGAACTTCCTGATGTTCAAGCTGGTTTTAGAAAAGGCAGAGGAACCAGAGATCGAATTGCCAACATCCGCTGGATCATAGAAAAAGCAAGAGAGTTCCAGAAAAACATCTATTTTGCTTCATTGACTATGCCAAAGCCTTTGACTGTGTAGATCACAATAAACTGTGGAAAATTCTGAGAGAGATGGGAATACCAGACCACCTGATCTCCCTCTTGAGAAATCTGTATGCAGGTCAGGAAGCAACAGTTAGAACTGGTCATGGAACAACAGACTGGTTCCAAATAGGAAAAGGAGTACGTCAAGGCTGTATAT
This sequence comes from Tragelaphus eurycerus, assembly GCA_935064755.1. Taxonomy (NCBI): domain Eukaryota; kingdom Metazoa; phylum Chordata; class Mammalia; order Artiodactyla; family Bovidae; genus Tragelaphus; species Tragelaphus eurycerus. The sequence continues at coordinate 987,168 of CAKXYN010000248.1, forward strand.
TGTCACCATGTTTATTTAACTTATATGCAGAGTACATAATGAGAAATGCTAGACTTGAAGAAACACAAGTTGGAATCAAGACTGCTGGGAGAAATATCAATAACCTCAGATATGCAGATGATACCACCCTTATGGCAGAAAGTGAAGAGGAACTCAAAAGCCTCTTGATGAAAGTGAAAGTGGAGAGTGAAAGGTTGGCTTAAAGCTCAACATTCAGAAAACGAAGATCATGGTATCTGGTCCCATCACTACATGGGAAATAGATGGAGAAACAGTGGAAACAGTGTCAGACTTTCTTTTTCTGGGCTCCAAAATCACTGCAGATGGTGACTGCAGCCATGAAATTAAAAGACGCTTACTCCTTGGAAGGAAAGTTATGACCAACCTAGATAGCATATTCAAAAGCAGAGACATCACTTTGCCAACAAAGGTTCGCCTAGTCAAGGCTATGGTCTTTCCTGTGGTCATGTATGGATGTGAGAGCTGGACTGTGAAGAAAGCTGAGCGCCAAAGAATTGAGGCTTTTGAAGTGTGGTGTTGGAGAAGACTCTTGAGAGTCCCTTGGACTGCAAGAAGATCCAACCAGTCCATTCTGAAGGAGATCAGCCCTGGGATTTTTTTGGAAGGAATGATGCTAAAGCTGAAACTCCAGTATTTTGGCCACCTCATGCGAAGAGTTGACTCATTGGAGAGGACTCTGATGCTGGGAGGGACTGGGGGCAGGAGGAGAAGGGGACGACAGAGGATGAGATGGCTGGATGGCATCACTGACTCGATGGATGCGAGTTGAGGTCTGAGTAATCCTCCAGGAGCTGGTGATTTTTTTTTTTTTTTTGGACAGGGAGGCCTATATTTCTGCATTTTTTTTTTTTTTTTTTTTTTTTTTTCATGGTGTCGCGAGTGTACCACTAAAGACACGAGGTGGAAAACATTTTCATGATAAGTCCTAAGGGATCTGTTCTTTGCTCACAATTAGACTTCTATTCTGAGTGGCCATGGGCAGTTTTTTCAATACAGTAATGACAACGATTAACAACTGCCTAGTGGTTCTGTGATTACAAAACATTTTCATATATATTACTTCAAACCTCGACTGGGTTAATTGGCAAATGAAACACAATATTCTGCCATTAAGTTTAATTATGGTAGATCTTGTAATTCTATTATTCAAGATAAAGTGAACCTTCAGCAAGTAAGATACTTCATACCATTTTCACATGTCACAGTAATTTAGATTTGAATGTGTGATGCACAGGGATTTTCTAGAAGAAATACACAGTCTTTGAACCAAAACATCTCTCTTCAGTTCAGCTCAGTTGCTTAGGCGTGTCTGACTCTTCATGACCCCATGAACCGAAGCACGCCAGGCCTCCCTGTCCATCACCAACTCCTGGAGTTCACCCAAACCCATGTCCATTGAGTTGGTGATGCCATACAGCCATCTCATCCCCTGTCATCCCCTTCTCCTCCTGTCCTCAATCTTCCCCAGCATCAGGGTCTTTTCCAATGAGTCAGCTCTTCGCATCAGGTGGCTAAAGTACTAGAGTTTCAGCTTCAACACCAGACCTTCCACTGAACACCCAGGACTGATCTTCTTTAGGGTGGACTGGTTGGATTTCCTTGAAGTCCAAGGGCCTCTGAAGAGTCTTCTCCAATCCATACCGTTCAAAAGCATCAATTTTTCGGCTGTCAGCTTTCTTTATAGTCCAACTCTCACATCCGTATGTGACTACTGGAAAAACCATAGCCTTGACTAGATGGACTGTTGTTGGCAAAGTAATGTATCTATTTTTGATATGCTGTCTAGGTTGGTCAGAGCTTTTCTTTCAAGGAGTAAGCGTGTTTTAATAACATGGCTGCAGTCACCATCTGCAGTGATTTTGGAGCCCCCCAAAATAAAGTCTGTCATTGTTTCCACTCTTTCCCCATCTATTTGCCATGAAGTGATGGGACCAGATCCCATGATCTTCATTTTCTGAATGTTGAGTTTGAAGCCACATTTTTCACTCTCCTTTTTCACTTTCATCAAGAGGCTCTTAAAGTTCTTATTCACTTTCTGTTTCTCATAGCCATATAAAATAAGTCAACCATGTTAGACTGCAGTTTTCAAATTGTTTAGAAGTTACTACTTTGAGCCATGGTCTAAAGAATTTTCGAAGTCAAAGACCTATAGTCACAGGCTGTTTTTACCAAAGTGGAGGGGGATAACGGAGGGAAGGACTGGGTTTGGGATTAGCAGATGTGAACTACAATATAAAGGATATATAAACAACAAGATCCTACTGTGTAGTACAGGGAGTATATTCAACAATCTGTGATAAACCATAATAGAAAAAATAAGAAAATTATTTTTCAGTGAACACAACTGAATCACTGCTATACAGCAGAAATTAACACAGCACTGTAAATCAACTATATTTCAATAAAGATTTTTAAGAAGATCTGTAATGAACATTGGGAGGCAGCGGGAGGCTCATGAAAGAGGGGATATATATATATATATCTCAGATCCGATCAGATCAGTCGCTCAGTCGTGTCCAACTCTTTGCGACCCCATGAACCGCAGCACGCCAGGCCTCCCTGTCCATCACCAGTTCTCGGAGGTCACTCAGACCCACATCCATCGAGTCAGTGATGCCATCCAGCCATCTCATCCTCTGTCGTCCCCTTCTCCTCCTGCCCCCAATCCCTCCCAGCATATATATATATATATAAAATTATGACTAATTCGCATTGTTATACAGCAGAAACCAATACAACATTGTGAAACAATTATCTTCCATTTACAAAATAAGTCTGTAGTTAGAAAACAATTAATAAGCCTTGATATAAGTGGCAAATTTTTTCTTGACAAGTGTCCCTCAGAAATAAGGGGCCTGCTTTATAGTCAAGTCCTAATAACCTGTAGAAAATTCTGAAAGATATGGGAAAACCAGACCACCTGACCTGCCTCTTAAGAAACCTGTATGCAAGTCAGGAAGCAACAGTTAGAACTGGACATGGAACAACAGACTGATTCCAAATAGGAAAAGGAGTACGCCAAACCTGTATATTATCACTTATATGCAGAGTACATCATGAGAAATGCTAAGCTGGGTGAAGCACAAGTTGGAATCAAGATTGCTGGGAGAAATATCAATAACCTCAGATATGCAGATGACACCACCTTTATGGCAGAAAGCGAAGAAGAACTAAAGAGTCTCTTGAAAGTGCAAGAGGAGAGTGAAAAAGTTGGCTTAAAGCTCAACATTCAGAAAACGAAGATCATGGCATCCAGTCCTGTCACTTCATGGCAAATAGATGGGGAAACAGTGGAAATAGTTGGCTAACTTTATTTTGGGGGCTCCAAAATCACTGCAGATGGTGATTGCAGCCATGAAATTAAAACACGCTTACTCCTTGAAAGGAATTTATGACCAACCTCAGAACAGATCAGATCAGTCGTTCAGTCGTGTCCGACTCTTTGCGACCCCATGAACCGCAGCATGCCAGGCCTCCCTGTCCATCACCAACCTAGACAACATATTAAAAAGCAGACATTACTTTGCCAACAAAGTCCATCTAGTCAAAGCTATAGTTTTTCCAGTAGTCATGTATGGATGTGAGAGTTGGACTATAAAGCAAGCTGAGAGCTGAAGAATTGATGCTCTTGAACTGTGGCGTTGGAGAAGATTCTTGAGAGGCCCTTGGACTGCAAGGAGGTCCAACGAGTCCATCCTAAATGAAATCAGTCCTGGGTGTTCATTGGAAGGACTGATGTTGAAGCTGAAGCTCCAATGCTTTGGCCACCTGATGCAAAGAGCTGACTCATTTGAAAAGACTCTGATGCTGGGAAAGATTAAGGGCAGGAGGAGAAGGGGATGACAGAAGATGAGATGGTTGGATGGCATCACTGACTCAGTGAACATGAGTTTAGGTGGACTCCGGGAGTTGGTGATGACAGGGAGGCCTGGTATGTTGCAGTCCATGGGGTCGCAAAGTGTCAGACATGACTGAGTGAACTAAACTGAACTGAATAAAATCACTAATGCTACCATGGTTTCTTAACTACTTTAATTTGGATAATAGTACAATATATGGGAATGATAACTTAGCCTGTAATTGCTTCTTATTAATCCTAGTTTTGATTCCTTTAGAGGTTTCTCTAAATAGAACTAGTGTAACAGAAAGCAAGGGGATTATTCCTAGGTGGGCATGATGTGACAACTGCAAATATTGTATGTAATTTAAAGGGGCCTTTTCAGGATCATTTTGAAAATAAACACACAAAGCAAGTTTACAGATCTCCTCTAATATATGCAGAATTCTTGGCCAAAAACATCTATCCTAATTTTTACAAATGATATTTATGGCTTGGGCTAAAATTTCCAGTGGCTGTATCATTTGAGTTTCAAAAATTGCTGCATTTCAAACAATATAAAAAGAACTGGATAGATTCACCCTGGAAAACTTGATTGCGTGTGTGTGCGCTCAGCTGCTCAGTGTCTGACTCTCTGTGGCACCACGACTGCAGTCCTCCCAGCTCCTCTCCCCGCAGGGTCACCCTTGCAGGAATACTTCAGCGGGCAGCCGTTTCCTCCTCCAAGGGATCTTCCTGACCCAGGGATCAAACCTGCATTTCCAGCAGCTCCTGCATTGACAGGTGGATTCTTACCACTGAACCACCTGGGAAGCTCAAAACTCAATTAGAGGACTCCAAAAGATGTTCCAGTGGCTTAAAAAAAAAAAGGGCTGTGTTCCCAAAAGTCACGTGATGATTTGGGGGGGTGGGGGAAGTTCTATGAAATGAATAAAAGCATTATACATAACATTTTTTTTCTTAAATACAACCTTTGATTTAAATATATATGTAGCAGTCACTGTTACCTGTCAATTCAATATCCCTACTTGGTGAATAAAATTCCAATTTCAGTTACATCAGCAATGCATTCTGCCATAGACAATCAGTCATGACCTGTCTAAGTTTGATGGCATATTATAGTCATGTGGGGATAAATACAGTCATCTTGTACCAGTGGAAAAGACACAGATCAATATAACAGAAGGGAGAGCATAAACTCACACTTATAAAGTCATTCAAATGGGACTGTCCCCAATAAATTTAAATATGTGGTCACCTAAATACAAAGAAATACAAACAAGTCAAACAAAAACTACAATGGCACCATAGATACTGTTTTATCTCACACTTATTGAATTGATACTAATTGGGGGGGTTAGCCTTGAGAGGAAGACAGGATGTAGACAAAGGGCATTCCTTTCACGCGCTTCTCCATCAAATACTCAGTATACTGGCTCGTAGAATTCTATACTCAGAGCTTTGTACTGCAGAGTTAAATGAGGGGTGGTGGGAAGGTTAATCAAGTGAGAATTCGATCTGCCTCGGTGTGTCAATGAGGTATGATTAAAGCAATCTCAGGAATAGTGTGGTCCAGCTGCATAGCTTACGCATGAAAACAGGTATTGAATAAATCTGAAACGTCCTCAAAACGAAGCTCATATTTATTCTGTCGATACATGAGATCACTAGATCAAAATAGCCATTACAGATTTGTAAGACCCACTTCTCATCCTATTTTCCTCAACACTCTTCAGGCATATTAGAAAGGAGGTACCATATAAGATGGAGGAGGAAACGGTAACCCACTCCAGTATTCTTGCCTGGAGAATCCCATGGACAGAGGAGCCTGGCAGGCTACAGTCCATGGGGTCACAAAGCATCAGACACAACTGAGCGACTGTGCGTGCATGTGAGCACCATATAAGGTGTTCTTGGTGTTAGTAACCCTAACACTCATGTTGAATTAGACATAGTTTTTCCCAAATGAAGCCAGTCATTTCATGCCATCTGCAAGACATGGATATCACTCCTTACAAACTGGAAGTACTGTGTTCCCATTGGACATGGGACCACCAGATGCTTGATTCCAAGTATTGCCCCTTGGGAGTTAAGCTTGGTCAAAGATAGCATCTCTGTGTTTATTTGAGCAGCTGTATGTGGAGGCCCCAGGTTCTCCTTAGGTTTCTTTTTTCCCTTTCCAGTCTATAGTGGATGTAGATGTATCACTCTACCCTTGTTCTCTCATCATAAATATTTTGCAGACTACCTTCCTCTCTAGCCTTGAATGTGAAAGTGAAAGTGAAGTCACTCAGTCATGTCCGACTCTTTTCTACCCCATGGACTGTAGCCTCCGGCCCTCCATCCATGGGATTTTCCAGGCAAGAGTACTGGAGTGGACTGCCATTTCCTTCTCCAGGGGATCTTCTCGACCCAGGGATTGAACCCAAGGATCAAAGCCAGGTGTCCTGCATTGTAGACAGACACTTTACTGTCTGAGCCACCAGGGAAGTCTTGAATAGTGACCTCTAATTGCCCTCAAGCAACATCATCCGGGTGCTTCAGAACTTCCTGCCTTTTCAAAGGGCTTACAAAGAGCAGTTGTCAGTGTTGACCCAATAATGAGAAAGCACTCATACCATGATTCCTACATCTAGGGCAATGAATATCATTCATTTATGGCCATTCTCAAATCCAACAATTGCTGCTGAAACAAACAAATGAGCTCAAACTTCATCATCACAAAATCTGTTCCACCTCTAAAGGTTTGGGTTTGAGTATAAGTCACAAGTATGTAAGTTCTGCTACTGGCACATTCTCTTTTCTGTCTGAATCATAACAGATGCCTTCCAGAAGGAGACACATCCTTCCAATACCTGCCAGGCAATGAAGATAGGAACCACTTTGAACAGCATTTATAGCTCTTTATGATCTGAGCTCTACCCACTCTCTACTGCATCTATTCTTTACTTTTGTTTTTAGATTTGCTTAACTTTTTTTTTTTTTTTTTTTTTGGAGCTGCTCCTTGACTTACACTTCATTCTCCAATAAAACGGAGTCACTGGTAGCTATGGCAGCTCTGGAGAGTTTTGTTCTTTCGACCTGGTAGGGAAGGTGTTGCTTCCCTACCTGAAATGCCCCCCATGCTCTTATCCATCCACCTGGTGAACTCCTCTACATCTACCAAGTCTCAGCTCCAAGCATATGTTCCTACTCTCCCTGACAGATATAAATCTTCCCTCATGAGAATTTCACTGTACTTGGCCTAGCCCTTCATTAGAGTATATACCTTAAGTCTACATTGTTTTATCTTTGTCTCGGCCATAAGTGACTAAAGGGAACTCTGTCTTTCAAGTTCTGAATCCCCAGCACCTAACAAAGTCCCTGGCATATGTTAGGCTCAATAAATATTTGAAGACTGAAAACCTCAAAGTAAGATGAAATGCATCAGTGTCCAGCAATGCCTCCAGTATATTGTTGGGTTCAATAAATATTTGTTGACTGACACAGAGAAAGGAAGATTAAATTGGTCAGTTCACTGAAAAAATTTGAATGGAACTTCTGCAAGTGTATTTTATTGGTAGTTTTTCCTAGTTTGCATAGACTATAGATTAAGGGATTTTTTTAAAAAAGGATTAAAAATCCATTCAAAGATGGCAAAAGCTATAATGCCGCTGCTGCTGCTAAGTCGCTTCAGTCGTGTTCGAATCTGTGCGACCCCATAGACGGCAGCCCACCAGGCTCCCCCATCCCTGGAATTCTCCAGGCAAGAAACTGGAGTGGGTTGCCATTTTCTTCTCCAATGCATGAAAGTGAAAAGAGAAAGTGAAGTCGCTCAGTCATGTCCAACTCTTAGCGACCCCATGGACTGCAACCTACCAGGCTTCTCTGCCCATGGGATTTTCCAGGCAAGAGTACTGGAGTGGGGTGCCATTGCCTTCTCTGAAAGCTATGATGAAGAGTATCTAATTATTAATTATGCTACAGATGCAAAGGCAGTTGGAGCACTAGGTCACAAAACCCAACAGACCACAATCAGTTCAGTTCAGTTGCTCAGTTTTGTCTGACTCTTTGCAACCCCATGGACTGCAGCACACCAGGCTTCCCTGTCCATCACCAACTCCTGGAGTCTACCCAAACTCATGTCCATCATGTAGGTGATCCCATTCAACCATCTCATCCTCTTTTGTTCCCTTCTCCTCCTGCCTTCTATCTTTCCCAGCATCAAGGTCTTTTCCAATGAGTTGGTTCTTTGCATCAGGTGGTCAAAGCATTGGTGTTTCAGCTTCAGCATCAGCCCTTCCAATGAATATACAGGACTGATCTCCTTTAGGATGGACTGGTTGGATCTCCTTGCAGTCCAAGCGACTCTCCAAGAGTTTCCTTCCACACCACAGTCCAAAGGCATCAATTCTTTGGCGTTCAGCTTTCTTTATAGTCCAGCTCTCACATCCATACATGACTACTAGAAAAACCACAGCTTTGACTAGACAGACCTTTCTTGGTAAAGTAATATCTCTGCTTTCTAATATGCTGTCTAGGTTGGTCATAACTTTTCTTCCAAGGAGCAAAAGTCTTTAATTTCATGGCTGCAGTCTCCATCTGCAGTGATTTTGGAGCCCCAAAATTAAAATTTCTCACTGTTTCCATTGTTTCCCCATTTATTTGCCATGAAGTGATGGTACTGGATGCCATGATCTTAGTTTTCTGAATGTTGAGTTTTAAGCCAACTCTTTTTTTCACTCTCCTCTTTCACTTTCATCAAGAGCCTCTTTAGTTTCTTTTTCACTTTCTGCCATAAGGGTGGTGTCATCTGCATATGTCAGGTTATTGATATTTCTCCTGGCAATCTTGATAAATACAATAATAAAGTAAAATAAATAAGACTGTATCACAGAAGGTGAAGTATTTATAGTGGTAATTTATGCTATATGCTAGACAGCATACTAAAAAGCAGAGACATTAGTTTGCTGACAAAGGTCCATCTAGTCAAAGCTATGCTTTTTCCAGTAGTCATGTATGGATGTGAGAGTTGGACCATAAAGAAAGCTGAGCGTCAAAGAATTGATGCTTTTGAACTGTGGTGTTGAAGAAGACTCTTGAGAGTTCCTTGGACTGCAAGGAGATTCAACCAGTCAATCCTAAAGGAAATCAATCCTGAATATTCATTGGAAGGAGTGGTTCTGATACTTTGGCCACCTGAAGCAAAGAGCCAACTCTTAGAAAAGACCTTGATGCTGCAAAAGATTGAAGACAGGAGGAAAAGGGGACAACAGAGGATAAGGTGGTTGAATGGCATCCCTGACTCAATGGACATGAGTTTGAGCAAGCTCCAGGAGTTGGTGATAGAAAGGGAAGCCTGGTGTGCTGCAGTCCGTGGGGTCACAAAGAGTTGGACACAACTGAGTGATTGAACAGAACTGATGCTATATGATTGGTCAACAATTTTCTTTTTAATCAACTGATGAATAATTGCCAAGTATTAAATGGGGAACACAAAGCAGTAAGACAGCCTTTGAGACATACCTTGAAACATCTGTCTAAGTCTGCATGTCACATCCCTGGCTTCAGATTCTTATATATACAAGGCAATGCCCATCAGATACAGAATAATAGGCTTAGACCTAAATCCTAGTTTTCAACAATTCCTGATTTATTTGATTTTCTGGTGTATCATAGAAAATGCACTCTTTCTTAGATAATTCTATGCAAAACGTACCCAGTCAGAAATTGGAGTGATTTGTCCTGTCTGTTAGTACTCTGCACCAAAAACAATGACAGTAACTCTCTGGCAGCAGACTTAAGCCTCAGTTCCTCAGGCTTCTAATCCACTGTCCTCATTGTCATAAATTTTGAATGGGTAACACTGGAAGCATGAATAATTATGGAGGGCATAGCTAATACACTCAAGCAGTCACATCAGAGAGAAGGCACAGACAGCAATCTGCCAATAATCAAAAGAAACAAATTGAAGCTTAAGGCCTTCTGAGTATGAGATCTGATGGAGTCAGATACTTAGACAAGCCATCTGATCACTGTTGTTTCAGACTGACATACCTGAAGACGTAGCTTCCATGGAGGCTCATATTTCAGAGCGGGTGAGACCCCAAATCACAGGAAACAAGGGGAAGTGGAAAATGAGCTCTCCATTTGTGATCAGATCAGATCAGTCGCTCAGTCGTGTCCGACTCTTTGTGACCCCATGAACCGCAGCACGCCAGGCCTCCCTGTCCATCACCAGCTCCCGGAGGTCACCAGACCCGCATCCATCGAGTCAGTGATGCCATCCAGCCATCTCATCCTCTGTCGTCCCCTTCTCCTCCGCCCTCAATCCCTCCCAGCATCAGAGTCTCCCAATGAGTCAACTCTTCGCATGAGGTGGCCAAATACTGGAGTTCAGCACATCATCCAAAGAAATTCCAGGATTGATCCCCAGAATGGACTGGTTGATCCCGCAGACCAAGGGACCCAAGAGTCCCTCCAACACCACAGTAAGACACGGCGTTCAGCCTTCCTCACAGTCCAGCTCCACATCCATACATGACCACAGGAAAGACCAAGCCTTGACTAGGTGAACCTTGTTGGTAAAGTAATGTCTCTGCTTTTGAATATGCTATACCTTTTGTCAATCAAAATAGGTTGAAAATGCCACATCTTTTCAATAGCCTTCATGATTAATTTGGGAATCTTGCCACCATTTACCACTGAAGATTCTGATTCCAGTTCTCAAGCAACTTTAGACAAAGTATTTTTTCCAGCTGCTTCCAGTGATAGACAAGTCCTCAATTCAGACAAGAATAATGTACGAGGAATAAAAACCGTGTTGTTGTTGTTTAGTTGCTAAGTCATGTTTGACTCTGCAACGGCAATGGACTGCAGCATGCCAGTCTTCCCTGTCCTTTCCCAGAGTTTGCTCAAACTCATCGAGTCGGTGATGCTATTTAACCATCTCAGCCTCTGCTGCCCACTTCTGCTTTTGCCTTCCATCTTTCCCAGCATCAAGGTCTTTTCCGGTGAGTCAGCTCTTCCCATCAGGTGGCCAAAGTACTGGAGCTTCAACTTCATTAACAATCTTTCTAATGAATATTCAGGGTTGATTTCCTTTAGGATAAACTTGTTTGATCTCCTTGCTGTCCAAGATTCTCAAGAGTCTTCTCCAGCACTACAATTGGCAAGCATCAATTCTTTGACACTCAGCCTTCTTTATGGGCCAAAAGCCATGTAAAGTGTTTTACTAACTTATCTCCGAAATTCTCAAAATTGGTTATTGGTAATTTCTAATTTCTCATGAGACCCAAACATAAGGATCATTGGAAATAATTATATCTTAAATAGCTCATTTTTCACAAAAATAAGTGCCTTTTTAAATACATCAAACACCATGAGCAGCTTTTTGGCAATTTCTTATTTCTAATAATTCTTTTATTTAAACCGAGCCCTCAGATTTTTTTATTATTTAATTTTCTCAACTAAAAGAGTATAATGGAAAATGTCTGTAACTAGAATATTTCATTTTAACAAATATTCATGAAACTTAATATTTCATTTTCTAAAAGAGGCATTTTAGAACTCCTTCTCAATCCTGAAACTTTCTTTGCTTTCTAAGCTGCCCATTGCTAAAAGCTCTGGTTAAAAGTTCACTCTTTTAGAAGTCAATCTCTCAGGTTAGCCTTTCTTTTAGGAGGAAGAGCCCAATATGACCTGAAAACGAATCACCAGTTATTTCCTTAAAAGGAATAGTAAGAAAGCTGATTCTTGGACACAATCTTCCTTCATCTCTAATCCCCTCATCAAATATTCCTAGCCACACTCAGATGACACCTGCAAGAAGATTAACAGGGGAGACTGAGGCTTGACACTGACTTCCTGGGTGTTTGATATTCAGAGATGGACTTGTTCCTACTGATTGATATTTCTTTAGTTGCTGCTCCCCAGATTAATGCGCAACTTTGACCTAAGCAATAGCTTTGTCTTTGCCACTGGAGGGCCACCATCTAACCAGAGATTTGTCTTCCTGTTCCCTAGAGAGGGTGCAGTGAACACTGCTGTTGCCCACCAAGATCTGCCACCTCCATCCTTTCTGTAACTTCCACGCACTTGCCTCCAGCTTCTATCTGCTCTTTTCCTAAATGCTTGCGCCCATAGCCTTCCTCACAGACCTCCCCAGGGCCTCTAGGGCTGCCCATGCAGTATGGAGAGCTGGAAGGGCCTGGAAGTTACACCAGGATGACCCATGACCAGCAGAGACTGGTGCAGGAGAATGAAGAGAGGCTCTCTCACCTCAAGGCAGGACACAGTCCAAGACACATTTACACTCTAGAGCACCCCACAGACCGTGCTGAGGCTCAAACTACCCCTGAAATGAAGCCCTTATTTGGCTTCTTCCCCAGCTGTGGCCTGTTGCCACCACACTTTTGCACTGTTTCCTGGGATCCTTCCCTGATATTCCCCTGCACAAAACCCACATCTCAGAGTCTGAATCTGGGGAACCCAAACTAATATAAAAGGCTAATGTAAGGGCTCTTCAGTTGCCAGGAGGAGAGGAAGTAAAAGAGAAAGAAAGTCAGTATTTATAGACCCTGCACTAGGTGCTTTATATGTATTATTTCATTGGATCTTACCAAAACATGATACATGAAGTATCTGGACACTTAAAAGAAAACTCTAAACCTAAGATAGAGAAGCACAAGAAAGTCTGCACAAGTGATCCACTGTCCTGTGGCCTCCATATGTGGCATAAGAAGGGCATACATCTATTCTGCTCCTTGTTTTCAAGAGTAAGATTAATAAAGATATACAGATGGAAATAGGTACATGAAAAGATGCTCAAAATCACTAATCATCAGGGAAATGCAAATCAAAACCACAATGAGAGATCATCTCATACCTGTTAGAATGGCTATCATCAAACAGACAACAAATGTTGGTGAGAGTGTGAAGAGAAGAGAACCCTCCTGCCCTATTGGTAAGAATATAAATTGGTGTAGCTACCATGGAAAACAGTATGGAACTTTCACAAAAAATTAAAAATGGAACCACCATCTGATCCAGTAATGTCACTTCTAAATATTTATCTGAAGCCAAAAAACCCCACTAGCTCAAATAGCTATACACTCCAGGCTTATGGCAGCATTATCTACAATAGACAAGGTATGGGAAACAGCCTAAGTGTGGACTGATGAACAAATAGATAAATAAAATATGGCACCGATATACAATGGAATATTATTCAGCCATAAAAAGGAAATTGTGCCCTTTGTGAAACCATGGATGGACCTTGGAGGGTGTTGTACTAAGTGAAATAAGTCAAACAAAGTAATACAATACACTCTAACATATTTTTGCTCTGAAAAACAAAAATAGCTCATAAATACAGGGAACAGATTGTTTGCCAGATGCAGTGGGCAGGGAGTGGGAAAAATGGGTAAAGGGAGCCAAAAGGTACAAACTTCCAGCTATAAAAGTCATAGGATGTAATGTGTATCATGGTTAATATAGTTAAAACTGCACTGCACATTTGAAAGTTGCTCAGAGTAAACTGTAAAAGTTTTTACCACAAGAAAAAATTATTAACTATATATGGTGATGGATGGACTTACTATGGTGATCATTTCTTAGTATATACAAATATTTAATCATTATATTGTATACTGAAACTAATATAATGCTATACATATATATATAAAACTAATATAGTGCTATATATTATAATGAATAACATTAACTATTCCTCAAATAGAAAGAGTAGTAATAATAAACATTTACTAATTTTTTTTTTTTTTACCACAATGTGGCAGACTAATATGTGTGTGTGTTGCCTAATGTCACACATCTTATAAGTGGAAAATCTGTAATATGAATCTCAGTCTGGTCAATTCCTGAATCCATACCTTCATCTACTATACCATGTGACTAAAACAAAAAAGGAACATTTACTAAAACAACAAATTTTACATGGTTTTCTACGCCTCCATCACTTCACTTAGGCTAGTAGAAATAACATGTTGAAAGGATGAGTTAACAAATATCTCATTTCAAGCTCCCAAAAGAAAAAGAGAGATGGTTTCTAGAAAACCCTCAAACAATGTGAAAATCAAATTAGACAGTGTATATTGCCAATAACCAAGAAGTGAGAAAATCTTGCATCTCAGTTAATGAATGCTATATGAAACTGACATATTTTCCTATGCCTCAGGTTATTTAACTGTTAAATGCATGCCCTTCTTTAGCACAGTGGGGCAAGGATGCTGGGAACTGACAGTATTACGAGAGGATGCTGAAGATGTAGGAAGGGTACCTATCTTGCAAAGAAAGCATGACAGTGCTCTTTGGGAAATGCACAACTTATGTACATTATAAGCCACATGAATTAGAGAATTTGGTTGTGATACAAAAATTATATAGCCAAATAGTCACATTCCTTTGAAAAGCCATAAGTAATGGCATGTCCTCTGGCTTCCTGAGAAATAGAGATTAAAATCATTCAATACAGAGGGACATCAATCAAAAACATGAGGACAGCTCTAAAGCCTGAGAGATTTGATTCAGCTTAGACTTACAGACTAAGCCAAAAGAAAACCAGCTGTTTGCAAGCCAAAGAATACACATCTCATTTTCAGCAGAAATACAAACACAGCACTGATAAGAAATCAGTGCCAAGTTCTATGGGATAAAAGGAGTAAAACTTATTTTTCCCTTTTTTCCCCATTTTGGATGAGAGAAATGTTTCATCACCCTAGATCTTAGTCTTCCTGCTCTGTGCTGCTGCTGCTGCTGCTAAGTCACTTCAGTCGTGTCCGACTCTGTGTGACCCCATAGATGACAGCCCACCAGGCTCCTCTGTCCCTGGGATTCTCCAGGCAAGAACAATGGAGTGGGTTGCTGTGGCAATGCCCATCAAGTGGCTGAATCTGGGACAGGCTTGTGACTTGCTCTGATTTAGAGAATGTGGAAGAAACCATGGTGATACAGTTCTAAGTGTAGGCCTCAAGAGTTTGTGTTTCCATTCTCCCTCTTGAAACTACACTGTAACTGTTTGCACACACCTGACAAAGTCTGACACCCCATGGACCAGTTGTCCCCACAGTCCCAGTTACAGTCAGGAAATCTCCAGGCTGCACTGCTCAGCGGACCCAGCAGCTAACACAGATTCTTGAGTGATCCCAGATTAAGCCAAAAGAACCATCCAACTAAGCCCAGCCCAGATTGCAAACTCACAGAATCATGACCAATATAAATGGATGTTGTTTTAAGCCACTGAATTTTGGATGATTTCCTACACATAAGTAGTTATCTGATACAAACCTCTTTTGTTATCTGCTTTTGTTATGAACATTGACAACTGACAGTGTAGTCCAACGTTTTTTTGAGAGGCATTCTATTTTATGTTTTCTGTAGATATTTATATATAAAATAAAATGTCTAATGAACATTACATTTGAGAGGCAGTGTTGCATGGCAGCTAAAATCATAGGCTCTCAAAATGGGACATGCACAATTCTAATCTGACATCTCCTGTTGACCTTGTATAAATTACCTCAACTTTTTTCATCTGGGAAATGGGAAAAATAATAACATAGAGCACCTCACTTGGTGCTCACATCAAACATGTATACTTCTATATACCATGTTTTTTATTGTTTTATCTTCCCTGTATTGTTGGCGGGGGCAGATATAAATGTATCCCCCTTTGATGGATGAAGAGACAGGCTCAGACAATGTAAGTGACATAATCCTACTCACTGCTTTTGAATTCAAGACTTTCTCACCACAGTGCACAAAAGACCTTGCCCAACCAAAGCCCAGACACACAGGATTGTTTGAGTAAATTATGGCATATCCACCCCGTGGACAATTAGGCACCATGACATATCACTTGATTTGATGGCATTTTCATGGACTTTTATTTGGAGGATTAAAGCAAGATGTAAGAAAATGTATATGATATTATACTATTTTTGCATCACAAGGACAAAGAAATTTGTACCTATGGGCATATACATACATATACATATACACATCTAAGTATATATATAAAATAAATGTGCCTTTCCATATAAGCATTAAAAAATTAGGTAAGAAACACAGTAGATTGTGACACCAAATGAAGAAGTAACATGGGGAGAAGAACCACTTCAAATAAACTGCACTAAAAAAAGTCCTACAAGTAAGCATATGATTCTATTTACATGACATGGTGTATATGTATGTATGTATGTATGTATGTATACACAGATATAAAATTTTTAAGTAAAAATATACTGAAAATTGAAAATATTCTTTTATTGAATATATATAATATGGTATAAAATAGAAAAATACTATTACTTATTCTACAGGCCAAAAAAATTATAATATCTCCCAAGCCACATCATTTTGCTACTTTCCCAATAGAACCAATGTACTTCTTTGCAATAAATACAAGGAAGTTAAAGCCTCTGGTATTTGTCTCAATACTTCATTTGCACCCATCTCCTCCTCAATTTAGCCAAGTAGCAACCTTCTGCACTAGAATTAGCTTGTCCGTGCTCACCACAATTGGAAAGAGGAAAATGCAGCATGAATTCCATACATTTACTGAGGTATAATACGCATGTGGTGAAGTTCTCTAAGGCACAGCTGGATGAATGTTTACATATGTTTACACTCATGGAGACACCATCTGAACTGATATCTGCAGCATCTCTATATCACTCCCAATTGCTCAGGTGCCACTTTCCAACATTATCTTCCCCAGAAGGAAAGTAAATCACTATTCTGATCTCTATCACCAGAGATTAGTTTTGCCTCTTCTTGAGCTTCATACAAAAGGAATTTCCTATATCTTTTGCATCTGGCTTCTTTCATTCAATATGACATTTATGAGATTTCATTCATAATATAGCATGTATTAATAGTTCATTCTAACAATGTGTTTATCCTTTCTCTTGTTGATAGGTGACTAGGTATTTGCAGTTTGGGATTATTACAAATAAAACATTTTATGAACATTCTAATAACTGTCTCCTTAAGAACACATATGTTCATTTATCTTAAATTCATATGGTAGACACATGCTTTCCTTTAACAAATAGTAATAAAAAGTTTTCCAGTGTGGTCCTAACCAATTTACACTCCCACTAGCAATGCATGAGAGTTCTACTTATCCACATCTTTGCAAAACTTGGTACTGTTGGTCTTTTCAATTTTTTTGTCATTTTGGTGGTCATGCAGCAAGTGTATATCATTATTAGTTTGCTATATTAATTTTTTACCATACAAAATGCATATAAATCTCAGATATGAAGGGTAAATCTGATCTTAATCAGTAAAAGACTACTGTTTTAATTCTTCAAAAATTAGAGAACTAAAGCATTTGCCACATTTAATTTTGAGGTAATGCATAAAAATGTTGAAGAAATTGAAATACAAATAAATGATTAGCAATACACTGCTCTTTGGAAACTAGATGACATTTGTTTTCAATTCTAAGAGAATAGCTAAAAACAATTATTGTAAGCCTTTAGTGTTTAAAAACAATTATTGTAAGCCTTTAGTGTTTGACCTTATTACAAGTTTTGGGGAGGAAAATATTCTTGGCTTCTGATTCCACAGCCAAATTACAAAGCATTCCTATGTGCAATCATATTCTTAATGAATAAAATTGAGTGGTTTTAGGAATTAAAGTGATTGTAAGTCAGATCTGTAGTTAAATAAGGTAAGCACTACAAAGCATATGGCTTGTCTCCGTAAAGGTTCTATTTATACACATCGGATGACAACCATTAAGCAGTACATAGTCCTCTTAGCTCGAGTTATAGAGATCTAAAAATACATTTCCTGGCTTCCACCAGGAACTGGCAGAACCTCAAAAAGGAATTCATGTCTTGGCCAAAACACAATCATTTTTTGAGACCAATGTTATCTGCATTAGGCTAAGTCCCACTAGTAGAAGTGGAAGAAATGTTTATCCCCGTATTTGAAATTTAACCATCTCCTGTTTGCCTTTGTAGTCTAAGATACAGTTTGGGAACCACTGGCCATCAGCCTTAGCACAGGCATGAAAGCAGATTCCAGCATCAGTCTTTTTATTGTAATTGGAGGGTAACTGCTTTACCCTGTTACAAACTGTGTTGGTTTCTGTCATACAACAATATGAATCAGTTATAAGTATACATATAGCTCCTCCCTCTTGAGCCTGCGTCACATCCCCACCATCTCACCCTTGGTCTTATTCACAGTAACATTGGACTTGCTTCTAGATTTTTCCCTCCTGGAGGGACCTCATTTATCACCACTGTTTCAGTACAATATTAGGTCATGATATTTTTCAGGTGTTTCAAGACTGACCTGTCCACCTGGAAGCTCAGTCAACAAATGCAGAGATAGCACAGATCAGATCAGATCAGTCGCTCAGTCGTGTCCGACTCTTTGCGACCCCATGAACTGCAGCACGCCAGGCCTCCCTGTCCATCACGAGCTCCCAGAGGTCACCCAGACTCACACCCATCAAGTCAGTGATGCCATCCAGCCATCTCATCCTCTGTCGTCCCCTTCCCCTCCTGCCCTCAATCCCTCCCAGCATCAGAGTCTTCTCCAATGAGTCAACTCTTCGCATGAGGTGGCCAAAATACTGGAGTTTCAGCTTTAGCATCATGACAGAATGATCTCTGTTCGTTTCCAAGGCAAACCATTCAATGTCACAGTAATCCAAGTCTATGCCCCAACCAGTAACGCCAAAGAAGCTGAAGTTGAACGGTTCTATGAAGACCTAAAAGACCTTTTAGAACTAACACCCAAAAAAGATGTCCTTTCATTATAGGGGACTGGAATGCAAAAGTAGGAAGTCAAGAAACACCTGGAGTAACAGGCAAATTTGGCCTTGGAACACGGAATGAAGCAGGGCAAAGACTAACAGAGTTTTGCCAAGAAAATGCACTGGTCATAGCAAATACCCTCTTCCAACAACACAAGAGAAGACTCTATACATGGACATCACCAGATGGTCAACACCGAAATCAGATCAATTATATTCTTTGCAGCCAAAGATGGAGAAGCTCTATACAATCAGCAAAAACAAGACCAGGAGCTGACTGTGGCTCAGACCATGAACTCCTTATTGCCAAATTCAGACTGAAATTGAAGAAAGTAGGGAAAACTACTAGACCATTCAGGTATGACCTAAATCAAATCCCTTATGATTATACAGTGGAAGTGAGAAATAGATTTAAGGGCCTAGATCTGATAGATAGAGAGATAGCACAAAATGATGCAAATTTGGATGGAAGGCAATTGGCCACTGATTCAGTTTCTCATTGTCCTCCAAAACCCATCCCCCATCTCATCTCTTTAACTTTAAATTACCATGGCTTCCCATCCCATCAAATTCCCTTTGCCCACTGCGCTTGTAGCCTATGGCCAATGTTCACCCACCGTAGATGGATCTGAGACCACATTTCCAACAGATGTGTTCTCCCTCTCCTCAAAATTGCATTCCTTCTCCGCCTTTGTCTCCCAAAGGCTCACGACTTTGCCTAATTCTTGGACCTGAAAGCTGCCTTTTATTTATAAGCAGTCAATAATCCTGCTTTTCCTTTCCAAGTAGCTTCTGTCCGCTTTGCTATCCCTGCTCCACTCCCATCTCTCCAAATCTAGTCGCCACGGCCTGTTCTGTTATCTCTTAGCTCATCTCTGTGCCAGTCTCTCACCCTTGCAACTTAGCCTTCACTAAACCCCCTTCACCTTGCACACTTTCCTCTCTCAATTAGAGAGCCAAGTGCATGTGTTTCACTGGCTTTCAAGATACTAAGTCTGACCACACTGACCTCCCATCTCTCACTCCTGTAGTTCAAATGCCTTCTTAGAGAAGCTGCCTGTGCCATGATATACATGATCCTGCTCCCAAGCCAAGGGAAGTGAGCACTAGAAGCTGACTGCACTCGAGGTGGACCTCTGGCCCTTGGAATCTGGCACCGAGGCCCACCGATGCTAGTGCACCTCTGCTGCAGTGGGGCAGCCATACTCAGGGCAAAGCAAACGAGCTCTCCTAGAGAGACAAAGTAGAAAGTAGCACAAAGGTCAGAAGAAGGAGGGAAGAGATACTAACTTCCCTCGAGAGACACAGGTAGTCGTCTGAGCTCAGCACTTCGCATTTCTAGCTGCTATTTCTCATCAGTCCCCACTGGGTTTCTCGCCAAAGTCCTTTATCCTCCAAAATCATGCTGCCCTAAGCCAGGTGCACAGGGTTCTGATCCTTGTTGTTAAATGTGAGTAAGCCATATTTGACACCATACCTGCTTGCAACTGTGTGTCTCTGTAAAGACTCCTCCTCTGCCTTAACTGCTACCCACCCCTCTTTATCAGACTCTTAACAGCGCCTTTTAGTTAGACGCCAGGGCGCCGGGGCGCCTCCCCCTACCTCCCACCCTCTATAGACTCAGCTTTCAGACTTTTCAGACTTAAGCTCCACTCCACTTCTTCCTACAGGCTCTCTTTGCTCCAGCTTTCACTGATTTCTGTTGAGATGGGAGGCAAGGTGGTAGAAAGAAGGAGAAAAGGCTTAAGAACTTTT